>CAWUHX010000344.1:0-314976 GCA_963922205.1 Romanomermis culicivorax
TCTGTTCTGTTGAGGGTTTTTGGCACGAATCCCATTAGCACTCATGCTAATAAAAAATTATTTTATTGACACAGCACGGTTGACAAATGATAGTTCGTTGATCTGAAACTAATGTGTGAGTTTGTCGGTTCTATAGTCTGTTTTTTTCAAAATGCTTGTAACACAAAAATGCTGAAAGTAAGTACGCATGCAGAATTTCGTTCGGAGACAATATCGTTGTTGACTGTATGTTTGGAATCGATTAACCAGCGGTGGTAAACTGTGACTAAACTCGATAACTCTTTTGAAAATAATTTCCGTCCAGTGCAAGGAATGTCAAAAAAGAATTTCTCATGGCTAAAAAATATTCGCTCTGCTCAGAAAAAGCTCAACAGATTACCAGCGCTGAGGCGCGATGAACCGGATTTTGAGATTTCAACTTTCAAAAGCACACCAATTGTATCACGATCTTAACTCCCACATTTTTTTCATTAAATTAGAACCATGTTCAAAATTTTTTCTCTCATTTTCAATATTTTTCCTAACTAATAGCCTTCAAACCCGTCAAATTTCCATAGCCGTGTTTTTTACCGTAATACAGTATAGTATGCACACGCGCGGTAATTGAACGAACAATGTATACTTTATTTCATCTTCTTTCGGTTACAAGCATTTGAAGAAAACAGACTATAGTAACCTGTTTGCATTGTATTATCGATTCGTAAAATTCTTAATGTGGGTTCTTTCAAAAGGAATTAGAGTGGAAAAGAAATCATGCAGAATGAATCTTCTGCGTGAGTTATAGAATAGATGTTGGAATGATTTTTGAATTTTTATCTTCAGATTGTTGATATCCTCAATTAGTTTTCTTCTCGAACTTTTCTTAAAAATTTCTCATTTTCAGTCATTAGCACTATGGTTTCATAAGCATTGTGCTGAAAAATTATGGTTCTATTTCACCGCTCTATTTTATTTCCTCGAAATCCGGCTGAATGTCACATTTCCTGATTAAAAATTATTGTTTGAGTAAAGATAAGGGTAGAGAATAACGAAAAGAGAAAATGTGAAAACTGAAAAAGAAAAATCAAAAGAAGCATAGAGAAAAACGGGATAAACGCAGCATAATGGAAATGAACGAAAGATTAAAAATAAAAGCTGAATCATTTATTAGGGAGAACGAGACAAGTGAACAAATGAAGAGAATAAGAAAGAAGCAAAGAAATAAAGAGGAGAATGATTTTTGATTCTTTTACACAGAATCCTTTTGAAATATTTCTGCTTTTCTTTGGTATAAGTCTTCCTTGAATTTGATGCAAAAATGAATGGAAATCTGCAAAATTCGTTTGACACATCAAAATATCAAAAACTGACTTTTGATATTTAGTTAGTTTGATATTGATGTGTGGTAGCATGACCGCTTTTGGTATTGATATTTTGAAACACATCGATATATCAAGTCTTGTTATTGATATATCAATCACAACACTACATGCAGGGTGTCCGGAAAGAAAAAATAAGCTCATTCAAAATAGCCAAACTTTTAACTAATGCCCCTATTTCCCAAAAAGTCTTTGCATCGAAATTATCACAATGGGTGAGGGATTGGGTAAAATATGAGTTTCCTCCAACCAATTTCTTGTGTGTACGCATAAGCTCTCAGCAAAAGATTTCTGTAGCTTGAATCCAGCTAAACAAGTCGAGTTTGTCTTTTAATTCTAACAATAACACAAATGAATATAATTGCAACCAAGGTCACCTGAAATTATACTCCATTCCTTTTAAAATGATTGATGCAGCAGTCGGAGTTTCGACATCGCAGCCGTACTGGAGATCAGGAAATCAATTTCGATAATTTTGAAATGATTGGAAAGAGTGATCGTCAAGGACTGGTGTATCATAAACGAAAAAATTATTGAATAGAATCAACATGTCTTCCATAATTTTGAATAAAACTTCGAAAACCTAACTGCATCGATGAATGAAGCAAAATGTCAAAAATGTCAAAAATGTCAAAAATGTCAAAAATGTCAATGTCAAAAAGAAAGTAATGCTTTTTCAGTTTTTCAAAAACGTCTAAAAGTAGGGGAACAAATTTAAAAAAGGGATCATGATTTTGTTCTTGTTACTCTGGTACGAACTATCCACTGCACAGGGGAGTTATCGGCTTGTTCGAGCTTTAGAGTTAGATGTATGTAGTTATTTTTGCGGAAAAAACAGATTTTTAGCGATTTTAAACCGCCTCATTTTCAAGACTTTAAAAGTTGCCAAAAGTGTAAAATGTAAAATAGGAAAAATATTTTCAGACCACATTAAAGCTACTTCATGCCTAGGCTGATACATCTAAAGTCTCGCACATAGACAGGAAACTGCTGAAAAATGCAAAAATTCCCAACTTTGGGCTACTGTAACGGGGTATTCCCATGTGAGTGACTCCCAGGTGAGTGATTCTCAAGTGGGCGACTCACAAGTGAGCGATTCCTAAGTGAGCGAATTCCCAAGTGAACGAATTCTCAATTGAGCGATTCCAAACGTGCGATCGAGAATGTATAGTTTGTTTTTTCTAAAATGCTCTTAGATTGAAAAAATCACAAACATTCGCAGGTTATCAAAATTATTTACACGGAGCTCTTACCGTAAAAAGTTTTAGGCAAAAAAATTTTAAAGGTTAGTTGAGTATACTCAAAGATTTTCCGTCCTATGTGATGTATGAGTTTGCAGAAAATCGTAAAAATAGAAAATAGTACTTGCTTCTCATTTTCATTATCTAGAAGCATCTCAAGAGAAACAGACTATAGTAACACTTTCTTCATATTTTCCTTCTTTACCTTATATGTTTGGGGACGCTCTATTTTCTACATAATTTTATCCTGTGTGATTTTTCTTCATTATTTTTCATCGTTTTGCTTTCAATCTCTCCTGATTTTTTCTTTTTTGTTCTTTTTCTACATTTTTTTCTTTCTTTCTTGCTGCTTTCTCCATCTTGCTCCTTCTTTCTTGTCAAAGTCTTCATGTTTTCTTTCCTTTTTTAATGCTTTCCCACTTATTTTCACTTTTGTCTTCATTTTTGTTGACTTTCCTTTCTCTTGATGTTGTGTTTGCTTCAGCATTCTTTTGTTCGTTTTTCATGAAGATTTTTTCACTTACAACGATGAAAGATTCAGGCAAGTCGAACTATACTAGAATTATACAGGAGACTACGGTTATTTAAAATGTCAACTTATAATTTATTCTTTCATAAGCAAAAAAGAAAAAAAGTAGATTGAATCAAAAACGAAAGTAAAAGAAAGCAAAAAAAATAAAAACATACATAAACAAAAACATCCATAATACACACAAAAACAAAAAAAACAATACATACAAAGAAAAATGTTAGGTAAAGAAGGAAAAAATGAAGAAAGTGTTATTACATTCTCGATTGCTCGTTCGCAATCACCCAATTGGGAATTCGCTCACTTGAGAATCGTTCACTTGGGAATAGACTGCTGTAACTATGCGAATCTGATTTTTTATGCAGGGACATTACCTTAATGATTAGCACACGAAACTTGTTCTAATGTGTCATTTTTGAAATGAATCAAAGTGAGTCTACCGGAGGTCGCAATTATCAGAAAATACAATTATAAGATGCTCTTCACACTCCAAGTCGTACGACTCTCTAGCAGTATATGAATTTTCGTATTTTTTGTCAGCAGCTGAGACATCGTAAATTACTTACTGCATAGGGAAATTTTTGGTGCCTCTGAGCTTCAGCAATTATGTGTGATAATTTTTGTGGAAAAAAGGCAATATTTGCTTTTCATTTCCATTTTTAATACGCATTTTGCGCCAATAAATCCTACAGTAAATCAAAGCTCATCTATTCGCTTTATATTGTGTAAATTCATAGAACACGATGTCCGTTGCACCTGAACCTGCATAAGTTGAAAGGAGTTCATTTTCGTTTTTAACGCCTCAAGTTAGGTTTCACCCCTATTCAGTGGTACAAACAACATACAGTGAAACTCAAAACAGCGAAGTCTGGATACAGCAGTTCTCAAAACAGCGAAGTATCAGAACAGATTTTCAAAATGAACGAATTTTCAAAAATGTTATCTTTAGAATGCAAAAACGAAGATTGGATTGGGCGGGATGAACGTTTTGGCACATGGCCTTTTTGGTTCTCTATTTCGATCTGTAGAATGCTGATTGTTACACCTTGGCACCAATCGCCACATTTCTGACATTATGGTTCTATAGCATGTGTTTCCGCAACATTACAGCTTTTTATTCCAGTTTGTCTACTATTAACATCTAAATGCATGTTTCTTTTTTCCTTTATTGACTCATTCCTTTTTATATTCTACTTATTCTGAGCCACTTTTTATTCTTTTTGTTTAATTTTTCAGGTTGTGAACGTTTGCTCATTTTTTTACATACTTTTTATTACATTATTTTACTTTTCGTTTTTTTATTATTTGTTTTTTGTTCTGCCTTTACTGTTTAATTATTTTGTGCATTTCATTGCTTAATTCATTTTGTTTGATTCATTTCATTAATTTAATTTTTTTGCAATTAAGCTCCATACAAAACAACTTTAACATTTCGCAAAAATGTTTTTCTGACAGATATTTTTTTTGTGATTTTAGAATGGTCCGTTCGTGCATTTCGTGCCGCGACTGCAGTACAGAAGCATGTGAAACTTAGATAGTCAAATGCAACTAAAAATATCTCAAACAGACATACACGGCAAGAATTGGGGAGGGTCCTTGGACTTTTTGTCCTGGGGGGGGTAGGGGGTAGACGAGCAAAAGGAAGTTCTGCAAGCCTGTTTTTCATACAGTATACACACAAAAATCATCAAAAAAGCTGTCTTGGAAAAAGTTCAGTGGGGCATTTGACGATTTATTGTGCCAGGGGTGGCCAGGGCCTCAGGTAAGGGGGTTAACCCCCTACCCCCCTATGTGCGTGTATGATCTCGCCTAGCAAAAACAATTTCAATATACCTAATTTGGATATTTATTATAGAAATGATGTGCGAGTTTACTCGCATAGAACTTCTTACTATTCTCTGTATTGAGAATCGGTGTTTTGAGAATCACTGAATTGAGATTTTACTGTATTGAGAATCGCTGTTTTGAGTCTCGCTATTTTGAGTTTGAGTCGTTTTGGTTTCGCCGTATTGTGGACAGGCCTCAAGTTATGCCAAATATACGATTAGTAGATCCGATTAATTTTTTAATAATCACAACTCTTTGTATAAGAAGCTGAATTTTCTCGGAAAGTGTGTCTAAAAATGTCAGTATTGCTACATACGTATTGCATTAGCTTCTTCGACGAAAAAATTGCCTGATTACAACATTCATTTTCTCATCTGTATATACGCAAAATATTACCAATTCAAATGCCTCCCAAAAACAAAGTTGATATTCTGTGTCCAATTATTATATTGCTGTACATCGTTTTTACAATTTGTTAACCGAATTTTATGAGTACAAAAATGAAACAAAAATACAGCATTTATTTTTTCCTATACGACAGTATAAAAATAATCATTCTCAATTTCAAAATTGCCCAAACTTTCTCTGAACACCAGTTAAGGCGCTGTGAAACAGCTTACTGCATTTAAGCATACATGGGCAAAAAAGGGGTACTAGGATGGGTGTGCCATGTATTTTTCACTTGAACTTTAAAGGATTATTTGCTGCTCTTGTAGGGGTATGACCTAATGAGAAAATGTGAAAATGTTTTTTGTTGGTGAAACTGAATTTTTGACCTGTGCTTTGTAACAGTGGGGTCCATCAGATGCACATGAATGCTGAAAAATTCAACTGATGAACACCATTAAAGGCGCTATGTTGAAAAATATGCGCGTAAATCAATATATGTTTCTTCATCATTAACTCCAAGCTGGATCGCAATATTATTTCAGAGACACCATGTTTCAGCTTCTATTCGAAACTCAGTAGGCAAATAGTCCAGTAAATCTAATGATTCAAGCCCGTACAATTGCTGAATGTGACTTACTTCCCCATTTTGTAACTGCATGCCTTGATTTTCAAATCCAAAACGTTCCAGGAAATTGAACATAACATTAGGATGGCCATGTGGACGAACTGTTTGTGGCTGAGACCTAAGGTTATGGGTATCACTATACTGGATGACTTCTTGCAAGTCAATCATGATCAGTGGCATGTAGACAAATGAGAGGCACAGTTTGTCCAAGTTACAGTCACTAAAGTAGCCAGCAGTTTTCAGACTGCCAAATTTCTCAATCCAAAACTGCACGGACCTGTGTCACAATTGCCTCCAATAAGCTTCGATGGTAACATTTTGCATGGAATATCCCCAGTGATGATGTGCATGTGGTTCAACAGCATCCTGGTAGAGTATGGTTTGACATTCTGCAATATGCATGGCTTCCCATCCCATATCGGAAACAGTGGAAAACAGTGCAGCTGAAAAAAATGAATATATAAAATTTTGCCAGACAACTGTGATGAAATTGACTATTTAATGGGGCGAAAAGGAGAACCCCACTGGCCTGACCCACCCAACAGCTGCCTGCTATACTGTTAAATATACCATATAATTGTTCAGCAGGTCATGACTTTCTACGTTGAAAGTGCTATTTCTAAAGAATTTTTTCATTTTATGGGTCAAAAATATATGTACAAATTTAAGAAAATATAACTTTTCGAACCATATGTATTTTTTGCCTCAGAATGTAAAAAATACAAGAGCAGTGTAGCTGGGTAATTTTCAGGCTGATTTCTCAAGTGATTTCTGACTAAATTTAAATGAGTTCAATTTTGTACATCAAAATGGCATTGCATGTATATCGAGACTGTAGACAATTACAACCAGACGTCCTTTTGTCCTAAATTATAGGTGTTTAAAGTTTTTGCCTAAAAAATATCTTTGGCAAAATTTTGGCTATGTAAACTTGCAGTTATGTGTGAGGATGTAGCACTTAGCTAGGATTGGAATTGACTTCTTTTGTAGTCAGACATATCTGTAATTGAGGGAGGTTGGGGGAACCCCAACTTGATCGAACCCTATACCCAAATGTTGGAAACCCCTAACTCAGAAAAATTGTGAAATAGTAAATTGCTTTTTTGGGAAAATTTTCAGAATTTTTTTAATTTTTTTGAGATTTTTTTGACCCACCTAATCTAGGAAACTTTGGGACTCCATACTAAAATTTTGGCTTTACCCCCTCCCCTACTGGTTGGACCTCTTATAGGTATGTAATCAGGGTCGAGTCTTGGACTGGAATTAAATTAGCCATGACTGTTTTGAGTGTAAAAATCAAGAGTGTGTTATAAAATGTAATTAAAAACCCAGAAAAAATAATTTTTAGAATTTCATAATGAACTTCAGTTGAAAATGCCTTTCATTATGACCTTGATGAACAGATATACTGAATTTACCACCATAATATTGGATTGTCTTTAAATAATACAACAGTATTATCTGGGGCTGTCAATTGGTGTTGAAGGCATGGAGCCATATCAGTTTTCTGCTAAACTCATCAATACAACCGTGAATGTAAATTCCGTATGCTTTCAGCTTATCATATCCATCTAGGCACCAACAATAATTTGGGCCCTACAAGAGAACAATAACCATGCAAAAAGTGTTTTTTCAAAGGACATATAATCTTGCTTGGCATAATCAAAAGATATAATCTAAAAAACGAAAAGATTTATAGCATTTTTTATTATAGCATTTAACATATAACCTGGCAGGGAAAGTTGGATGATTAGGTTTAGGTATGACCACTGTAGCCCATTCAATTTAAAATGTCAAACTCAATGAAAACCAAAAAGTAAGTTCAATTCGATACACAGCTTTCACTTTCTAAATCTCCCCATGAGATTGGGAAAGGCTAATATAGAAAAATGCTTATCCATTATTAATTTAAAAGAACTATGTTAATACATGAGTGCTATTCATGAACTTTGACCAGTTGACATCGTTATTGAATGAAATGTTCAACTGTTCTCTTAGGCGCTCACTGATGGAAAATGTTTCCACTGATTGCAGTAATGGAGCTTGCTAATTTTTTCTGTATCAAACCTACTCTCATTTCATCGCTGCATTGATCATTTCAAAATGAATGAAGTATAGTAAGAATGTGTGCCAGAATGGGATGACTTTTTTGAAAGCAGGATGGGAGCGGGCAGGATTGCTGAAATTTCTTCCAGCCTGCATTTCCCACTTTTCCCGCAAATAGACATTTCTCCTGCAAATTTTTTCAACTAAGTAGCCTAAAGAACTATTATTTTAACTTGATACATTTACTGTATATTATAAGTA
Source organism: Romanomermis culicivorax (assembly GCA_963922205.1). Classification (NCBI taxonomy): domain Eukaryota; kingdom Metazoa; phylum Nematoda; class Enoplea; order Mermithida; family Mermithidae; genus Romanomermis; species Romanomermis culicivorax. The sequence continues at coordinate 8,278 of CAWUHX010000344.1, forward strand.
GCAGGCAGATAATTTTTTCAAATTTAAAAATGGAGAAAGTGTTGCCAACCAGTGATGCCAGGTTTAGGTTTTTCACCTAAATCTAGGGTTTTTAATTTTTATGGTAAATTTAGGATTAATTTTAAGGTGTTTTTTTTAGTATTTTCAGTCTTTTAGGGTTTCACTTGATTTAGTTGAGGTCATGCTAAAATAACCTTCACTGTATTCTCCTGCAATAAAAAAATAGGAAAACAAAATCAGTGACATATCGACAATTTCTTAGGTAATTCTAACACTATTTTTCACACTCCAAGTACCTAGTTATGTGTGTAAAGTTTTTTTGAAAGTCTTTGAAAAATTTAACTTGTTTGTCTTGTTCAAGGAAAAAAAAATTTTTGGCTTCAGTTCTCACAACTTTGAAACTTTCAGCGGGGGAAGCAGCATAGTTAAAGCTGCACTGTCTGATATAAATTTTTTTTGATTTTGTGCCAACAAGAAATATGTTGATGCATTTTTGAGATAATATGTATAATTCTCAAGAAAAAGAAAGCCCAAGTGATGATATTTTTGATGCCATAGCTTTATTTTCAGGGTTAGAAAAAAACAGTTTTTCAATTGCCAGGTTTTTGTTTTTTTAATGGTTTTTTTCATGTTTTTATGGTTAAATATTTTCATGTTATTCAAATGAGATAGGAAACAAGACCAAATTAGTTGATTAAGTTAAGCATGGATATTTAATTTATGCATCTACTATCTAAGTATATCAAAATTTGCAAAAACAAGATTGAAAATTATAAACCTATGTATTAGACTGTTTGCCAAAAATTTTATTGTTATATGAAAAGTCCAAATAGATAATTATCCTGCCGAATTCTCGCCGGAAGGGAAGACCAATACCATGGTCAGAGCAGTATTGGTTTAAAGTAATGTGGGTGGAAAGTGAAATCAAAAAAATTGCATTAACAGGCCAATAAGTGACCAATTTTTATCAGAATTCATTAAAATATGTAGATTATATGGCAATTTTTATCTTACAAGTTGAAGCCTTTTCAGGCTTAGCAGGATGAACTAGACTGAACTGGAGCGCCAATAATCCATGCGAATTGGCCGCACGGTACTTCTTTTGTTTTTCACACCGTTATAAGCAGATAAAAACAAACAGAGCATACTCATCAAATATTGCCGCTATCGGCCATTGCCGATCTCCGCTAATGCAGGTGCCCGAGAGCGGCAAAACAAAAATTTCCATTTTGCTCTGAACACAAAAAGAAATTTTTTTGGTCAAACATTTTTTTCTGCTGCCAAGTAAAAATTTTCAGGGATAAAATTTTTTTTCTCGGCGAAAAAAATTTTTTCTCGTCCAAAATTTTTTTTTCTTGACCTTGCCAGCCTCGGCCAGTGCAGGTGCTCGAGAGTGGCAAATGCTGTTACTGTAACTTGTTGCGGGCCTCGTCCAGTTGCCGGTCTCGGCTGATGCAGGTGCCTGAGACTGGCAAAATAAAAATTTCAATTTTTCATTGCAAAAAAAAGTTTTTGTCAGGACAAAAATTTTTTTTGGCGAAAATTATGTTTTCTGTTCCAAATTTTTTTTCTGCTGCCAGATAAAAATTTTCTAGCATAAAATATTTTTTTGCCATGAAAAATTTTTTTTCCTGATGAAGAACTTTTTTCTTGATGAAAAATTTTTTTTCATGGCGAAAATTTTTTTTTTTTTGATTCTGCCAGTCTCGTCCACCATAGGTACCAGCAAGAAAATGTTAATGTTACGGCATACTGATTCATTGTCAAAGGTGAGTGCGGGCATATATGTTCAAAGTATGATTCTTCATTTCACACTTGGCTTGACTTGTCATCCAATTTTTTCAGTTTCCCTTTCGGAACTTTAAACTAAATGAAATTCCATTTCAACCCATTGAATTCTATGTGAAAACATCAATGAAGGTGCAATGCCTAAAAAATTGAAGCCTATAAACTAGCACATATGATTTTAAAAAACTTATCGTCCGAAATACTGAAATATTCAATCATGCTCTGATCCAATATTATAATTATAAACATTTAAGGCGCCATGAAATAGTACCAAATTGAATGATTATTTGAAAAAATTGGAAATGCTCACGCCTGTGTTGACATAAAACATGTTTTTAGCAGTCAATTCATCATCATGACTAATTTTAGTGCTATTGGAACCCACCCCCAGAAATTGTTGGTCATATGGATGGCCATTGGGTGATGTGGCAAGGATTTTCCAATCCTATGGCTAGCCATATGGTAATCATAGGGACCCCCATACTTTTGACCCGAAAAATACTGAAAAATGTTAATTTTTGAACAAAAAATGATCGAAAATGTCAATTTCTTCGACACTTCGAGCCATGAAATTATTTTTCACAGTTTTTAAACAAAAATTCTTATTTTATAAACCTTTTTTAAGCACAGAAATCGAATTTTTTCCCCTTCAGTGACCTGTCCCCTAAGATTTTAGGTAATCACTGACGCCCAGTCATCTGACCCTCCCAAGACCTCAGGATCCTCTTAAAACTATAAGAATAAAACGCAAATCATTTTGCTTTACCTTTTTCAATTTAACTTATATTTTCTATTAGAACATGCATTCAGGAAAAGAAGCAACCTACGGGGAATAGTGTCACAAAAAATGAATAATATGTTACGAATTTCTTCGGCCCAATAAAGTTCCATTTTTCTAAACCATAAGTTGTTTCGCATTCGTATGCTGCACGAACATTGAATTTCTGCAAAATGAATGTTTTGCACACTGAACATTTCTTTTGAGAATCGAGTTCAGTCATAAAGAGTATATATTCTGGTAAAGACAGTTTTTGCTAAAAAAATGAACTATGTCGACCCAGAAATGCTCGTTGTCCAGCAAAAAAACCCAATTGTTCCGTCTGCTGCTCCTCCTACTCTTGGATGAAGAAACATGTACATTCACGTAAAATGTAAGAACCGATTGTTGCACACAAGCAGGACTCTAAAGGCCCTGTCATACTTCGCCGCGCGGTGGCTTGTCATACTTCGCAGCGCAGTACCGCGCGGCACCATACGGCGCCGCTTTTTTACTTTTGGATTTTGCTCTTCTCAAAAAATGTGTATTGGTTTCGTTGAAATCTGATGGGGCGCCGCGCGGCGCCGCAAAAATTACAAAAACCCATTCATACTTCAAAGGCGGTACCAGGCGGCGCCGCGCGGCGCCAGCCGGCGCCGCTTTTTAGTATGAATGGAACAACCGGCGCCACGCGGTACCGCGCGGTGAAGTATGACAGGGCCTTAAGGCCCGTATTCACAATCGCGTGTTAGCGGCATGTTAGGCTGACACGTTACCCTTAAATTAAGATACAAATTGTCGAAAAATGGTGCCCGAGACTTGATTAGGCTTCTCGAGGATCAATTAGAAACTTCTGTTCGAAATCATGCGATTCCTCCAGCACTTCAGCTCATACCTGTAAGAGGTCCGACCAGTTGGGGGGGGGAGTAAATCCGAAATTTGGGGGGAGAGGGTCGAAAAAAGTCGAAATTTTTCCCAAAAAAGGCCAAAAAACATACACTTTTTTGCAATTTTTTTTAATTTTTTCCAAACTGGGGGGGTTGAGTATATGGTTGGCCAAGTTGGGGGAGGGGGGTCCCCCCAACCCCCCCAAGTACAGGTATGCTTTAGCTTAACACAAAATCATAAGTTTTATTCATGAAAATTAACTGCTCATCAAATGACTGTTCAAACTCAAATATTACATAATGAAAAAAGCTGGCATTGTTGAAAAACCTTGTTGACATTGACCACAATGGTTATTTTTTCCTGTTATATCCTTTTTCATATTAAAAAACGTGCTTGAGCTTATTCTGCCACCCTGTTACAAAAGTAACACGGTGATAATGAAAGTAACACGGTGTTGGCTAACACGGACTCAACACGCTATTGTGAATACGAGGTGATACTTGACACGGTGTTAGCTCGAACGCCGTGTTAGCGAACATGGTGTTAAGTCTTAACACCGTGTTGACTTAACACGCGATTGTGAATACGGGCCTAAATGTTTGGTGAGTTTATTTCATCCAAAAGATTGAGTTCACTAATGGTTCTAGTTCATTTTTCCCAAATACAAAGGAATAAATTACCAGGTGCAAGAGTAACCTCTTCATCATGCTAAAGTTTTAATCACAGTTCAAAGGTAAAGAACAAAGTATAGTTGGATCCACAATAACCAGGAACACAAAGTTACTAGATTTCTTGATTTTTAAGTTTCAAAGCATGTCACAGAGAAAGAAAACTTTTAAAAAGTGGTAGTTATGTTTGATATTTCAGCCACAAGTTTGAGCAAAATGACATGTTTCTGACGATGATATTGAAAAATAACATTGTTATAATCTAAAATTGAAAATTTGACACTGAAAATATTTCAAGACTGTACGCATTTGTGGCCTTTATAGTATTTATAGGCCCAAATTACAGAAAGTGGGTTAAAGGCGGGTAAGAGAAAGAGTAAAATGGCCGGTAAAATCACAGGTAAATAAAAGTCGAGTAAAATCTCGGATAGAATCATATGCTAAGGCTGGGTAAAAATCAGGTAGGATCGTGGGTTAAAGACAGGTAAAATCGTTGGTAGAAAAAAACCCTATGATTTTACCCATATCGAGATTACAGAAGGTAGGTTAGGTAAAAGTTGGTGAAAAAGACACGAAAGTAACCTGCGATTCTACTCTGCTATTAGCAGGGTTATATTGACAAGAATTTATATTTTTCACCTAAGGCTCGAATTTGATTGGTTCTTTGCCTGCCAATGATGTGTTGCAGCTTAAGCTGAATCTGATGTTAGTGATGGCAATGACCAGAAGCCCGAAAATTCAGATTTTTCGGAACTGCATTGATCATCATTGTATATATTTCAGTACAACAGCATCAGCATAAATTTGTGATACCAGTGGGTTATTGTAGAAGAGCACTTTTTCGAGCTGCACTATTACCTGATAGTGCAGTAATTTTGAAACACATATTTTGCTTTTCAAACTCCATTGGGATGAAAGTCATCAGCCGGTTTTTGACACCAACATTTTGAGATGTGAATCTGATGAAAATTGTGGCTTTTGACGAAAACGTTTGAAGCTTGAATAATCTTTCAGAAAAATCTTCTTAGGCTCGAAAAACAATGACTCCACCATTTTTTGAATTAATAAACAAATATCATCTATGCTATGACAACTAAAACACACCATAGTCTGTTTTTTATAGAATGCTTATAAATCAAAAAATTAACATCGTCTTCAAAATCGTTTGCACTAAGTCTTTGCTGACGAATTTTTTACTCAAAAAATCTTGTCAAGTTCTACAAATTTTCAATCTTATATGACATATTGCTTACAAGGAAATCTTAAAAATATAAAATATGGCTCATCTTATGGTATTGGAAGTTGCAATCAAAAAACACAGTGACTTCATCACTCTGGAGCATGGCGAATTCTAAATAGTGATTATTAATCAAACCAATACCCTTACGCTCAATCTAATCCTTTCAGAAAATTCCCTTGCATGAATTTTATTCCTGTGCACAATACAGTAAGGCATAATAATTATTTCAGGATAGCTGCACTTACAGGAGAATGAGCGGATGGCTCACATGATCGGGGAAGTAGCACATAGTAGTCATGATAGTTATTGCTTTGAACCGTAAGAAATGTTTCATTGCGAGGTATCGGTATTTCAGTTTTGGGATACCCTGTTCATATGACTAAAAACAAGCTCACCATGAAAAACATATATAAAAATGGTGGGTTGGATAACCTGTCACTTACCTTCGTTCTTTAATACAAAAACTAAAAAAAATCAGGTAAATTCCCAAGTTAAACATTAGTAAAATCGTTGGTAAAAAATGGGTAAAATCGCGAGTAAAACTTTGGGTTAAAGATGGGTAGAATCACGAGTAAAATTGTAGGTAAAAGGCGGGTAAAATGGCGGGTTAAACATGGGTTACATTACCCGAGATTTTACATCTACCTTATTTTTATTTTACCCACATTCTGTAATTTGGCCCATAGACTGTATGACGCACATAGGGGGGAACACTCAATCTGTGCCCCTGGACAACACCTGGCCCGAAAAAATTGTCAAACACCTGCTGAACTTTTTTGAAGACAGTTTCTTGTTTATTTTTGTACAAAAATGTGCTCGGGAAGCTTCTTTTGTCTTTTGCTCACCAGCTCCCCAACCCACACCAACGAAAAGTCTAACGATCCTCCCCCTGGAACATTCTAGTTGTGCATACGTGATGACAGTAAATGATATTAGTTGCATATTCAGCAAGTAGGTAAAGTAGAACTCTGAAAAACTTACGATAACCGATCCATTCAAAAAACTTTTTCTACCAGCACTGAGCTGAACACCTCTACGAGTGGGCAACGCTTGATTTTGTGATCGAATTTCAGTTGCCATTTGAGTAATTTCGGCCATGTTGACTCGACTTAAATATGATGAAGGTTCTTCATTTGTTTCTACATTCAAATTCGTGCTCAGCTCCTAAATTCAAAATTGAACTTTGAAATTTACATGTGGTGTGCTACATTATTGAAGCCTTCATGAAAATTTGGGTTTTGATATGGAAAAGGGTTCGAAATTGTCTCCATTCTGATAGTCAACTATAAGGATCTATGACAAAATGTCTGCAACATATAATCCTCAAACGAAATGTCTAAGTACAAAATATCTCCAACATAACGCCTCCAACAAAATATCCCCAGCAAATAGTCTCCCAACAAAATTTCACCTTGAGAAATGTGCACATAATGTCTTATTGTCTTCAACAAAATGCTGAAATGACATACCCATGAGAGGTCCGTGAGAGGTGGGGGACCTAACATTTTTCAGTGGGGGCCCTGAAGTTCCCAAAATTTTCAGGGGAGGGTCAAAAAAATCCCGAAAAATGCAAAAATTCCGAAAATTTTCCCCAAAAAAACAAAAAAACCATTTTTTCAAATTTTTTATGACATTTGGGTATAGGTTTGTACCAATTTGGTGTGTACCCCCCAATACAGGTATGGTTGCTGACCAGCGACATACCGCTCAATCCCCCTTTGGTTGACACATTGGTCGACATAGGAAAGGAGAGAATAAATGCTAAGAAAAATATTAGACAAAAGAGGAAAATGATAAAGAAATCGGAAGCAAAAAATAAAAAAAAAATTGTCACTGCAATAATATATAACAAAAACGTAGCTTTCCATGCTTAGTTGGAAGGCTGTACCTCCACTTAACTCCCTATTGATCTGCTGTATCATATGAGCATATACTGACATCCCAAAAAAGATTGTTTTGTTATTAGGACATTTTTTCTTGATCTTGCTTCTGCTACTTTTTCTTTGTATTTTTTTATATTTTATTTCTTTTTTTTCCGTTTTTCTCTTCTTTCACTTTCTTATGCTTGTTCTGTTTGCTGTTCTTTATTTTTTGTTTTCTTCACTTTTCTCTCTATCCTAGTGTTATTTCTCTATATTCTGTCTCAATTTAATTTTATATACTTTCACTTTGAATCATACATATAATGTCGCACCTAGGTTTGGGGGGTCGATGGCAGGTGACTTTTTTTGGGCGGAGGGTCAGGGATCCCCAAAATTTTGGGGAAAGGGGTCTTTGAAAGAAAAAAATCGATTTTTTTTGCCAAAAAGTAAAAAAACGGTCTAAAAAATAGTAATTTTTATCTAAAAACTGTAAAAAATGTATTCATGGCACGAGGCGCCGAGATAATTGACGTTCTTGAATATTTTTTGTTCAAAAATTGACATTTTTCATTAAAAAATTTACATTTTTCAGTATTTTCCCGACCAAATGTATGGGCGTTCCTAAGACCACCATATCGCTAGCCATAGGATTAGAAAATCCTAGGGGGGACGCCCAATGGCTAGCCATATGGATGAGGAATTTGGGGGGGGGGAGTTCCCATAGCACTTTACCCAATTACATCTATGCTTAGGATCTTACGTCCTCTATATTTTTGTTTTCTGCGTCCTTCACCATTCCCTTTCTATCATCTGTTATATCTTATTCATCTTTATTTGTTTTCATATCATTATATTCTTTCTGTTTTAATTTGTGTTTCCAGTTCCATTTCTCTTATTCTTTCTATCTTATCATTGTCTTCTTTGATACTTGTCTGTTTATTAAAGTCAATACAAATCATGGAAAAATCATAAAAACGTGTGAAGAATGTGGCTTGAATATTTTGAAATTACAATTCATAGAACGTTTTATTTTTTCATCATTTTTGTCGATGGTATAACGGTTCATGTTGAAAAATATGTTCATTTTGAAAACTCCATATGACCCAACAATTTAAATTCATATTCAATACGAAAAATCCGACCAAAAACATTGCTTTCCACCTTCCACAACAATTGTAAACAATTTTTTTGGATATTTTGTTGGAGACCTTTTGCAGGCGAGCATGGTGTTGGAGATCATTTGTTGGAGACATTTTGCTGGACATATTCTGTTTGAGACATAAAACAATATTACAAAAGTGGATTTTTCAAACTTTAACTCAAGTTCTCAAAAATCTAGTCCACTCCTTTTTCTAGCTTGGCAACTATCCAAGCAAGTGCATTCTGCTTCTACTACTGCCCCATTGGGGCATTTTCTAATAAACTAGTTACAAAATATGCATGCTTTGACAGTTCAAAAAATCTGTTGTTCAGTTTATTACAAAAAAAGTTGCAGTATGTTTCTTTACACTTGACGTTAAAACTGGTTTGGTTAACAATCTAAAATAAAATTTATTTGAAAATCGATCATCAGCATTCAATGATGAAGGTCGACGTCAGCAACTGAATTTACTTTTCGAATAACAATCGATGATGTACACACTGAAAATTCTGAGTGAAATGACCATACGTGCACATTGGGAATTTAGGGGGAGTCTTGACCTCGGCAGACCATCAGATTCTGTTCCCCAGCATTGACCAAAAAGATTATGAAGGAAAATGAAAGAAAAAAACGTCATAAGGATGAAAATTATGCTGCAGTTCAACGATTTTTCTGAACAAAGCATATTTGATTCCAAAAGAGTAACATCAACTTTAAGAAGCGCTGACCAAGCCCATGGTTTCTCATATTTGACTTGCTGCTTGGATGTAAGACAACCATGAAAACCATTCTTTTGGTTATCAAGAACTTGTCGAATGATCGAAATATGATTTCTTGTTGATGGAATGTAGGTGTTGTTTTCAAATCGTATAGCAGTATCAAATGTGCCTTCATCTTTAACAATTCTTCCAAATAAAAAGCGGCACAAATACTGTTGTCCAAATCGTTTACATTGAGGTTTTACTGTAGAAATTTTCACTCGAACAATTGTTGAAGGTTTGCTCAGTATGCTCATAGATTTCCAGTCCTGTATGATATATTGTTTATCAGAAATCTGAGATACTAGTGCTTTCCACTTTCATTATTTAGAAGCATTTCAAGAAAAAGCAGGCTATACATCTACTTTGATTATCAAGCGATATTTCTTTTGTAACATCTTCGTACAATCAGCTGAAGAAAAAATGATGCGATGGGAAAATTGTTATTTTTGAATTGTGATAATCAAGATACGTAATACATATCTTAGGAATATCGTTTACTGTAGTATTAATATACCTATGAACTCACGTGACTTTGTCGTGTCAATTTCATACTTTGTCTGCAGGTTTTGAAGTTTGTACTTTGCGTATCGCAGTTTACTGTACATATCCGCAAACAAAATACAGTCTGTATAGTCGCCTTATACATATATAATATGTATAAAATACAGTATAATATGTGTGATCAGTCTGTATAGCCACAGCCAAAAAACACTGACATGGAGATATAACTACAGTAAAATGAAGGCTCCTCGATTTTCTACGATACTAATCAGTCCTTGGTTGCTTTGTCTCATTTTCATAATCACCTTATTCACAGAGAGAAAAAATAGATACATGCATTCAATCATAGTCATTAGCAACCACAATGAAATTAAAGTTTCTGGAATGCTGAACAAAATATCTTTATTCAAACGCCTAGCTGAATTGGTGCCAAACTCGTCCAGACCTCAGGTATTCGAGGATTGCTGTCCAGATTCATTCATGAGAAGGGTCATTCGGCAAACATTGCCTAGTGGCCCCTGTTATAGAGTGTTCTATAGTGTTTGAGATCCACGTATACTGTTTTAGACACTATGTCTAATAGATTTCACCTTAGGTCAATAGAGTGACTGGAAAGCGAAAAATAAAGTGGCCCTCAAAACTTGCTATATGGGGTAATTTTTGCGCTGATAAAAGCTGTGATATGCATTCGAGTTGAAAACGAAAATTCATTGAGATACATTATAACAAAGTTGCAAATTTCTTCATGTTTTGCCAAAAAAAGATATTTTAACATTGCTTCGTGCTGGGCGGACACCAAATGAACTTGTAACGGTTGTCACACATTGGGTGGTAGCTTCACCGACTGCACAGCCCTGCATCACCTGTTGTGACTGCAGCCGTGCCCGTCAGTCCCGGTCTGGGCCTGTGACTTGTGTTGTATTTGTAAATAAGTCGGGGTTCGGAGAAGTTGGAGAGGCAGGAGTTGGGTCCAGAGATCGTCCTTAATGCACCTGTTTCCAACACCCATGCTTACCTGAAAACTAAAGCTAACTAAGTACCTAGACCCCACAATGAAATAATCCAAATTAGAAAACCTTCGGTTCCCTAATTTGAATTCCCAAAGCTTGAACCGAAAATGAAGGAGAGATTTCTCCTAATACTTTTACCTGACAAAGACAACTTACGTATACAAAACATGGTGGAGGTGGGGTTAATATACACTATATCCCCCATGCTGAGAAATAGCCATGCAGGGGGATGCTGACTAATGATAAAACAACACAATAACAGAGCATAAAAAAAGAACTCACTGCAGGCGAATCTGAGCTACAGTAAGATGCTCTTCGATGGTCAGCTTTGTCCAATCATATTTGTACTTCCACCGCCTTTGCAAAATCGACAAACTATCCTAAAATCGGCGGACACACACTACAACACTTGGATGAGCAACATCAAGTCTATGGGTTCAGAAGAAAATGCACTAGGGCACCTTTTGCGCATCGTCACAAACTGAAGCCTGGTTCATACCTCTGCACAGCGAGCAAATTCGCCCCGAGCATGCTCAGCAAGCATCACCATGCACAATTCTGAGTATTCTCCCAAGCATACTCGGAGATGCTCAGCGAGCAGCTTGCTTGGAGTTGGTTCATACTTCGTGAGTTATTCCCCTGAAATGCATACTTATTTCTTTCTATGTATGAACAATAAAATCAGTACCTTAAGTACTTAGTCCCTCCTGAATTTCTTTGAAGACATGGCGTTTTTTCCTAACGTCCTTGTAATCAGGGGATAAAACGTTAAACAGGATTCGTTTTTCACGAACAATTTCAATAAGTTCAAATTTTTCATCATCTGATAATTTTTTTTCGAATAGACATTGCAAAAACTTTACAACAAAAAATGAAATCTCAGAAATAAATCTAGCGATGAGGGATGTATCGGACCTTTTGACCAGATATGCTGTTTAATCCTACCCGATATTTTCTGACCCAAACAGAAAGAGGAAAAAACTCTTGACTTAACCAATTATCCATGATACCTCTGTGCCTTGAAGGTCATGGGTCAAACAATTCAGTTGATCATTTTCACTGTTAGAAGAAAAAGCGGATAAAATTTTACTCTACATGAGATTAATTTAGTCATTATTGCATATATTTCAAAAATAAAATTTTCTCAATAGTTTTCCAATGAAGGTAGGGAATGATCGATACATTGGCATCGGCTGATAATTGACTTTTAAATATCAGCCGATGGTTTTTTGGGCTAGCTATGATCGATAATATCCTGTTTTCTATGGCAATTTTGGCATTAATCAGCCCTGCATGTGATTATTTATGCAAGTGTAAATCTTAGGTCGCTTTTGAATATGTGTGATCAGAAAAACGTTGAATATAATGACAATGTGATTTTTTCCTTCAATGCATTATAATACAATGGTGGATGAATAATTTTCAGCCTTCGCCTTCTGAAAAAGTATGCTTAAAAATTGTTCAATTACATAGTTCACGGAGAATTATTCAACAATATCATGTGAAAAGCAATGATATGGTGTCCAAAACTATTTGAGATAAAATAGTGTTTCCAATGGGGTGTTCTATAATTTTTATTGTGTTCAAAAAGTTCTATAGTGAAACTTTCGTGTGTACCTAGAAGGTAGTTTTCATGGACCTGTTTTTGAGTAAGCAAAAAATGACATTCTTCTAAACAAAAACTTTTTCCGCAGAGAAGAAGGGCTATAATTTCGTTTTTGTTTTTAGTTTTTGAGTAAGCAATATAATTCATCATTGGCTATAATTTCAGGTTTTTTGATCTACTGTACTACCCCAAATAAATGCACAGTACGTTTATTTTTTCAAACGGTCGCTGGAGGGTGCGTCTATTCAAGGGGTGCATTAATTCGAGGGGGTGCGTTTATTCTTCTAAACCTCAATATCGGGGGTGCATTAATTCGAGGTAACGATGAATGCAACATCAAGCATAATCTATAACCTCTTGTTTTTTAGCAATTGAATATGCATTACGAGTTTTCCAGGACATAATAGCTGGGCTGGTAGATTTATACCATGCAAACAGGACAAAAAAATATGAAAAGGTTGTATGTATCCAACCAGCAAAACAAAATGATGTAACCTAACACGCCAATGCATATAGGTACTCATTTTAACAAACGAGCTCGAAAAATCAAAAAAAGAAAAAAAAGGTTCACCTGGCGCATTAAATCGAGGGGGTGCGTTTATTTTTTCAAATGCTCTCTAGAGGGTGTGTCTATTCAAGGGGTGCGTTTATTTGGGGTAGTATGATATTTCAAATATTCGTAGACCAGATTGATTTTCGTTCTTTGTCCTGAAAAAGAGAAATATTTTGTTTATTCCTCATTTGCCTTGTCTCGTTTCATTTTTCGTTTCTCAAAACAGCAATTATTATTTAAAAGCAATAAAATGAGTCATTTTGAATTTTCAATGTTTATTTACACTAAATAATAAACAAACATGTAACATGGAGAGTACATGTGTTTGTGAACTTTATAAACTGACGACTTTTTACCCTTGACCTGGTTTGCTAGAAGTCTCTGACCGGACCCGTGACCCGAATTGATATTTTTACTGCCTGATCCGACCCGATAATCATTGGCCCCATACATCCCTACAACCGACCAATCAGAGCGCACGAAATTTCGCATTGGTCATGCATGAATTATTCAATTTTTGATAAATTAGCTCAGTCTGGGACGTGCCTATACTTATAACATGTGTTGATCACCGAGCATGCTCAGAGAAGGAGAAAAATTTTTTATTACCCTAAGCATGCACGGCGGGCAAATTTTTTATGCTCAGGGTTCTGCTCGCCGAGCAGCTTGCTCAAAGCTGTGCTCGCCGAGCATCTCCAAACACAACTACGAGCAGAAGTATGAACCGGGCTTTACTGGCCTAAAATTCAGCTAATCATTTTGATTGCTCTTTCATCTGATGTATTAACTAACATTTAAAACCGTATGGGTTTTGTTTTATGCGCCATAAAGTTCAGTTTTCTTGATTTCTTGCACAACACAACTTGCATATTTCTTGAGCTGCAGCTCAAGATGCAGCGAGCCTGGGGGAACTTTTTTTTTACGTAGCCCTTACTAGGACTTTCATCACCCTCAAGTGTCGTCTGGAACTTTTATCAAGGCAACATACGACAAACATTAATATGATGGTGCACATTTGAAGCACCCTGTGCGCAATGTTCATTCATCACTACTTTATGTGCCTACATAAATACTAAAGAAAAAAAGTAGATTTTGCTTTAAGCAGTCAAAATTAAAATTTATCTTTTCCTTGTACAACAAAGTCTGTACATTTATTGCAGCTGCAGCTCAAGTTGGGGCAAGCCAAGCCTAGAAACTTTCTTGTACCTAGCCGTCACTGTGTTCATGATCCCCCAAGTATCATCTGGAACTTCTATTAAGACAACAGACCACATACATTAATGTTATGGTACACGTTTGAGACACCCTAAGGCCCAATTCAGAAATGCAGTCACCGATTGTCACCGATTAATTCCTAGGAATTGGTGTCGAAATGGGACTTGGTGTAAATAAAAAAATATAATAAATAGAATTTTAAAGAGACCTAATCAGTCGCTTGCTGATTCACCTAATCAGGCCGAAAACTTAGGTAGAAAGAGTTTGCAACAGTTCGGTCAATCCCAATTTCAACAAAGGATCAGCTGCTTTCGTTCCAAGGAACTGCAGATGATCAAATAACACTCTGAGCTCAGGTAACTTGGAATCACCAGGCAAAGGTGAGAAGTCAGGCTGAGAACTGAGTCGTAAATGTAGACTTGCACGCAGGGTGGCACTCCCGAGATCGGGGGTCTAACCTGCATTCCCTCCACTGCGAGAATAATAATAATTTTCCAAGCAGAGGAGGTTGTATTTGGGCTTCGAATCCACAAAATACAAAAATCAATATAACATAATAATATGGCTGGTCTGGCCGCTGATTTTCTTTAATAAAATAAACAAACAAAGAATGACCAAAAACATAAACGCCCAGGCCTTTTATGCATGACGTCTATGCAAATCGGCGTCGACACAAAATGTATCGACTTTGGCTATTTCTTCGCAACCATGAGATAGACTATGTCCATCCCTGACATGGATGACATTCGCTGACTGTCGCCCATTGTCACCAACTGTCCATGACAAAAATCCTAGGATTTTTCACTCCTGAATAGGGCTTAAGTTCAGTGTTCATTTATGACTACTTTATGTATTTACATATTATTGGAGAAAATAAGAAAACTTTGTTTTCTATACTATTTGTATTGCTCTTTCATCTGATATATTAATTAACACTCAAACTTGTACAGTTTACGTCTTATGAGCTGTCAAATTTCAATTTTTTTCATTTTTTTCCCAACAAAATTAACAGATTTCTTCGTGCTGCAGTTCAGGTTTTGGTGAGTCAGGCCTGAAACTTCTCCTGTACACGACTCTCATCAGGGCTTTGATCCCCGATGAACTTCGTTTTGAACTTTTAGGAAGACAACATACCACAGACATAGATGTGATGTTACACATTTGATACACCCTGTGGTGCAATGTTCATTTATGACTACTTCATCTATTTACATAAATATTTCAGAAATTAGTGAATTACTTTTTTTATTGCATCTTTATTGCTCTCTCGGGTGATGTATAAATTAGTACTTAAAGCCCTACATTTGGTGTTTTCTGTGCTTTCAAGGCAAACTATTTAACTTAACAGCATAACAAAATTTGCACTCGTTTTTTAACTATGGTGCTCAAAAAGAATGGGTGGATAAGTCTCCATCTTCTCATACATGCAGTCAGTTTAAAGGCTCAGCACTATAAATATGATCCAGAATCCTAGCAAGACAAATGACCACAGACATCAACATGCATGAACAAATGCCAGATACTCATTGTTCATAAGCTTGCATGACTGCTTGTAACGGTCATATAAAAAGCAACTGGGAATCAAAAAGCCAAGAAACATTTTCACAAGGCTTGATTTGACATTTGTGTTTAGGACAAAGAACTTATTCTCATGCAAATGTATTATTATCGTTGAGCTTTATTGAGTTATTCAACGAAAAAAGGCATTCTTCTATGAAATATCACAAAGTCAAAACTTGCTAATGAGATGGGTGTTCAAAACACCAAAGCACCGTCATATGTTGAACAACAAACACATGATTGTTTCTGATGACCAAATATGATTAAGGAATGACCAGAAAAAGCAACCTGAATCCGGATCTTGTTGATGTAGAAATGTGGTAGGTTACTCGTTTCAAAAAAGAAGAGTTTTTGACGACCCAACTCAAGTTCCTGGGCACAGAAAGCAAGTGTCATGGCAAACCAAGTACCATCATATTATAGTGCATCAAGTGAAGAAACAAAGTGTGATGACTGATGAGGAAGAAGAAATGGGCATTTTATGAGGCCCTTCTAGAAATCGAATGTGAAATACATGGTAGTACTTGTTTTGAATGAACTTAAAAAATTTCTATCATTGCTTTTTCATTTACTTTTGAGTATCGCTCTGTTATTCGTAAGCTTTATGGTCAGCCTATGTATTTTTTGAAATAGCCACACTTAAGCTATGTGATTGTTCACTGGCAAGCTGAGGGATGTACCAAATCCCATAATTTTTATTTGAAATTCACAGAAAGTTTTCATCTACAAAATAAATGCTTCCTGATGACTCAGCATGAATCACAAATTTCACATGTTTGCCAACACTGTTCAAAACACAGCTTTTTCTAAACTTGTTAAGATTAATAAATTTGATTATGTTATGTTCTACATCGGTGGGAATTCACAACAGTATTTTTTCTTCTGGGACATATTTTTACAGCAGAACAGTGAGCGAAAATTATTTCGTAAGCTTAGCAAAGTGGTGGGTCATGGGCAGTCAAGGGAGATGAGGAAAATTGAGGATGAGATTGAGATCAGGAAATTATGAATTGTGTTAGTTGGCATCAAATTAGTTTCTCACAAAAAATTTTACATTTCATTTTTACAAAGGAATGCTGATCCCGATGCTACTTCTCATTGGACACAATGCAAAAGTTGGGCAAATAGACGAAGAAACGGAAAAAAACAAAAAAATTAAAATAAAGTAACCACTGTGATAAACCAGCAATATTGAAAGCCTTTATGTTACTGCAAATTGCAATTATCTTTTTTTTCGTCAACGAATGATTCGAAAATTTTGGGAAACCCAAAAATGAGGTTCCCGAAATCTCGTCAACGAATTGGAAAGTTTCGCTGACGAAATTTTCGTCAACTTCGAGAAACCGGCCCCAGATTTACTATGCCAATGAGGACTACAATTTGAAAAAATAAAATTTTGGCTTGCAATGCGTGGTCATGCATTGTACGGATTTCTTTGGATATTTTAATATTTCGAGGCTCATTTAAAAATGAATAACTATAATCAGTGTGATGCAAAAAATACCAGATTTACATCATTTTTTATCAATTTCTAATCACTTATTTTACAGAGGATTTCACTATTGAAAGTGCAGAGAGCATTTTTGGCAAAATTCCAGGTTTGAAGAACCTCGCCGGAGGTTCCGGCAATTTGAGTGACAATTGTTTTATTTATTGTTCAAATGTTCAAAAACATTAACTGGAATATTTTTTACATTCATTTGCTAAAAAGTCGTGGTGGAGACCAATCTTTTTGCTGCCGATCATAAGATTTATTTTCTGGGATGTCTTGGTGGTCACAATTTGCAGAAGTATGTGCCATAATCGAATCTTAATTAATTCCTCATTTTCGCATTCTTCCGAGTCATTAGTTCTTATGCGTTGCCTTCAGAAGGCATTCCGCATCATTAGTCGACGTGCCTGATCATTGTGAACGATAATTGAACTGCTTCTTCAACCGTGTTAGCGTCAATTTCTTGATTACCAAAATTCAAGTCTGTCCTAATCTCCATAATTATTCTACAATATAATGAGGCTCAAAATGACTATTTTGGATTTTGTCGCTTATAAAAGACCTGTTGAAGCGGCAATTCTTAATTTTTGACTATTCGTGCAGTATAATGCAACCGGTAACTTTTTTGGTGGTATGCATTTTTCTCTCTTTCTGCCATGTTACATCACTGCCCGCATATTTTCGCTGTAAGTGAATTCGAACTTTTTCGTTTGATGATTTTTGATTCTGGCGCCTTACAGCGCCGACATGGTTCGGAAGGCGATTCGGTGTTTCGAGGTACAATCTTCCATCATCAAATTTTACTGTTCAACGTAAGTTGTTCTTGTAGTCGACTTTTGGTTTCTGTTCGATTACTTTCCACTGACAGATCTTTATCCTAAAACAAACGAAACTATTTAGGCTGAGACAGTAGTGGAAAAAAGTAGCTTCAATTTGACGCACAATTTTCACGCAGTGAAAAACGCTGGACAAAAGAAAGGCTAAAATCGTAGGAAAAAACCTCGTGTTTTTCTACTTACTTACCTGGATAGAACTAAGTTATTGGATAGAACCAGGTTATTGGAGGAAATTTTCATTTCTTCTGTTTTTTTCTGCTTACGGACTAGAAATTTTGTTTCTTTGGTTGCAGTAATAACCTTACTACGGGGTTTCCCATTGGTGAATTCACTTTCACGGGAAAGCTGCATATCTGTGATTTAAAAATAAATAGATTAGCTTATTCAAAAAATTAAATGTCAATAGAAGGATCTCACATGCTCGTCGAATTGTAAAGCGCCTGCCATACATCGCCGGTCGGGGCCAATCGGCGCCGGCTCGCGCCGGTTTGGCCATTTCAAATCAACCAAAATTTTCTGAACGCGTGTAAGCCGGTGCTAATGTTGTAATATGTGATGCAAACAGTTATGATTGCTTGACATGATTACATGATGCAAACAATTATAAGCCGGTGCTAATGTTGTAATACGTGATGCAAACAATTATGACTATAATTGAGGGGAATAATAATTTTTACATCAAAAACCTTATACTTTTTTGTTTTTGGGCATCTTCAAAAAAAATTAAAGAAATTCTCATTTTTTGCATCGAAGCCTTCCGAAAAAATCGGAATAATAAAAATGATAATAGTAATAAATATCACAAAAATAGAATAATTAAAGAAAAAAATTCAATTGCCGGGCAGCTCCGGCTGAGGTATAGCAGCAAAAATGTTCTCACACTACGCCGGCCGTTACAAAAAGTACAGCAGGGGCTTAAGAGTAGGGCGGAATTCTTGGAGTCATTTGTGTATTGCAGGATATAACAAACGAGCTATTGATAAATATTTGCTTTACTACACTTTCCGATATTCAAGTAAAATCATTCGATTGAAACCATGTCACGTTTTGCACTTTTCGCTGCTAAAAGACAATAAGCTTTTCTATAACTCGCTACTATTACGCCAATTTTAGTTTGAATACTCGTAGTAAACCTGGATAGGGCTCGATGCTCCATTATGAGCCAAAAAGACTATTGACGACGGGACGAGATTTAATTTTTTGGTGCTTAATTTTTTATTTGTACGAATGAATTGCTAAAAAACGAAATACATACCTTTGCTAAGCCAAAAGCTTTGTTTTCAACTAATGTTCATTTTGCAGCAGTTTGCAAGTTTCAAATGACTAAACGAAAGAAAGTCAAATAATTGTACGTGAGATAAGTGTTCTTGATGTGGTTGAGTTTCACACCCGGTAGATTTTTGAGTTCATCAAACAGCCGAAAGCTTTCAATTTTCACATCATGTATTGAATCTTCAAGTATTGATCAAATACCTCATAGTCGGAAACTCATCACACGAACCCATCACGTAGTATGGAAGATGAGTTATTTCTCCTACACATACCGGTATGTGTATTGATATAGTAGAACAAATCAAGCCGCTCCTCGTAGAGTCCGACTCAGCAGATTTTGGTCGCTGTACAATCTAACAACTTTTTGACAATTCCTAACATAGTCGATTTCTTTCCAATCGCATTCGTAGGCTACAGTAAGTTTATGTCGCAGAACAGCTCCAAAATCTACTTATCTTCAAAAATTATTTGCTCATGTTTCCAGTTGCTATGACCAAGTTTACTGGACCTCCTTGCAAAAGACTTTGGCCAGCTCGCCTGTTTTGTCTGGGACGATGCGCGGCCGAGTGCGCAATGAGTCTGGACTTCGCTAACGTCACGTTCTTTCCAAAAATCGAGTGTTCGACTTTTCGGGGGTTCCGCCAGTCTCCGGACCCGTCTCTTATTCAAATGCGTTGCAAATGTTTTTCGGGCTTTAGATGGAACAATTTTTCCTTCCGTAAAGGAAACGTCAGGTAAATTTCACTTTGACAAGGAATTCTCGTTGATTCATTCATCAGCAATAGATCTTGTGTTGGGAGAGATATAAATTTTACAGCTGGCGTTTCCAAGGCTAACTGTAGTAAACTTTGTTATCAGCCCTGTACGTTGTCCCTACTCATGAGAGGTCAAATACGGTATTCTATTTCTATTATCGAAGAGAATTCAGTGAGCAGTCCACAATAGAAAAAATTAATGGCAACCAAGAAGTCAACCTAGGTCCGAGAAAAAGGTCCACTAATGCTCAATTATAATAATTGATCGAAATTCGTGGTCTGAATCCGAATCTGGTTATATCGACCGTAATGTATCGACCTAATTGAATTGCGCTAGTTCAAATCTGTGTTTTTGTCGGAGGCAAGCTCTGTAAAGTTTGGATCAGGAATGTCTTTTTGATAAAAAAATTTCCGAGACAAGGTGTTTGGGCTGTCGAGGCAAGGTTTCCAGGTGAATAGCCGAAATGAAACATATTAGAGTGCATTCCACAAGCCGTTGCAAACTGACTAATTTTTCACACATCATTTTTTTATACCCTATTTATTTTGCACCGATCGATGCAGCAATAAACAAAAAAAATAGATTCAATTTGACGCGCATTTTCATGGAGCATGAAACATTATAGAAAAACACTAAATTTCGTCATGACAATAGTTAGACCAACGTCATTGAAAAATCATCCTGATTGTCTACTTTTGATTTGGATAGGACTGTGTTTGACGCATGGGTGTTACTCGGGAAATTTTGATTATTAAACGATGTTATGAGAGGAAATTTTCAGTCGTTCTGTTTATCGCTTATGTACAAGAAATTTTCTTTATTCATTACAGTAATAACCTTCAGTGATTTTTCCGTGTTGAACTTACATTCATGGGATTGCTGCATGAATCATTTCAAAATTAATGACATATAGTACGCCTTATGTACATCAGAATTTGCATGAAAGTACTTAGAAAATTCTGCATCACTATCTTTCAGAAACGTTCAAGAAAACAGGTCAGCATAACACATTCTAAATTTCGTTAATTTTGAAAGTCTTCTCAACATACGACGAATTTGTTTGATTCAGTAACTCTGTGAAGGGCAATTTTTTTCACGTTTCTATCTCTATAGCTTTTTTTCTAAATGACTCTTGCGCAATAAACAATCTAACGTACACGGACATATTTGTTCTCTCACGGACTGTAGCAGTTGAGAAAACAAATTCAGCAAGTACAAGTACATTTTGGGCGTACGATGAAGGGGACTTGTTTTAAATGTAGCAGCTGCTAGGCAGATGCTGCTAGGTTTGGTGCTACCACAGAACGAGCTAGGTTTTACCACGTGCTCACACGTTTTGCATCATCTAGACTGTCCGCACATCAACTAGCTGCTATTAGGACAAAAATTGGCATTTTCTAAGGTAGATTATCCGCAGACAAAGTTTCAACATACGGCTGCAGGTTTATTATTTTTTACTGATTTCTATGATTTTTTTGCATTCCGAAGTTCATTTGAACATAATTGGACAATAGTTGTTTCAGAAACGAATTTTGCTTGATTTTACATTTTATGCAAAGTCATGAATTTAACGCTGTACAAAGTATATGGCATCGCGTCCCGCTGCGAAGGCGGTTTTAGAATTTGAAGACCTTTCCTCACCAGTAGCACCACACCAATTATTTTCGTCCGTTGAATTCATGTTTAAATTGAAAATATCGCGGGATCGACTCAAGAGATGCTTAAAAAATCGCATTCGATATCACTGATTTGGAGAAGATTAAGCAAAATTTTGGGTCATTCTGAGTCATTAATTAACGTCCACAAACCAATTATACTTCTTTGGTCACGATCCAATCATCATTTGGTCATGAACCAATTTTGAAAAAATTATACTTTTTTGGTATCATGATCCGATCACTATTTGATCTTGATCGAATCATCATTTGGTGATGATCCAATCATCACGAATACATGTGAGCTATTAAAAGTAGACGAATAAAAAAATGATTCACTTTCACAAGAAAAATTGTCTTGCACTGGAATTTTTTCTCGTCATTTCTTTATCCGAATTCACGTTCGCGTTTTTCAGGAAATGTTTCACAAGTTTCTACAGTTGGCTACAAATCGAGAAAATGCTGGAAACCAAATACGGCCAGGTAGAAGATTTTTGTTTGAAAATGCAACTCGTGAGTGAACTTTCAAGGAACGCGCGGTGTAGGCTGGCGAAGTTGAATGGACAAAACTGAGAAATGTATACACTTATGTAGCAATTCTTACTGGAATACAGTAATATTATGAGGGATTCTGTGACTTCGCCCTAAGGGAAAATTTCTTAAGTGAAAATCGGACTCGTTAATGTCCCCGTATGTTTTTTAGAAGATCTCTGGCGGTTCCGTCAATGAGTGGCAACGGCTGGAACAATTCTAATTTTGCAAACATTACTGCCCGCGACGACTATCCATGTCAATAAAAGATTTATTTAAAAAAGAAGATAATTTTTTACTTTGTTTACTTTGCTTCTGTATGAAGTCTAGAAAATAAATGAATTTGTGATGCCGGCGAAAAAATGTAGATTGAAAAACTGTCCGTATCTGATCAAGTCAGAATCCGTGCCGAAAATTTGGATTACACTTTCACACTGGCAGCAATAATTTTCATTTGGTAAGATACTGTGGAAAATTCAAGCCATCAGCTTTGGAAACTTTTCAAAGGTGCCGAGGTTCCATTTTCGCAAAACATATTCAGAATGCTATGACCTGACAGACTTTTCCTTTCAAACGCTCCATTGATTTCTCAGCTGATAAATTTATTCGAATTCGGAAATGATCGAATTTCAGGTACATTAATCGGCAAATTTGTTATAACTTATGCTGTTATATGTGAACCATCAGTTAACTGCCATGTGGAAAGCACTCTGTTAGATCGAAACAATAGATTTCCAAGTACTGGCGGAAAATAATAAATTATTATAACTATAGCGCAAGTAACTGGAACTTCTAGCACACCATTCTCTTCCTGACGCTAATTCTTTCAACAATGTTCAAGCAATCACAGACAACCCGAAGAAAACAAATTAGCTGCCTTGCGAACACTGAAAAATCAATCCACTTTAAAGTGAGAAGTACACGTTCAGCTTTAGAAAATGCCCCAGCAAATAAAGTATTTTCAAATCAGAGAACTTAATAGATTTCAAGCATTACTCCGTTTCGTTTCGAAAAAAAAATTGTTTTTGTGAATTTACTCTCTCTGGGATTCAGATCTTTTCGATTTTTTCTTTTTGAGTCGCCTAAGTGATTCTAACTCCAGACCTTCACTTGTCGACCATCATACAAATTTTCGATGTTCAGAAAAACTGGCGAACGTGAATAAAATATTCGTTCCCCGAAAACGTGTTTTATTGTGACTATTAAATTTAGGAAATTCGCTTTTTTTTGAAATGCTGTTTCCGAGTTCAACCGAGCTTGATGTGAGAATAACGCAATCATAAAGCTGAAAAAACCAGTCCGTGAAAGCATGTCGCCACCGCAAACATGCCATTAATTTTATCTTTGCGAGTTTCTGGAGAAATTGAGCGTGAATAATATTCAAAGATGGGTGTCACACTTTTTCCGGTGGTCATCGTCGTCGTGACATCATTTAAGAATAGAGTGATTCGTATTGCGCTCCGAAATTCCATCAATGCAACGAATTATGTATTTATCGATAATTATCACATTTTCCTTCATTACCTTTTGCCATGGTCTGCCCAAGTATTTTCAATGTATGACTTGTGATCTGATACGGTTAAGCATAAATACCCACCGATTTTTTTGCTTAAGCTTCTGAATGGCAGGACAAAGTGCCGAATTTTTCAGAGTCCGCAAATGTACCGAAAAACATAACGGACAAACGTAAGTCAAATTTTCATTTCAGACATTACTTAATGAGAAGAAACCCTGTAGATAGTATCTGCAGAGAAACTGAAACGCCACGCTAATATACAATTTACACTTTAATGTTATCTTAATATCATTTTCTGGCGAGCTATTTTACACTGAAATTTGCATAAATGTGCTCAATACTGTCTAGCGCCGCTTGTGCTTTTATAGCCTGTTTTTTAAACACTTGTAAATTGAAAAAAAACGCAAAAGCAGGTATCGTTCTCAAAATTCGTTTCCACAAAGATTTTACTGTAGGATTTTTACTTTAAAAAATTGTTAAAGTTTAGCTCAGTAAGCTCACAAATTTCTAGTCCTGTATGACATATAACTTTGCAGGAAATGGCTAAAATATGAAATAGTACTTGCTTTCCACTTAATAAAAATATACTGTAATGTACTCCAGAAAAGAGAAAAGCAAATAAAAAAGGCAAAGTACATTTAAATCATAAGTGCAGCTTTTTTCATGGTTATATGTCCCGCTCCGGATGTCAGTCATGTTGCCGTTTTTGTTTTCTTCGAAAGTCAGACAAATTTGATATCAATCGATAGATCTCATTGAGATCTAATAAAAGAGGTGATTCGATGTCTTTATTTTTGATTTAGTTAGAATGGTTACAGTTTGGTTGAAAATAGGTCAACCTCACACAGATTTTTTTTGCTTCCGATGTTTGAGCGTTGTATGTTGTTGTCCGGGTCAAACTGAGAAAAACATGTCCGCTTACGTTGTAGGTTCGTCATATGTATAAGCATCGTTAAGCTTATTTGAAAAAAATTGACTCAGTGGCATACATGCATATGGGCTTGAGGGTGTCTAGACCTCCAATAGCTATTGCTTACCGGCATTGATCAAGAAGATAATGAGGGAAAAGAAGATAGAAAAGAAGAGAAAGACGTCATAAGAACGAAAATGATGCTTTAGTTTAAAGTATTTTCAAAACAAAACACACATCATTCCAACGGAGTAATATTAAAAAATTGTAAAAAGCTACTCAAGCGAATATTTTCATATATTTTAATAATTTAGATGTAAGAATTTGCTAGTTGGATGTCAGAAAACTTTTCTTCTGGTAATCAATAGAGAAAGAAATTCGTTCCCACCCCCTGTCCTGGCTGACCCCCAGCAGAATTTCCAAGCTTTGCATGCATGCTTAGTAGTATAGTCCGTACATTACCAAAATGGTAATCGCAACCAAAGACTTGAATTCCAAAAAATTCGAAAGCCTGCACTAGCTTTTCTCTCTAAAGTGAACCAAAGGGGCAAATTTATGATTTTTTGCAATACTTTGATTAGATGGTCAAAAACTGCATTTCATTCGCACGTTGGGGCGACGCAAGTTTATCACAAGAAGCATGACATTTTGTCTTGTGCACAACAGCGCGGAGAAACGTGGTGTTTTTCACTACACAAAAGGTTTCATTGCTCTGTAAAGTTTCGTGCCAATTCAGACATTGTTATAGTTATTGCTGCCACACTGAGAACGACTGCGCCAAACAACTGAAAAGTTCTATAGGATCCATTTCCTCTAAAATCTCAGAAAGAAATCATTCAATTCTGGAAGTTCCGCTGGCAGGACATGACTGCACACACTTTTGAGAAAGAAATCTATGTCCATCGTCAGCAATGCGCATTAAATAAACAGTTATCAGTGATGTTGAAATGCATAGTGATGCCAGTTTCCACGTCAAAATGCAACTCTAAAAATTGGCGTCAGCTAATTATCGTGATTCAGTTTTTCTCATGGTTCAGTTTAACCATTCCGCGTCTCGCAGTAAAATTAAAACTATAATAAAACTTTTATATATTTCAGTTTCTTCCGTGATCATAAGAGGACCACCGTGCAAGCAACTTTTCGCCGCCAGGGTTTTTTGCCTGCAGAAGTGCAGTGACGAATGCCAAGGTCACGGGGACGTGTCCAGTTTAAAAAAATTGAAATGCACTATCTTCAAGGGTAAACGAAAATCGCAAGACCCTAAAGACATCGATATGGGTTGCAAGTGTTTCTTCTCCAAGAAAAAAGGAGCGAAAAAGTAAGAAGAAATGAAGTCGCCTATCGGAATTTTCACTCAAAAAAGTTTTCTGCAGGAGATGTGACACTGAACGATACTCTTGGTTCAAGATCGAACAATTTTTCAGCAAAACGTACGGTGGACCAGTTAGTAAGTTCGATATTATTTGAACTTGTGGTTCACAAAACGATCAGTGTGAAAAAGGTTAAGCAACCAAACAATTGAGTCCAGTCTGATACGTACCTTGGATATTGCATAAAAACCTTTTTCCTTGGAACTGGCGGTCTGTAGCCTTGTTGTCTTGAGCATGATGCAAAATTCTACTGTAATCGCTATTCATGCACGACACCCGCTAAACATCGACCAATGCTCATGAGCGCTAGGGAGTTGTTCAAATCCAACGCAATCGTTGTGATGGCAGATGAAATAGAGAGAACAATAGTAAGGTGAACTACAAATTCCTTGTCTTATGTAGGTAATAATCTGTGAAAGCAGCGTTCGTGTAAGCAGATATACAGTGTGGGCTAATTATCTATGGACACTTGATTTATTCTTAAATACAAGGTTATCGTGTAAACATATGGAAAAAGTTTCACAAAATGAAAGTAGGCATTGTAATTCTACCTACAAAATTTGTATGATTGGATGTCGTATATTAAGCCACATTTATACTTCACGACACAGCCACGGGCACGGCAGCCATGACCAATCGAATTTCAGCGCACGTGACGTGCAACCAATCATACTTAACGTCAGTTTTACTTAGTGCAATCTGATTGGTCACGACGAAATCTTACGAGTATATTATATAATTGTATATTTACTCATAACTGCTCTTGCATCGCTGTAGACCTTACTCTAATCATTATCATTCGAGATCTTATATTCAAATGCAAATTTTCGGTATCCATCGTGACAGTTTCTCATCCAAATTCGTTACTTCCTGCAGCAGCATCGGCTCCGGTTACCTCCGCTGCCGTTACTACGATGGCCGCATCAGCGTCCAGCAGCGTAACGACTGCGGCTGGAGGCGTAACGACGTCTGCGGGTGCTATGACGACGGCAGGTGCTGCAGCGACGACGGCGGCTGGTGGTGCGGCAACGACGGCGGGAGGCGGCGCTACGACGGCGGGCAGTGTTGTCACGACGGCAGGCGGCGCAACAACGGTAGGTGTTGCACCTACGACAGCTGCCTCTGGATGATGCAGCGATTTTAAAAGTATTTTTGTCAAGTTATCATGTCAGAAATACTACTTCGAAACATTATTTACGTCAGATACCATGACGATATGAATAAATAATCGAATTTAAGTACCGATCGAGCTTGTGCGCAAAATACCATCACACTGTTTGTAATATGAATATTAGATCAACTGATCCGCTGAAGTGTTCACAGAGCTGTCAGGTTGAGATGTGATCTTTTTCTACCAGCCATCAGTCCATTATTCACTAGACTACGTATATCTGAGACTATATCAGAGATTTTATATATGCGTAAAACAAACCATCTGCATATTGAAAGTTCCACTGCATCACACTCCATGAAACTTTCATGTAGCAACATTATCAAATTTATTTTGAGTAAGTAAGCAACGAAACTCATGCACTTTTGTCACATGGAGTATGGAGCTTCAACAAAGTTGCAATGAAAACTATCATGGGTTGGTCGCAAAATTTCTTTAATGTGGTGTTGATGTTGTGTCCAAAAGATTTTCCTCTGAGCATGGGTCAATTTACAGATATCAAGATGAACCATGATACTTTCTATACATGTCACAGCTGATTCCCTCCGTTATTTTCTCATGAGAAAATTGGTTAGAATGTGACTTCTTTATTTATTTTAAGTAAGTTTTCAAAAGAATGTGCTTGCATCGTTTTTTCTCTGGAACCAACTCTTAAATGATCAGATGCTGTTAGAAAAGTGAATGATGATCTACATTTAACTCGCAGCTCGTTCCGAAGGAAAAACCGAGTTCGAGATTTTTATTGTAACCCATAAATTTTATGCAAAATTGCATAAAACTGACGTCGAGTTTAGTTAAGCCCGAGATTGAAATCTGAGATACGTAACTGACAAAACTGTGACTATACTCCATTCGTTTTGAAATGATCGATGCAGCTATTCTTTGAAAGTAAGCCTAATACGGAAAAAACTAGTAAGTTTATTACTGTAATCAATGGACAATTCTTTTCGTCAGTAAGCGGCAAATATAAAATTTGAAGTGATCGACATTGTAGCACTCAGGTATCGACGCAAGTGCGTTCAAATCGCAATTTAGCATTTTTCTACAGTATACAGTTTTCCCCTAAGTCAAAATTGCGTATCAAATCGAACCGACGTTTTTGGTTTCCGCTGCGTGGATCGTTTAAAACCAAATAGGCCATGGCGTGTCATGACTATATTTCGCTGGAAATTCTAACAAACCATCATCTTGCATAACGGGATGATTTTGTATGATGTGAGAAATCATTTCAATTTTGCTGTTACAACAGGATCTGTAATTCCATGTTATACAACAGAAACAATTTCTTTATTAGGCTACTCATCATCAGAGATTACTTGCGACCATGCCACGTCTCAGAATGACAGAAATGATAGATGAACATTCCTTTCCGTAGGTTTTTGCTTTTTATCGTCTTTTATCTTTTATGAATCTTTTTTTGTTCCCCCTTCTGACTGGAAACATTTCGGAGTCGTCATTCAAAATAAGATCTTTTCACGTGTCGTACATCAGCCTTCACTTCTGCGTATGCAAACACTTTTTCGCCTAAGGACGGTCGTTTAGCAAAAATTTCGCTATTTTTTCCAATTTTGGCCTTGATGAAATTATTATTACCTTTCGAAAAGTTGAGAGATTGCCAAGTGAGGCTTTTGTTGTAATTAGTTGCTGCGGTTTTAATTTTTTGAATCAATTTCTCAAGGCATTCCGAGACGACGGATTGTCGATAAGTTGCGCATCGAACGAAGCGATAAAACTTTTCGACGCCGCTTTGCATCAGGTATGGAGAAACGTTTAACTTTGTGTAACAACAATAAAACGAAACAATAAATTTTAGTCTGTGCTTAATAAAGTGATTGTAAATTGAAAAATGACAAAATAAGTACCGCTCTCAAAGCCGTTTGCACAAAGCTTGTACTATGGGATCTTCTACTTAAAAATTGTAATAGCTAGTTGAATGGGTTTTAGAAATTTTTTGTCGTAGTTTAGCAGAAAATGGAAAAACGTGAAGTAGTACTTGCATTCCACTATTAATATTTACAAGCATTTCACGGAAAGTAGGCTATGCTTACGACTTGAATGCCTCTGCACCAGTAAGTAAACTGAAAAAAACGCACGGAAGATGTATAGCTGAAAATATTCGAATAAATATTGTATCCGCATGATTCATATAGAATGTTAAAAAACCGCGGTACGAATCAATAAAAATTTTGGTCACTTTAAGTGAGCTTAAAAGCTTCCTTATCATGAAATTGGATAACTTCAGGCCAAACATCATAATCTACAAATTAGGAGTATCAAAGATTATCAGTCTGTTTATAGCACGACCATTATTTTCTGGGGCCGGTTTCACCAGAGTGATTAAAGCCCTAACTCGGTATTATCTCGACCACAAAATAATAAAACCTCGGTTTCAGCGGTTTCGCTAATGTCGAGATCATTCCGAGCTCAAGATTATCCAGAATGAATTTTTCGCGTTATCTATGGATAAATCGACATAACGTGGATGAATTTCTCATTATAGGGAGAATCAGTAACATTTTGGGAGTGATATCGACCTATAAGATCGTTACTTTTTTCAACTTGATTTCAACATACAAATGATGAAAAAATCAATAAATGTAACAGGAAAACAGAAAAATATTTCAGATTTGTGGCCACATTTCTAGCACATTTTATTGTGTCCTGTCCGGCCGTTACCTTTTCATGTAGTACGAGCATGTGTTTCACATTTTTTCGACGTTGTTTTCCAAACAAAGATTCCTTTTTCTTTCTTTCTATATTTTGCAGTTTTTCTAACATATGTTTTACATGACACTTTTTTAGTCTTCAAAATTTTTAATGACGTGCCACATTTTACGTGTTTTTATTGTTGTGGTCGAGATTGTGTCGAGCTCAGGCAGCTTAGATTCAGCTAATCCTAAACTTGAACTTTTTAGTGAAATCCAAAAGAGATGAAACCGACCTGGCACTTAGCTGAAAACCAGTTTCAAGCACTTAATACCGATGTCGGTACGATCCTCAGAACAAAAAGGGATGTCTGTTTAGATATAAATGTTTAAAAATTGTAAAGGACATGCTCGTACCACATGAAAAAGTAACGACCATGCTAAAAATGTGGTAAAAAATTTAAAATATTTTATTTTATTTTCCTGTTACATTTATTGATTCTCTCAACATTTGCATGTGGAAATCAAGTTAAAAAAGTAACGATTTTATATTTCAGCATCATTCCTGAAATTTAACTGATTCTTCCTATCTTGAAAAATTCATTCACGTTCAATATGTCGATTTATCCACCGATAACACAAAAAATTCATTCCTAACAATTGACAATGAAAAAACGGACAAAAAAGTTCGGACTTAAACCTCCCCGATAGGAAGATCAAGTTCTGTGTTGGGCTGAAACCGACTTCAGGATCAGGATTAAATGAAAAACGTTAGTGGAACCCAACACCTCGAGCTCGAGTTTAAGTCCGAGCTTGATATGATTCCGACGTCGCGATGATCTCGAATTCGGGCTTAAACCACTTTATTGAAACTGTCCTCTGGTGTTTAGGATTGCCGTCTTTCGGAAAATGTGTTGATCTCTTGTTCTATTGTTTCTGTCCTCCGTCTATTATGTTGCACGGACACGGTGCCCATCATAATACATGCGAAAAACCAAGTATTGTATGTTTGTAACATGCTGATTTGTTATATGCAAACGGCAATGAAAACGTGATAAGCACTGAAGAATAAGATACAGAGACACTGTAGTACTGTGGTGTAGAACATCAAGTACCCTTTGTATATTTGACCATTTTATTTTTTATCGCATTACGGATAATTTATCAATTATCTATAAATTGGCAGAAATGTAGAAAAGATAGAGGAAAGTATTCAGTCACTGAGAAAGTCAACTGAACCACTACTCTCTAGTAGTTAATTTTGTAATAGCAGGTATAACTTCGCTGTCTGAAGCATAGTGAATTATAGTGCCATGGAACTACAAGTTGTTGCAAGCTACCTAGTGAGCTAAATGAGATAATTTAAGACCAGTTGTTCTAAAACTAGCTACTAGAAATCTTGTTTGAAGATCAAATTTGATTTATATTTTTACAGTCCTTTTTTGATACTGACCAATTCTATCAGAACTACTATAGTTCAGTTTTGACTCAATGAAAATAAAAAACGTGCCGATATTTTTTTCACGTGAGTTGTCTGTAGGGACCTATGAAAATCCAATTTGCGTTACGAAGGAAACTATGTGCTTTCTCATTTTTTCTTTTTTCACATTTACGCATTTTGTTTTCTGTCGCTGAGAGTCATTTATAAAGAACCGACAATAGTCAATACGTTATAGCTATTACCGTTCTCCGAATTTTTACATTCGATTTAAAATATTCTATTTTGGTATGCCAAAGTTTCAAATGCGTTCGGTCGTAACCGACAACGGCTTGGTATTGTGTTTTTCTTTTATCAGAATTCTAAAGAATCTAGAGCGTCTCCATTATGATATGTAAGGATTTGCACCGGAAGACAATACTCTATCAAATGTGGCGTGGTAGCGTCAACCTATAGTATACTTGGCCCCATAAAATTTGACTAACTCCCCCTAGAGCAAAAACGTTTTTTCCACGATATCCGCCATATAGTTTTTTTGCACGATATCCGCCATATAGGCAAACATAGGGGTGGCAGATTGTGAGCCAAAGACATGCAAAAAACGGTCTTTCTTAGGGCCATCAGTTGCGGCAGCTTCCTCAATGGATATGCATCCCTGGACCTTGATACTTTTGCCCGTGCATCTATCAAGTGTCTTCTAGAAACGCTTTTTTGAAAATATTGATTTGGTCAAATATATGAGTGACCAAAGTTCGAGAAAATTCCCTTCGTTTGGGTTTAAAAAATCAATTTTTGGGAAACAGATTGTGTAAAACAAAGGTATATCCGTGGTATTTCTGAGGAAAGGGGTTTTCGACTATTTTTGATGATCAAATTTAAAACTTTAATGTGCTTTTATGAAGGTTTTTATACATGGGTGAGGACCACTAAAAAGAGGTGGACTAGTTTATTAGGAAATGTCCAGATACGACAGAAAAAAGACGAATATACTTGCTTGGATAGTTGCCAAGCTAGAAAAAGGATTGAACTGTATAGTCTGTTTTTTATAAAACGCTTCCAAATAGAAAAGTGGCACTAATCAGTACTGCCATCTAAATCGTTTACGTAAGCCTTTTACCGTAAAATTTTCAATTCGAAAAATTCTTAGGCGAGGCGATTATGCTCAGAAAATTGCAGACCTATTTAATATATCGTTAATCAGAAAATCGTGAAAATCTGAAATGCTTCTTGCTTTCCACTTTCATTATTTAGAAGCATTTCAAGAAAAACAGACTATAGATTTTTGAGAACATGAGTTAAAGTTTGAAAATCCACTTTTGTTATATTGGATTTTTATTCTTGCACATTGGAAAATTTTTCATGTCAAGTTTCAAGTATATTCTGCAGCTGAGTGCATCAGCACACCAGCCAACCATTGATGCACATAGAGTGGGGGAGTAAACCCTTCCATTGAGGCTCTGGATACACCCGGCTGGCCTGGGCTACCCCTGAACTCTTTCAAAGTTTAAAAACACACGAAAAAAAGGTTTTTTGACAAGAATTAGTAAAAATTGAAATTTTTTTGGAAAATGCATTTTTTGCTTTTTAACTCTCTCTCTCTCTCTCGAAAATTCTTACCATATGTGCAGCTCTGAAATTTGGGGGAAGGGCGGTTACAGAAGGGTGGATCCTTCCCAAAATGTTTACTAAAATTTTTTTGATTCAGGAAAAGACTTCCAATTTCTGAACTCGGGGGGTACATACCCCCGTCACCCTCGGGGGTGCATACCCCCGTCACCCTCGGGGATACATACCCTGTCACCCTCGCACATGTATGCTTCCAACTACACTGAGCTTTATAGATGAGGAAAAAATTTGAAATTCAAAAATAAGGTTGACATGAAACATTGCCTTACAAATGGGATACGGACAATTCGCTCCAAGTAATTCGCCCCCAGCAATTCGTCCCCCACAATTCGTCCCCCACAATTCGCCCCTGGTAATTCGCCCCCACTGCAGTTTGCCCCCGGACAATTCGCCCCCAACACAATATAACTCCACTAGGTTGTTAGCAGCTATGTAATAGCATTTCTACACATCCATGCACAAAACTTAGAGATTTTTCCTAGCCGAAATAGCATGTTTATTTATGAATTCTGCATGCAGAGTGCAAGTATTATGCACAAGAAGAAAATGATCTGTACAGCAATGTTCCAAATAAAGGTCCACAAATAATTTTTTTTCGTTGAATATAAGATTTTTTTACTGGTGCGGTTAGTGCTAAGTCACTATAAGCCTTTTTTACTCGTACGGTCAGCACTACAGGCAAATGAGCAGTAGTTCCCTGGAAATGAAGTAACCAGTTGTTTTTTCCACTTGAAACAAAATTTGTGGCTTCAAGTTTAAAACGAAGGCTTGCAGCTAAAGTTTAAGTGGCTGAAAATGATCAATTTCGACCAAAAATGTGTGAAAAATCTCAACACTGGCAATTTACAAATTCATATTTTTTCAAGTTTGTAATGATGGTGTCCTAATCCCCAGAAACCCTGCCAAATTTTAGTTTGATGGCGTGAATACCCGAGAAAATTAGGCAGAATTTTAACGTGCAACACGGATATCACAAGCAGAATTGCGAGTCATTTATGTTCTTCGATCTGGATTTGTTTTTTTATGTTTTTTGTTCCTTTTTTCGTTTAATTTTTTTTCTTGTATTCCTCTTTTTTGTCATTCATCTTTCTTGTATAGTTCCTTCTCCTATATTTTTTTGATTACTTTTTACTCATTCTCCTTTTCTTATTTTTCTCCTTTATATTTTTCTTCTGTTTTTTTATTTTTATTCTTTTTTTGTTTTTGGTACACTACAAAGTTGTCACAAAAAAGATAGTGAGGAACACAATAGAGTCACACATAGAATAATTGTGATACTTTGTCATAATCTGAATTGCTCTCCATAGATCCCGATAAAAAGTTACAAGAAATATAGTTGGAAAAAGAAAATATGTATGCAACCAGAAAAGAAAAGAAACGATGTAAAAAAAGAGTAAAAGGGAAAACATAGGTGACAGGGCGAAGTGAAAAATCATCTTTTCATCTCCTTTATGTTTCACATAAAATATGGTTACCTAACAGGGGAAATGTCTGGAGATAAATTACATAACATATCATGGAGTTGCTTTTAAAGGGGATAATTACTGGGGGTGAATTACTCAGGGGCGAGTTGTCCGGGGGCGAACTACAGTGGGGGCGAATTACCAGGGGTGAATTGTGGGGGACGAATTGCTGGGGGCAAATTACTAGGGGCGAATTGTCCTAGAACGCTTACAAATATGGCATTCTCATTAAACAGGCGCCATATGTGTACTTTTTGTTCAATGCGACATAAAATTCAATGCAGAGGTTGATCAAGAAGGACTATAATACATTAAGATTCCATGGCATAGAGCAGAGAAAGTTTGCCTGTCACTTTAACAGAAATAGAGATGAGTAATTAGTGAATAGGGTTTCATATGTGGGTTCCTGATACAATTTTGTTTCATGTAAAATCAAATATGCATCCATTTGGAGACATAAGTTTGGCGATGATAATTGTGTTATAGTAGTATGCGCATGGCCGAATCAAAAACTTTTTAAAGGCATTTTTGTATGGTTTATCTTGTTGCCCTGTTTGCAGGTAGTGCGCAATGACTATAACCAGGGCACATAATCTACTAGACGTTTAATCTCAAGCTCATAGATAATAATGTCGAACAAAAAAGCAACCACGTCAGTTTCAGTAGTTGCACTAACATGTCAATGATATCAAATGTTTGCTATCATCTCGATGTCTTCAGGATTCTCCCCATTTCGAGCTGTTGGGTTCACTATTTTCTTAAGTTTTTATATTTCTAGACTGCTTTTCTGAACCTGGGCTTACGCCTCAGTATTAGTTGATCCTAAGCCTGGTGTGAGG
Organism: Romanomermis culicivorax; assembly: GCA_963922205.1. Classification (NCBI taxonomy): domain Eukaryota; kingdom Metazoa; phylum Nematoda; class Enoplea; order Mermithida; family Mermithidae; genus Romanomermis; species Romanomermis culicivorax. The sequence continues at coordinate 43,348 of CAWUHX010000344.1, forward strand.
ATTGTTAGTTCTGCAAGAAAATAATCTTGACATTGTGATTAGCTGAAACTGAAGATTAGTGCTTAACATTTTAAAAATCTTATGACCCGGGTACCTAGTTTTCACAGTACTCATGTTACCCAGGTTTTTTGCATACCCAACCTGAATACTATATCTGAATACTTGAACATTGGAGTATATAAGTGTTTTGCCTATACAATACCTTGTTAGAAATTTGGGTAAACAGGACACCCGAATACCTAGGTAGCATCCAGATTTCATTTTTGAAATTGACCTGGGTAGGTATACCCCTAGTTACTCAGCATGAAACACGGCTGCGGATTAGCAATTTAATCTAGACGTTCAGATTATTCGCTGATTGGGTTAGTGCAACTAACCCCAGGTTTTTTATAATGCCTAATGACGCCCTTTCAATCAACAGGCATAAGTTGAAAAAACAAAATGACTATAATATGCCAGTCACTCAATATCTTTCAGCTAGAGTTAAAGGCATATATTCGGATCAATCCAGACTTAGAATGCTGGTTCAGCATTTCTCAACATTTGAGTGAAGTCAACCATTAGCTTGCATATAATTTTCATCCAGAAAATTTTTTCTGTGGTTAATACAATGTTACGGAGGGACAAAATGCACGAAGCCACAGAATATACTTTTCCACAGACATGAAAAATTTTTTAATGAAAAAGAATAAAAATACAATATCACAAAAGTGGATTTTCAAACTTTAACTCAAATTGTGAAAAATCTAGTTCAACTTTTTTTCTAGCTTGGCAACTATTCAAGCAAGTATATTCTTTTTTTTCTGCCCCATCTGGGCATTTGCTATAGTACAAGTATAGTCTGCAACTCGTAAGTTGCAGCATTACTGTGTACATTGTTGATTTTTCAGTATATAGGATGGTATGAAGCTGAAGAATACGGCGGTCTTGCCAGGACGTGCGGAAAAATGATGGAATCAGATCCCGATTTTGGTAAAAAACGTACAATTATAGAGTTTCTATCCGAATAGCAAATGGACAAATTCCAGTGATGGGAAAAATTTTGTTGATCGCCATCGACTTGATCGCTACTGGAACAAGTATAAAAACGAATCCAGAGCTGTCTCGTAACGTCAATGATTTAGTGAATCGTTTGAACGGAAAATACACTACTGAAATGGAAAATTTGCATATTCGAGCATTGAAACTCTTTGCCGATGGGTACTAAAAAATTGAAAAAGTTAAACCTTCTCGTGCAATTACTCTTGTTTGATTTAAGATACTGGTCAGACGCAACTGACGTCTATGAAGAAATCTTGATAGACTACCCTAAAGATGTGTTGGCTACAAAATTAGTGCATGACACTTACTTTTATTTGGGGAAGCAAAATCAAATTCGAGACAGTGTCCTCAGAATTTTGCCGCATTACAAAGAAAACAACCCTTTTTATGGGTAAGTCAGTTCGACCTTGACTTTCTCCTGAAACCGGAATCGGCCGACATTTCACCAAATTTCATACTCGTTTCTAGTCTAGGACGATATCCAAAAACCGTAACCGAATCAGCAGCTCGCATTGGAGCTCTGCTTGGGAAGCTTAAACATCTACATAGAACCTCTTGTGTGCTTCAAATCTCGTACTTGCTGTTCAGGGTGATTTTGACTGATGATATGATCCTAAATCTGAACTTTGAGCAACTGCTTTCTCTAATTCCATATCGTGTAAAACTTCATTCTTACGAACTAATTTTCTAATCACCCCGCAACCAAGTCTCTGCAAATATTTATTGGTTCTTAGGTATCTACATGGCATGTTGTCTTTCGGCCTGGAAGAAACTAACATGTACGACAAAGCAGAAAAAACCGCTAAGCTAGTAAGCATATGATCTGTGTGGCATTCTAATATACGTTGCTCATAGTCAGACTATATGTGCTCAGACGTGTTGGCCGTCCCGTTTTACACAAACTCAATCAAATTCATTTTGAGGCTCAAGAAAAAACAGATCACATATTGGTTCGAAAATACGTCCCCAATGGAAAACCTAGCTTTTCTGCACAACGACTTTCAGTTGTTTAAAAATATTGAAATGACGGAGCCAATGATCAGACTAATTTACCCTCTGACACTAAAACATCATCTCACAAGGAGGCAGGGTTTTCAAACACTCTGCGCCATGCGAGACATTCGAACTCTATTTCAGGCTCTGCAATTAAATAAGCACGACGCTTGGGCGACGCATACTATCGCACACGTATATGAATCTGATGGTCGATTCGAAGATGGTATAAAATTTCTGCGGAACTTTGAAACCGATTGGAATGTGTGTGAGAAGCATGATGGATATGGGAAAAAAATTAAATTTTCGAATTTCAGGTTTGCGATATGCTGGCCTGTCATTTATATTGGCATTGGGGCGTATATCTGATTGAAAAGGTTAGCTACAATAAGATCCATAAATAGTGCTAGATGATTACTTTTAGTACTGCGGTTGATTGTCAAAAATGGATGTAAGATTAACATCAAGTCGTTAATCAGCGTCACTCAAACTCAATAAGTCTACAGAGACCAGTTTTTAAACTTATTTGTTTTGGCGCACAGTTTTGACGCTTCGTTTATCACAGTTCGGTAAGCCCGCGAACATGGAAACTTGAGGTTTTTTAGATAGATTGACGAAAATTGACATCGCGTTATTTTTATTTAAATGGTAGGTTTCATTCCCGTCAGATCAGGAAATGCAAATTTTTCCAGGGGCAATACGACGAAGTTCTCGAAATGTTTGACCAACAAATTGGTAGAAGAGCTCACTCTGGAGCCATGTTGGATTTCGTAGATTCAGCGTCATTACTCTATCGGCTAGGTCTGGAAGGTAAAAATAAAATGGATCTTACTCAGGTCCAGAGGTTTTGATCATGAAAATTTCATGCACGTGTAGTCTGAGTTTTATGAAACGCTTGTGAATCGAAAAATGACAAAAATAAGTGCTGCCGTCAAAATCGTTTACGCAAAGTGTTTACTGTATGATTTTTTACTAAAAACACATGAAGATTTAGTTTAGTGAACACGCTGATTATTAATTTCAAATGACGTGCGGTCTAGCACAAGACAGTGAAAGTATGAAATAGTACTTCCTCCAGAAAAACAAGATATATTATAGTATATTTTTTATGGAATGCTTGTAAATGAAAAAATGACAAAAATTAGTTACTGTTGTCGACATCATTTACATAAAGCTTTAATGATATTATTTTTTACTCGAATAATTGTCAAAGGTTGGTTGAGTATATTCCAACGCTGCAATGATGATCGCCATCACGAAATCAGGCAGAAACTCCCTTGCCATGATGTTTCAGGTGTCAAGGTCGGTGATCGTTGGAAAAGTGTATCAGAAATTGCCCAAACTCACTTGAACGATCAAATTATGTTTTTCAACGATATGCACTTTAGCATAGCTTTTTTGGGCAACAAAAGGAATGATCTGTACGAAACTCTTGTGGGAAATATAAAGAAAATTTTACAGTAAGCTGAAGGACTGAAAATTTCTTAGAAAGCATTCCAGGTCAACATTCTTAAATCAAAGTTATACGAATCATTAGTTGACAATAGAATGTTTATTCTTGTTAAATCATCTGCGGATACGTTGTGGAAAATTACCCCGTTTCTAAGGACTTCACGAAAAGGCAAAAAAGAGACAAGCTACAAAGAAACAAAAAGACTAAATCTGAATATATGCGATTCCTTCTTGGCGTTCGAAGAAAAAAATTACGAGAAAGTTGTCGAACTTCTCTATCCGGAAAAGGACAAATTTGTCACTATTGGTGGCAGTAACGCTCAGGTGAGTTTTGATCAACTCTCAGACCTCTATTCTTCTGTTGAATATGTACTTAATCCCGCTCGAAAAAAAATCTTTTGATTCGAAATAGTCCGCCGAAAAAGATCACATGTCATTTTCTGTCTAGGCAAATAGGCTTTAATATTTTGGAAAAATTTCTACTTCATTTTTTACGTGACAAGAATACATATTTATATTTCAAGACTAAATTTAAGATGTTGATGTTCTGTTCCCAACTGGAGCCCTCTTTAGTTATCCAGTATACTTACCCAAAAATTTCTCAGCTTCTCGACGCGTGAAAATTTGAAATAGTTCATCCACTAATTTTTCAGAGAGATTTACTCAATCAATTATTGGTTCAATCATGCATCCGATCAAAGAATTCGAGACACAATCACTTGGCCCAGTAAGCATGTTTTATGGGAAACATATATTCAAGTTTAAATTGCAAAAAAAATTACCACTGTGAAGTCCTTATTCGATCAGCGATACGCTAAAAAATAACTATAAAATTCTGAAGCAATAAGTTATTGGATACGATATAAGATCTTTCATGGCAAATCATGCTACTAGTGATGAGCTTATCTAATATTTATGCTCTTTCATTGGTGCAGAAACTTGATAAACGAAAGAAAAGGATTGAAGCCGGATTCACCTTTGACCGATAGACTAATGGCCAAGTTGTTATCCAGTCACCGGGTACTAGACATCAATGGATTCTATTGATCCTCATATCACGCGTATAGTCAGCACAAAATTATATTAGTTTATTTCTCAATTTCGATTGATTTGCTTCGATAATGAGTAAATTATGTGAAAAAATTTTGGCGACTGACAGTCAAGTTATGCAAATTCTGAATCTGCTGCGATTTTTGTGAAACTGTTTCCCAACTAATGTGCTGCTAAAACCTGCATTACTATATCTGTCTTATTGCTTTCAGTTTTGCGTTCCGCAAAAATTACAGGGATTTTGAGAATAAGTACGTCTCGATTCTTTATTTCATGTGCGAACATCGAAGGCGATTAAAAAATTAAATACAGTAAAACTTTTGTCCAACTTCTTGTGCAAGCAAACATCCTACAGTCTGTTTTTTATAAAATGCTTCCAAATAGAAAAGTGACACAAATCAGTATTATCATCAAAATCACTTACATAGAGCTCTTACTGTTATATTTTTTGCTCAAAAAATCCCTACGGGTTAGGTCATTATGCTTACAAATTTCCAGTTCAATATGGCATATTGTTTATCAGCAAATCAGGAAAATCTGAAATACTACTTGCTTTCCACTTTCATTATTTAGGAGCATTTCAAGAAAAACAGACTTAAAGTTTGTTGACTAGAAACCGAACTAATTATTTGATCATTTTCTGTTAATCCATTAAAAATGGAATCGAACTACGGAGCCGCCATTCGCCAATTTGAAAAAAATTTGCAGTGAAGCTAGCATAAGGCAGTTCTTGCATCTGGAAAGTTCAAACTTGCAAGCATCTCGTAAAAATGTAGCTGTTGTAGTCTGTTCATTTTTAAATGAGCGTCGAAACACAAAAAAGTCCAAGGAAATCCGTAGACAAATGATGACCGTTCATCGAGGCTTATTTGGAAAAAGTGGGTATATACTAAATTTGTATCTTTTTTTGAAAATGCCTTTGTCAACAACGTGAGGATATGCATGATTGCTATTGCGACTTGTTGATCACCTCTAAAAAAGTCGTACAATACCAATATTTTTTGGACTTACTATTGTGCGAGCAACACGTCACCAGAACTGAATTTGCTGCACCTGATACGGCAAGTTTAATTGAGATGATAGAAAATCCTAGATGCTCTTCATACCGTACTTATACCGAAAACACTATCCCTATAAAATATTCATTTTGCACACTTGGCCGGCGGCGCGGGTTTTTGACGAGGAAGAATAAATGAGCTAGAAACAGCCGAAATTTTAATCTTCCGTATCGGGCAGCAACGAATAGAAGATGAAGAACATTAAGCACGCACACATAACATACACACACAAATTGGATGAGCGCTTTCCCAACCGAGCGTACAAATCCCACACGCTAACAAGGGCAGCTGTTCCAAGAGAGAGTGTGTGCGCAGGAAAAAGAAGCATTCTCGATTCCATTTAGGCTTTTCGTAGATTTTTGGGTAACAAGGTGGAAAACCCTTCATTTCTAGTCTAATAATATTGAAATTTCGAGAGAGATTGGGACAGTAGGAAAATTTGCATTCGAAAGCCAGAAAAACGACATTACATAATGGTCAATTTGAAACAAGAAATTCATTTGATCGACTATTTCGGACCACTTTGCGTATTTGTCGTATTTTTTCTTGTCGTATTTATTATTTCTGTTACTTGTCTCTTAAACTGTTGTGTTACCGAAACGGACGACGTTACAGCTTTGGCCAAAGTGAGTTATAATGCAGTGTGGCTCACTTGTCAATGTGTAACTTTGATTTTCTGTAAAACGATGCATATTGGGGTAAATAACAAAAGATTGATTGTACGAAAACTAGTCGTCGAAACTTTTTCTGCTTCTTTCATATTGATGGATTTACGTAACTTTGATCATGGCGTACTTGATTTTTGGAATGTGAAGAAGTTGTATCCTGGGTTGAGTGTACTATTGGGTGTGTTGTATTTGTTCAGACAAGGTTCTGAACTGAATTTCGCAATGATTTATCAAAGTGGAATAGCATTCGTAAATGACAAACTTTTGAAACTGGATCGATTTGCGATGTGAAAAGAAAGAGGAGTCGGTCAGTCAATTCGGCTGGAAATCCGTATCATGCAGGAAAATGACGCAGAAGATCCATGTTCATGTTTCTTGGCGGTTCAAGATTTATTATGATAATCATTGAAATGAGAAGCAAATTGAAGCAAAAGCTCAAAATTTTTAGACTGGCCATCTTTCCATGCTTCTCTCTGCACCTCGCAGGTATGAATGAAGTAGTTCTGCTCAGAAGTTTTTCCCGTTCCAAATAAATATAAATAAATATAAATTTTTGATACTTGCGGTTCGGGTTTTCAGTCGGAGAATGATTTTATTAGGTAAGTGAAGGAAGAGTGTGAGAAAAATCTATGAAAAATCAAGGAAAATTCTATTAAAATGAAGGTAAGTGGGATTCGCCACACTTTCATATTTCTTATACGTTTTTGTTTTTATGTTCTTCTTATATGTTTATGTTTTTCTTATATGTTTACGTTTTTCTTATATAGACTTATATGTTTTTCATAAAAAAATTTATTTTCAGAGATTTCAGAAAAACGTCAAAAATGCTTGTTTTCTATCTAAAATGCAGTAATTCCGGAAACGAATCAAAATTTGGAACTTCATTGACTGTTCTATTGCCATTCTCTAGCTGCTCAGGAACCCGACGAAGAGAAACGAAAATTTAGATTCTTTCCGAAATTACTGTATTTTGGGCTAAATACTAGTATTTTTGCTGTTTTTTCTGTAAAATTTCGGAAAATAAAAATATTATAGTCTATCAGATTCCTCGCGCAAAATAATCTGCCCCAAGAAAAGTCCCCGTAAAGCCCTGAGCTCAGAAACCCACTTTGAAGGGTTGCGGAAAACATAAACGAGGCGGAGCGAAGAAATTTTCATTTTGTGATGTGCCGCCCATTTGATTTTTTTCTGGATGACAGTTCTTGTCAAGATAAGGTTTTGGTTTTTGCCAAGATTAATCCTGATTATTTTTCACGATGAGATCATTATTTTTTCAAGATGCCATGTTGATTTTTTCGAAGTTATCCTAAAAAAAGTGCGTTGCACTTGAAAAAATTTCGGTACACTTGCAATGAAAATCCAACATCGGAAAACTCTTACATCGGGACTTTTTGCGATATATTTTAAAATTTTTGCGATGTATCGTGAAAAAACGTTGTGCATTATTTTTGAAGGTAACAATTTTTTTCAAGTGGTGACAAATTGTTTCAGGTGGTAACATAATTTTTTTCAAGTATTCAAGTATTTTTCATGTGACACTCGTATTTCCTATGATTGAGAGTACACAATTTTGCACAAAGGGGCAAAAAAGGGATCATCTTCTAACAAATCCCAAGAAAATTGGGACGTAAGTAAAATTTGCAAAATTATCCCGAAATCTGAGGGAGGGGATTGACGAACCCTAGGCAAAAATCACATTATGCCATGAGATGACCATAAATCCAAAAAGTGCCTTTAGCATGGGCGTACGAGTATAATCCTCTTGCACGTGATAAAAGGATTTCCTTGCGTCCTAATATCTACGTCCTAACGTCCTTCGTCCTGATGCCCTGTGTTCTATCGTCTGGATCTAAAAGCCCTTGCGTCCTAATCTGTTTTTTTATAAAATGCTTTGAAATATAAAAATGACACAATCAGTACTGTCGACAAAATCGTTTACATACAGCTCTTACTGTAAAATTGTTGAAGGTTAGGTCACTATGCTCACAAATTTCCAATCCTATATGATACAGAAAATCGTTAAAATCTGAAATACAATCCTTCTGCTTTCATTATTTTGCAGCATTTCGAGAAAAAACATACTATATTGTGCAACGTCCGTATCCTAATGTTCAACGTCTCTGCGTCCCAATGTCCGCTGTCCTAATCTCCCTGCTTCCTCATATCGGTGTCCTAACGTGCCGGCGTCCTAACAACATAGTGTCCGTGCTTTCATGATTTTTTACTAAACCATATTATACACTGAACTGGAAATTCACGGGCTTACTCAATTAACCTTTAACTATATATTTTTTGAATAACAAGTTGTAGGTACAGCGAAAGCTTTGTGTAAACAATTTCGACGACGATATTATTTTTTGTCATTTTTCAACTCACTATATAGCAGTTTAAACAAAAACAATCTATAGAAAACGCCAGTCATTGTGATCTATGGAACGCGTTGAAAGCAAACTGTTTTCACTCAGTCGTGTGCATTCTATATTCGCGTTTACAATTTTGCCAAACTTTTTAGTGGAGATTGAATAAGAAACGCCGAGCTTCGTCCAAGGAAATGGAGGTACGAAAAAGTTGCATTAAAAAATCGCTCCAATAGCTTCGGATTCAAAACTATGAAAGTGATTGTGAATTGTGTAGTTATATTCTATTCATCTACGTGAAATCAAGAATAAACTGATCGCCTCGTTATAATAAGAGACAAGTGGTAAAATTTCGTTACTTGTTTGTTTACAAAACTTCGCTTTGCATAATGTTGGATAACAGACTAATTTGCTGATCAGGTGTGTCAATGTCTTTGATTTGTATTATTCCCATTGGTTTTTTAATATGCTTAGGTGAGAATCTAGTGAATTATGCTCCATTCATTTTGGAATGATCGATGCAGCGGGCGGAGTTCCGGCAAATGCAGCCTTAGTAGAGGTGTGGAAATCAATTTCTATAATGTTGACATGATTGAATAGAATGATCATCAACGAGTTTCATCACGGAAGCAAAATTTAATGAATAGAGTCAGCGAGCCTTCTTCGATTTTGAATAAAAGTAAGCCTACAGCCCGGCTGCATCTATCATTTCAAAATGAATAGAGTATAGTACTACATTTACAGATCTCATTTTGGATTTCCTTGCATCGTGTTATCGTATTTGGTATAATTACTGTTTCATGCAGATGAGAAAAATCATTCGAGATTGTTGTAGGAATCTGACTTAAATTTGTTTTGGAATTTCGTGATGAAACAATAAAATGAGACAATAAAAACAGAGATCTGTACCACAAATGCGCGCGTCGAAAAATTCAAGGCTAGATTGTAGTTCAATAATCCCCATTTTTAACAGGTTCTCCAAACGGGAAACCCTATGCCAAGATGGGTCTAACATATGTTTTGAATGCCCTGAGTTCATTTTCATATATGATTGACCACTTTTGATGTTTTTTAAAAATATATCGACGTGTGATGACGATGAAAATAGAAACCTTGGAAATCAAAAGTTCATTTAGAAAAAAATCATTATAAGAGTCATATTTCTCTATCTAAAATTTCAAAAAAGATATACCAAGTTGCGAGTTTATTGACCGTTTATTTAAAGGATTCAAATCTGATTCCAAAATTTCAGAGTTGTTGAACTATTGAAGATTTTGATGTCAGCCACGAAAGAAAGAGTGTGATTAGTCAGTCGGTGAAAAATATCATTTAAAAATTAGAGAACATAGTAGGTCCGATTGCTACCTCTCAGAACTCCCTTTGCGACTGGAATTGGTACAGTTAGTATCTGCTCTAAAGCGCCATTTATACTTGCCTTTTCCTACGGAACGGAACGGATCGTCAACAGCTTGAAACGTTCATCCTGAAAATCCACTTTCGATCGGAAAGTATTATGCAAGCAGAGAACGACTGGGGGTAATCTCCAATTGAACTGCATTCGGTCGATTGCATTCCGTTCCATTCCGTCGGAAAAGGCCCTTAAGACGTTGTGACGGGGAACAAAGAAAGTTTTCCAACTAATCCAAAAATCCTTTACAACATAAGATCCTAGTTTTGTATTCCAAGTGAAATAGGATCAAAAGATTTTTAAAGTCAATATGGATCACATCCAAGTTAGCCCTTTTGTCCAACATTTCGGCCCATTTTGTTTAACAATTTGATAATTGGGGTACGCTCGATTTTTTTCTGACATGAATTTGATTTGGATGGAACAAACTGTCTGCCTCAGAGAATCTGATCAATATGTTAATTATATTTTCCATAAGTTTACAAGGAATACCACACAGGAAAATGAGCTTATACTTTGGATTTGTCATCTTTTTTGAAGAATTTTGAAGAATGGGACACCGTAGGTTTTCACCCCTATTCAGCGAAATACGCAACAGCGGAACTCAGTGGTGTCTCAAAACAGTGTTTCTCAATAGCAGTATCGCGAAACAGTGTTTCTCAATACAGCGAACTCTCAATACAGCGATTCTCAAAACAGCAGTCTCAGAACAGCTTCTCAAAATGGCGAATTTTCAAAAAAGTTATCTCTAGAATCGAAAAAAGGAGATTGGGGGGGGGGGGGTAAGCGTTTTGGTGCATGGCCTATTAGGTCCTCCATTTCGATTTGATGGATCTTGTTTATCACTCCTTTTGGCACGAGTTGTCAGATTTCTGACATTATGGCTCTATGAGTAGTAAGGTAAGCCTGTATGGGGAGGGTATGGTTGAGCATATCCCTATCTTTTGTGTACCACCCTGTTATTTCTCATTTTTCGTCCATTTATAGGATGTATGGTTGAGCATATAGGTTCAAAGCTGTTTTGAGTTACCGTAATAGTTGAATTACAGTACTAGTTGAGTTACAGTAATAGTTGTGTTACTGTAAGTCGTGAGAAGGGAGGTTTACTATAAATTGTAAAGAAAAACGAAAATTGATGTGCAAGTGGTGTATGAAGGTGAAAAGGTAAGGCAAAAATGAAAATCGATTTGGAACAAAAAATGGCTGTACAGTATGCATGTACTGCACAAAAAAAGATGAAGAAAAAACAAAAATTGGTCCGAAAAAATGGACATATGGTGTGCATGTAGTATACAAAGGTGAGAAAAAGTTGCATAACAAACGACTTCTTCCACTGGCAGAGGAAGTCTCTCAAAAAATGCTCCCCGGGTCCCAAACGAGAGGGGGCCATCTGCAGGCATACAGAACGCTAATCGAAGACCCCATTTTTGAAAAATTATTTGAGTCAAAATGGTCTTAATGCCCAGAAATGGTCTGTTCTATGCCTAAAACCTAAGAAAACTCCATACCTGATGAAACATCATCCATATGGGTTCATACCACATATGGTCAATTACTACATCATGATGTAGCAAAAAAGTGACCAGAGCAACCCTGGTATGTAGAAAAAGATTAGAGACCATATAGAGAACAAAAGGAAAGATCACCTCTCCTTGACAAAGGAAAAAAAATGATTTCAAAAATTCAACATGATGTTTTATTGCAAGATGTTTATCTATCCCATCCATATGGTGATGTACAAAAATTTCATTTCAAAATACGTTTATCATACACTACACAAAATTTTTTCAAAGTTTTGCAGGTAACAAGTTTGCAATATTCTTGTTTTTCAATGCAGAGACTATGTATGTTGATTTCTTATCTACCATTGCTTTTGACAAAAGCAAAAGCGAGTCATACTAAAAGATAAAAATTAACTTTTCTCATGGCATCAGATGATAATGTTATACCTCAAACTTCGATAACATGATTATGCCACTCAGTAGATGGATTCTATACTCTGTAAGCATAATTTTTAGGACCTCTGCTGACAAACTTGGTAATGTAAGATCCGGAACCATATTCGCATAATTCATCCATCATTTTGCCAAGATACCAACCTGTAGGTACTTGATATTGTTCTTTGCTATTGTTAACAAGTAAATATTACTGTTTTCATATCAGAATACAGTACTCGACGTTTTAATCATTCGATGTAAGAAAATAACCTTAGTCGAGCCTGGGCTGTGGTATAAGCTGGGATAATGGTGTTAGTATTATCTATGACTGCAGCAAAATTGTCGTACTGACAGTATGTTGATGACACCAGTTGCTCATTGATTAGTCTGACATTTTTAATAACGTTGATGACATTCATTATGAGTTCAAAATATTCTTTAGGTTTGTTGTGGGAATAGTCTTAACCATATTCTCTGATTGACCAAACTGAAAAACAATGAACATGTAAAATAAGAAGAATTATACAAAACTACATTTCCCAAAAGGAATTTAGCATTACCTTGGTTGAAGCCCTTTTTCAGGATTTTTCAAAACTTCTGAGGGGTCCAGTAATAGCTTTTCACGGTTGTAGACATTCATTTAGTATTAACATTTTTGCTCATCCGTCTATGAGCTCTATCAGGGTAACCTTCACTCTTCTATAAAATTTACAATCAAATTCTGTCACATTTACATAATATAAAAGTTATTAGTTTCATTTTCATGAAATTGTTGACATATTGAGTGAATAACCCACCATCAGGGGTATTGTTTGGATGATATTGTTCAACATTATTGTAATGCCATACTTCAAAAATCTTGAGGATCTAAAATCTTAAGATCTAAAATCTGAGATCTTTATATCCTTCTTCTAGCACTTTATACATTTCTATCAAAAACCATGTACCATCTAATGCTCTGTCTTGGTTATTATGCTCACATCTGGTCTTTTGTGAGTCACATGTACAAGTTTTGCACAAAGGAAAAAGCAATTTACCACCATGTTGATAAGGTAGATCATAGAATGGTGTACTTGATCAATTTTTTGTAAGGTTGAGAAGTTAAATTGACTTCTTCAAAACCCTCAGTCAAAATTTTTGGATGACCAAGCAGATATGTTTCATGTTTGTTGATGAAGAGGTATAAACTGCATAGATCAATGTAATTGATCTTTTCTGCAGGTGTTCCATCTTCATTGTACTTAATTGTGGTATAATTTTATGCCATTAGTATGACCACCAAAAAAGCTAAAAACAAAAATTTTTACAAAATGACAGAATATATTTCAAAATTTTACCCTCTTGAGGGTTTTCATTTCAGAACTTGAATGAATTTGCTATAACAGTTTGCATTCCCAGGTATAACAGGCTGTTTGAAGTTCCATGGCACAGTTAAATGTGTGTTCATATGCATCACTTACACTTGTATTGTTATCAGCTGTAAATCAATGTTTATCTTCTATGCATTTCAGACAACAGTGCCAATAGCAACCATAAAATTCAAAAATGTTTGTTCCTTTAACAAACAAACAAATAGATATGAGATTTCTAAAAATTTTTAAAGCAAACCACCTGATAAGCTATCAACTTTGTGCTTTCCAATTTGAATCTGGCCACCATTAAGTTTATGATGTATATACAATTTCTCATTTTAATATGTTAGCCATTCTAGCCATTTTAAGACAATATTTGACTGCCTTTCCTCTTTACTGTAAACTTTGTACTGAAACACCCAAAATTGTTTGGTTCCAAAAATAAATGTCAGAAAATGAGATTACAAGCACTAGTGATAGTTATCAATTTTTCAAAAGGATCAAAATTTGTTTCCTTCATAAATCCATAAAATAATTAAAAATAAATTTCATACAACACTGTCATAGAACTTCTACATCACTATGACAGTAATTGAGTAATTCCATGTCAAAGGTGAACTGACATCCCTGAACAAGGACACACTTCTAAATTCAAAACATGCACAACTTTTTACAAACTTACTGCTTCAATTTTTCTATTATACCATTCCAAAAATGTGGCACAAACACCAGATTTCATAGTGTTGAAACCATACATATCAGATGGAGGATATGATCCAATATAACCACAATTCTCTCATCTGTTGAAAAAATGAGGAAAATATTTTATACATATTTCACTTATCCCAAATGTTTTCAATAGACCAGCTAGAGGCATTGGTAAAAAGTTCGAAGAATCAATAATTTTTATTGACATTACTTTGATACTGATCAATTCCAATCCTGAATAAATAAATAAATAATTAAAAATGAAATGATGAAATGAAAAATTGTAAAAACAGGTCAAAAACAGGTAAACCAAAACTAATTTACCCTTATGAATAATGTCCACTTTATGATGACCATTATGTTGTAGTGTGTTTTCACCGATTTTATGTAATTTCATGATAGATTGTTGATTTCAAGAAGATGCTGCAGGTACGATTCCGATTGAGTGAAAAGGACCATCCCAGGTGGCTTACTGTAGTACGTGTGCAGGTGAGCTCTCTCGATATTCTTATGGTGTTTTTATAGGTCACTAGAGTTCCCCCTGCGCTACTTTTAGTTTTTCTCAGCATGCAGGAATTGTTATGTAACTCCACCCTATGTTCATATTGTACCAGTTGCCATTTCAAAATTGTTTCATTGGTTACATGAGCGTATAATCTTTTCGTAGGTAAAATTTATATTGGAGAAAAGGTCTCCTTCTTTGAGGTAACTTTTGGGAAGATTATTTTATTGAGAGGTTTAAGTACTTTAAGTTTAATTTATTTTTGGATAAGTATGGGTGTAAAAAACACGTGCATCAAGGGCAATCCCTGGCTATCTCTCCTGCCGACTATCTCATTCTCTTCTGACTTACAGACTTGGACAGGTAACAGCCTGAGGGCTTCTTAACCCCTCATTTATTTCAAATATAACATTGGTGAGCTGCTTGGTTTGCACACCCCATTTTCATGCTATTGCGCTGCATCTGATTTTGAATTCTAATTCTAGAGAATTTTCCACACCAATCTTGCGCTCAAGGCTACTTCAAAGGATATTACAAAGTGATTACAAAAATGCCCCAAATCATGCATATGCCTACCACTGCAATTGGGATCAAGCTTGCCCAACACTGCAGTCACTGCCACACATTGAACTTTGACCAACAACTTCAACCAATCGCCTCAACAGCTATTCCCATTTTCGCTCAACCTAGTGTGCGGCCACAAATGAGCCTCTTGCCTCTTAATCCGCTAGTTTCTACTTTTAGTAATGCTGTGCCACAAGGAGGACAAGTTTCCAATCTGCCACAAATTTTCAGTGCCATTCAGCCGATGAACTTAAAACTTAGCCCTTGCCATCAGGGCCCGGGCAAGCCCCCAACCCTACCATAACTGGCAGTGCAGGCGCATTATCTGGACCACAATTGCTGCTGCTACCAGCTGCCATACCATTGACATCAGATCAGAATTTGAACACACTGATTCCACTGATTCTTCTGTCGAAATAGATATCCTTGGGAACAACTATTCCACATGGAGTCTTCTTTAGGAATGAGCAATGTCACTTTAGATGTTTATGTTTATGTTGCTTTATACATCCATTATTCAACTTTTTATTGCTCTTCAAATGTATCCTAGAATTTACATGTTTACGTTTCCCAGACCTTTTCCTTTCTGCATACAATTACCCATCTTATGTAAAAAATTGTTTGCTGCATTTCATTTGATTTGATGTTCAATTTGACGCAGTAATCAACAGTTTTGGGGGTATATACTGAATGCATATTTTGCTTTTTAAACAAAAATAAATAAAATAATTAAATTGAGAGCATTTGCAAAAATTCTACCTGACGACAACATATCCAAATGCAAATGAATGAATGATTGTTATAAATTCAGTAGTATCAAAAAATGAAGGACCTCATTGATGGAAATGTAATTTAACTGTAAAATTTCCAAGTTGAAATGGTACAAATTCATTCAACCTTTTTTATATAACAATTTTTATTGAATCAGCCTACTTTGAAAATTTATTTATACTTGCAGAAATTCATAACAACTGACACTGAGGCATAGAAGATTGAAGTTAAAAGCATGTATTCATTTATCAAAAAAGTAGAAGTTGCAGAAGAAACTAATTTAGCTGTTGCATCTGTCCTACAATATACAGCAAAAAAATACCCTATTCTTTGATATCATATCACAAGTCTATACTTAACAGCTAATCATGGATCAGCACTTCTAAACTCTCGATTCTAAACTCTCCATTCCCCTCCCTCATCAGCTTGCTGTGGCAATTGTTGATGGTGCTGCTGCTAGGGGTGATTATTACAAGAGCTCCTTTAAATTTAAACATTTTGGATTAAACAAGATGAACATAACTAGCAGTACTACAACTTTGCCAACTACTCCTTATATGCTAGATATTAAAGAAAACAAATATTTTTTTTATAATAAAAAAAACGTTTATAGCTTTATTTGTTGCTGGTACTATCCTTTTTCACATTAGTGATTATTTTTGACTGGTCTCTCCCTCTCTTTCACCTCTAAGTACTAGTGTATAGGTACCTGTTTTCCTTTTCTACATTAATCCTCTGTGCATTTTTGCACCTTTTCATCAGAAAACTTATTGAGAGACTCTATGAAAGAGACAACATGGTTCACTATAAAAAATGGCACTCTCCTTTTACAGATTGGTTATTTTTATCTGGTCTCTCCCTCTTTTTCTCCTCTAATTATATGAGTATAGTAACCTGCTTTTCTTCTACAATAATTCATTCCACTCACTTTTCCATCAGGACACCAACTGAGAAACTCTAGGACAAAAGACAACAGCAAGACTTGCAATAAACAAAATTTTATTTTTTAGTTTTATTTTATTTTTATTTAAATATGATACATATGACAAAGCTTGACAAATATATAGAAAAATACTTGGAGAATAAAAACATTAAGTTTAAATTTTTTTAAAAATATGACTTACATTATACAAAATATATACAAATGTGCATCAACCACTGCACCTGCTTTTATTCATACCCACTAAAATCAAAAAACTTATAAATCATTTTTATACTTTTAACTAGTTTTAATTTTAAGTTGTTACTTAAAACAAAATTTTGTTTTGAGTATTGTGCATCACTATATATCTTTCTACCTGTTTACTGTTAAAATTCCTTAATTTCATGCTATGTGGATAAATACTCTCTACATGAGGTACATTTAAACTATTTTTAACATCTTTTATGGTTTTTGTCCTATCTGTTTTTTATGTCCTTTCTTAATGTACAAGGATCTTATAAATATGAGGGTAAAACATTCTAGAATGTTCTAGAAACAATGACTCTACAATTTACATAAAGTACACCTTATTATTATAGTTTATGCATTGGTGACCTATTTACCTAACACCATTTATCTTTTTCTCTTCTCTTGTTCCGAGAAATATTACAATAACATATCGAGAACAGTTTGGCCTACATTAGAGTAAAGACTGTAAAATTAAATGCAGTCTTTCCTCTTACTTTAAGTAATTTATCTACAGTATGCCTATTTTCTTCTCATTCATATATGAATACAACATAATGCTAATACTATAATGACTGGAAATAAATAAGTCAATATTAATGTCAAAAAGAACTTACAAGGAGCATGGTAGGGCAGATGATGGTATGAACCCATTTGGCTGATGTTTCACCATGTTTGGACTTTTCCTCAGTTTTACGGATAGAACAGACCATTTCTGACTATTATGACCATTTTGGATTGAATAATTGTTTAGCAATGGGGTCTATGATTAGCTTTCTGTAGGCCTGCAGATGGCATACTCTTGTTTGGGGCCTGAGGCACATTCTTTGAGCGACTTCTTCTGCTGGTAGAGAAAGTTGTTTGTTATGCAACCTTTGTCACCTTTGTACACTACATTCATACCATGCATAATATACAACCATTCTTTGTTCGGAACCAATTTTCATTTTTGCCTTACCTTTTCACCTTCATACACCACTTGCACACCAATTTTTATTTTTCTATACAACCTACAGTAAACCTCTCCTCTCAAGACCTACAGTAACAGAACTATTTCCATAACTCAACCATTATGGCAATTCAACTATTACCATAACCTAAAACAGCTTCGAACCTGTATGCTCAACCATACCCCCTATGAATGGATGACAAATGACAAATTACAGATTTGCATGATCATACCCTCCTATACAGGCTGGTCTTACTACTTCTATAGCATGTGTTTTTGTGACATTACAGATTTCTATTGTGATTTTTTATTATTAATATATCTACATGCAATTTCTTGTTTCTTTTTCCAACTGTTGGCTCCTTCCCTCTTATATTATTATTTCAGGTCACTCTTTGTCCAATTTTTTTCAGGTTCTATATTTTTGCTCAATTTTTTACCTACTTTTTATTACATTATTTTACTTTTCATTCCGTTATTACTTGTTTTTGGTTCCGCCCTTACTGCTTAATTATTTCATTCATTTCATTTTATTTGCTTCTTCCATTTTTCTATTCATTTTATTTGCTTCTTCCATTTTTTTATTCATTTCATTAATTTAATATTTTTGCTAGTAAGCTCCATATGAATGAATTTTAATTGGGAATCCTCATGAATTTTTTTTGTTTTTCTTTCAAACATTTTGCAAAAATGATTTTCTGACAGATCTTTTTTTGTGATTTTGAAATAATCCGTTCATGTATACCTACTGCAACTGCAGCACAGAAGCATGTGAAACTTAAGCCCCATTCACATGACAAAGTTTGTGCAACATATACCTGACATACATGTCAGGACATATAGGTGGCATATGTATGTTAACTAGAATTGTCATGTGTGAATGAGTGTGACATAAGCATATCATATATGCTACATACACCCAACATACAGTTTGCTTTTTTGCTCAGTTGGATACTTCAGCTGACATACAGCGCAACATTTGGTACTTGTGTGCTTGGTGCATCTAATTGTGACAGGTGCGAAATATATACTGATTACTTAGTGTTTGTCCATGTAATTGTGATTAATGATGCCACCAAAAAGTCAAGTAGGCTATTTGTCAACTCAAAAATAATTTTAAATCAATCAATATTTGGCTTAATATTTAGAATGTGCATTTTTGCATTTTTTTCATCTTCTTTTATATCACATCAGACGATGTAAAGAATTTCAAATGAAGGTGCTTCATCCAACTGCTTCGGTAGTTTTCCCTGTCTTCAACTCTGAATTTGTGAATTCATGCAGTAATTTGTCATAATGATTCAAAGCTTTTCTAGTCAAATATGGCTTTATGCAATATTTTCTTTTTTAGTTAAAATATTGGTCATCCCAAAGTGGGAAAAGATCGAGAATAGCAACAGACTTCCTTTTCAACATCCAAAAATAATGCTGGGATGGAAAATGTTGCAGTGTATGTCATAGCATATGTCACACATTATGTTACCTTAAATGTCACATGTGGGAACATCTTAATGCCACAACATTTTTGGGAAAACTTATATGTTGCAACATTTATGTCAGGTGAAATGTCACTGAGTGAACTGAGCGTTAGATAGCCAAATGCAACTAAAAATAGACTATCTCAACTAGCAAAAATGATTTTAATATATCCAATTTGCATATTTATAATAAAAAAGATGCATGCAGTTACTCTGATGCATAGAACTTTTTAATATTTGTTGTATTAAGATTCACTCTTTTGAGACTCCACTGTTTTGAGAAATACTGCTTTGAGTCTTGCTATTTTGAGTTTCACTGTTGTGGTATTCATTGTATTAGGCACGCCCCCACTGTAGCAGTTCTCAGCGTCATGTCCTTAGGGGTATTCTCATGTCAGCAACTCCCAAGTGAGTGATTCTCAAGTGAGCATCCGGCTGTTCTTAGGGTTTTAGTGGCCCTGGGCATAGTTGAATAACTACTACAGATCTCCCAAATGTGTATGCTCATGCATCATAAACAACATTACACAGCATATAACTTGTATGTAATGCAGTCTGCACACACCTCAATAAAAGGCCAGAGACAGAGTAAACAGCAGCTTTTACAAATGAAATTCCCAGGTTTTGCAGGTCTTTTTTCCACAATATGCCAGGTTTTTTTCTGAGCAAAATTCAATTATTGCTACATAGAATGGTAGAAATGTGTATACAACACAGAGACCTGAATGATGTGTTGATATTTTCAATCACTACCGACAAACAAGAATACCAAAAACATCAACTACTTTTGATAAATTTGGTTGAAATAACAGAACTCAAATCGGTTTTTGACTGAAAAATTCAAGTAACATACAGAAATCAGGCAACCACCAAAAAGTAGAGATTCTTTGACCAGCAAGAACTTTTGTCATTGCTCAGTACTAACCAGAAGCTGTAAACATGTGTAACATTATAAAGCAGATATTGTAGTAAAAAATTCTATGAAATTGATTTCAAAATCTTTCAACAACATTTTTCTAGATTCTATGATGCCTGAGCTCAACATTTTTTCCAAAATGAACTTTCATTAGTATTCAAGAATTCATTTGCCTCATTTTTTCGATTTAGTGCTGTCTATTTTTCTTTAAGTAATTACGTTTCAACTGTTTGATGCTTTTTTGTGTGGAGAGTGGCTGTTTTTGCCAGTCCTGGCACAAAGAAGCGCAGAGTGAAAAAACTGATGATTTGCACATTTGTGGAATTTGTCTGTTTTGATGCACATTGTGTGAACTTTTAAAGCTCCATAATTTTTTCCCAAATAGGAAAGATTTTTTTGAAACACGTTTCTACTCAAAAAAGTTCATACAGCTGCCATTTGTCTACAAGTTAGAATGATTAATATTTATTGTATTAGCATTTTGAGTAGCATACTAACTATGCACCACAAGAAGGGTTTTAGTACCTGTTTTATTCCTATTCCATAAATTATGGAGCTTTAAAAGTTCACACAATGTGCATCAAAACAGACAAATTGTGCATCAAAACAGACATAAATATTCCATATTCCATAAAAGTTTTATTCCATAAATTCTATGAATCTAAAACATAATGTAATCTGAATCTAGTGACTAAATGGTTATCAGAATTTCAATTAAATCTGTCATTAGCTAATGGTTGATAAACTACAAAAATTTGTTTCAAAGCCTATCATAAATTTACTGGATTATTGTTATCCTGGGAGAATTGCTATTCTTAAACTCGATACTTTTGAAAAAAGGAAGGTCCAACCTCATAATATCATGTTATATAAAATATCTTTTTAAAAAACAGATTTGAAGTTGGAGAACTTTTGCACTATCATGCAGTCAACCACCAGATCAGGAAAAAAAGTGACTTGAAACTAAAAGTGGTACCAAAAAATCGAAAAGAATGGTCAACAAAGTGTCTTTATCATGAAGGAAAAATTTTTTGAGTAGTGTAAATGAGCCTTCCATAATTTTAATTAGAAGCTTGGCCCCAACCTCGCTACATTGATCATTTCGAAATGAATCGAATATAATATAAAAAATTTTCAAAACCAAGAAAAATAGAATTTCCTGAAATTTGTTCCAATTTCATCATGTACAAATTAATTAATGTCATACAAAGCGAGTATAATGCTTCAGCTGTTCATGGATCAGATCATTAAATCTCATTGCGTTGCTAGCTCTCAGTATCTGGACATTATAACTAAAAGTAAGCTTCCAAAGTTATAGCAATCATCAATTTGGCAAACATAATATCAGTAGAAAAGTTGAAATCTTAATTACTCTTGAAAAAGCATTAAATATTAGTGAAAGACGAAATAGATTTACAGATGCACTAAAATGTTAATTGAGTAATGATGATAGACTTCCTATGTGCACCTCAGTTAAAGCCATATAAATGATGATACTAATGCTTAAAACTGATGCGAAGGGCAAGGGAAATTTTGAGGTTTGAATTCTCAAAATGAAAATTTGGCTTATCGGGCGATAATTCAGGCTTATTTTGCAAAAAAACAACTTGTACATCATAACAATATAAGTCGAAATTCCATGACTTTTCCAAGTTTTCCAGAAACAACTTTTTCCCTGACCTTTTCCAGGTTTTCTAGGTTCCTGGACACCCTGCTAATAATAGCGAAAGAATTTAATGAACTGACAGCAAAATTATGTTTGTGGTATACTGTTTGCATACAAAAATAGAAAATTTTATTGAGGGCCACTAAAAAAGGCATTCTTGAAGCATGTACACTAAAAGATTTTTAGCAGCCCTAAATTTTTAGCAGCCCTGCGCGGGCGCCCAGCTCACCCCACCCCCTAAGAATGGCCCTGAGTGAGAAATTCCCAAAAGAGTGAACTCCCAATTGAGTGATTCCTACATGAGCAGATTCTGAACTGGGTGATTCCCAGTTGGGAGAATTCCCAAATTGGTGAATTCTCAATTGAGCGATTCCAAACAAGCAAATGAGAATGTAATAACACTTTCTTCATAGTTTCCTTCTTAACCTTATATTTTTCTTTGCATGTATTTCTTTTATATTTTTTCATTTTCTGTGTGTATTGCTCATGTATTTATGTATGTTTTTACATTTTCATCTGTTGTCTGTGCTTTCTTTTATTTTCTTCCTTCTTGTCACCTGGTTTCTTCTTTTTTGCTCATGATACAATACATGCAAGTTGTCATTTTAAATAACCGTAGTCTTCTGTACAATTTTTGTACAGGTTGGCATGTTTGAGTCTTTTATCATTGTAAGTGTGAAAATCTTCATAAAAATATAAACACAAGAATGGTAGAAGAAACAACAAATGTAGAACAACAAAGGTAGAACAACAAAGGTAGAAGAAACAACAAAGAAAGGAAACGTCAACAAAAATGAAGACATTAAAAATAAGTGAAAATAGGTGGAAAAGCATTAGAAAAAGAAAAAATAATGTGAAAAAAAACAAAAAAAGAAAGAATCATGAGAATAGGAAAAGAAAAGAGAACTAATATGAAATGTAGGTGAGAATTAAAGAAAAATCACAAAGGATAAAATTAAATAGGAAATAGAGTGTGCTGAATTGAATGACAACTTGTAACGTACTTTTTCATGAACAGATAAGAAAATTAGATGACAAGAAGGAAGAAAATGAAAAAAAGCAGTGACAAAAGATAAAAAGGCAAAACGATTGATTTAACGAAAACATAAGCAACACACAGAATGAAAGGAAAAAGAAATACATGCAAAGAAAAATATAAGGTAAAGAAAGAAAATGTGAAGAAAGTGTTATTACCTTTGCTATGGATCATTTGAAATCACCCAATTCGGAATTTGCTCATTTGGGAATTTCTTCAATTGGGAATCACTCAGTTGGGAATCATTCAGTTGGGAATTGCTCACTTGGGAATAGACCTGACCTGAAACCTCAACCGTTCCATTACGTTGACCATCTGGTTTCCTCGACCATCCCATTATGGGTCATTGTGGCTGTGGTCCATGGAGTTTAAATGCGGCTTCAGACAAATTTGTTTGTTGGAAATAAATGATGAGTTAACGGTTCCTCTGGCCGTTTGTTTCCTATCTAGTATATGAGTCGAAAGAGAGTCAAGAATGGATGAATCTTTCTATTGACCTGACACTCGCCTAAAAGGACAAATAAGGAGAACTTTGGTTTCTCAATTTGAGTTCTACCTATTACCTTTTAAAGACCGAAGATTTTCTCCTTTTTATCTACACAATATAAAACAAAAAACTTACCTACAAATGAGAAGGATTGGGCAATACTAGTCAATCTAAAAACCAGTACAAAAATAAGGATGGAAAGGGGGGTGGCCAGTGGCAACAATAAAAGACTGATGAAAATGTGGACAGAGGAGTGAAAAAAGACACAAACGTAGACACACCTGCCAAATCTGAAACTACAGTAACTACCTTGGAATGGTCTGCTACGTCCATTTGGGTTTGTACATGCGGACGACTACCTTGAGTTGCCACATTTTTATAAAATCAATCTAAATCAGTGGAAACACACTTCAACAAACATGTGTTGGTGTGGTGGTCTAGTGGCGAGGACATCAGCCTGGAATGCTGATAACCCAAGTTCGACTCCTGGCTACACCCTCTTTTTCAAATTTATTCTCACTCCAAAAATTCTATATAATTTTCACTTTTAGTCCTTGTCCCAGGCCAGACAATTTCTATGCTGGAGTTTGGTGACGGCTTATCACGAAAACACTATCCGTCAGATGGCTATGTTGACAGCTTGAGCTATCTACAGTTCACGTGCCGATGCAGTTCCTCGTCCACAGTTCAGCTGCCCAACGGTAGCACCCTAATTTCCTCGAGCGTAACTGCTAGAGTTGATGACAAATTCCCATTAGGCGGCTCATTCGGATGTCTTTGCCACGGCGTTTTGGATCAAAAGAGCCTTAAAAGTGTGAAATACCGATTGTGTAAGTTAGGACAATGTGATCGGAAATATGATTTTCCAATCTTGTTAACTTTTTCGTGTGGTTTACATTTTTATGCTATTGTAAAGTGTCGAAAAAAGAAGTGAAAAAAAAATCAAAAAATCACTTGAGGCACTTTTTGAGCATCTTTCCATAGCAAGCACAATTTTGTATTTTCATGATTTTGCAGCGTGAAAGCTTTTTCTAAACGGTTTCGACGGCAGCGCAAATTTTTGTCATTTTCAGATTTACTAACATTATATAAAAACATACTATAATAAAGTTGACATAGCACTTGTTAAAACAGTCTTTGATTAAAAATAAGAGTGACCGTAAAATTATATGGTGATAGATTGTTTATGCTATAAAATGTATACACATACATAATCCGAAATTCTGTAATACACACACATTAATGTTTCTTTCAAGGCAATATCAATGAATATTTGATGGCCAATCGACTTTGCAAAGAAGTCATTTCTAACTTTTTCTGTGCGATCCACGTCCATACTGATACGAAACAATTGCAAAGTTTATCGAGTTTAGCTGGATCGACTACGTCCATAACCCAATTCTGTAGAACGATAAATTTCGACGTAAGGGAAGATTGCTCTGCATTTAAAGATATATCGAAATCGTCCTTGCTTTGCAATTCCAATTCGCATGTTCTATCGTTGTGCCACGTTCAGCATTATGAGACTCAAACTTTTTCCACTATCCACCAAGTCGATGGTAATGAGTGTAATTCAGGTAAGCCCATTTCAGAGAGAGAAATTTTACTATTTCCAACAATTAGATTTAGATCGATGGAGCACATCCAAGCATTGCATGGGACTCAATCATACACCTACGTTGAGCTTGGTGTTTGGATGAAATCTTATGTGTTTCTAAACACATCGTATTGTTGGCTCTAGTTGATATCTTCAAAAAACTTAACCTACTGAGTTCCAACAATTATGAGATGTTTTGTTTTAATTCCAGAATTTTGGTCGACCTCAACCTTCCTTGCTACTAATCAATAACAACAACAGAAATTTGGTTATGTTGTACGCTTTTGGATATTTAGAATTAGAAATAAATATATAAAATTTATACAGACATTTTGTAACCCATTCAATTTGAAATGATTGATGCAGCGAGGTTACAGTCAAAATTCTGGACCTTTTGTAGTAGTTCACCACCACTATTTTTTGCATATTTTTTCATTTTTTTAGTTTTTCGGCGATTTTTTTGTCATCAGGTAGGTTTCGAACCTGCAACCTTTTGATTCAAAAACTCCAGTGCGTTACCACTGAGCCAAACACTCACTTAAAAATTAACCTTTTAATTCCCATTTATTATTTTCATTATCTCAAACAACTTTGCATTATGGACACGGCTAAAAAGCTGCAATATTATTCAATAAAGCCTAAGCCTAAGCCTAAGCCTAAGCCTAAGCCTAAGCCTAAGCCTAAGCCTAAGCCTAAGCCTAAGCCTAAGCCTAAGCCTAAGCCTAAGCCTAAGCCTAAGCCTAAGCCTAAGCCTAAGCCTAAGCCTAAGCCTAAGCCTAAACCTAAGCCTAAGCCTAAGCCTAAGCCTAAGCCAAAGCCTAGGCCTAAGCCTAAGTCTAAGCCTAAGCCTAAGCCTAAGCCTAAGCCTAAGCCTAAGCCAAAAAAATAGTGGTGGTGAACTACTACAAAAGGTCCAAAATTTTATCCAAAATTATGGAAGGCTCGTTTACTCTGTTCAATGAGTTTTCCCTTCATAATACAGATCCTTGTTGATCACTCTTTCGATGGATTTCAAGATTATCGAAATCAGTTTCCCGATCTGTAGTAATCTATCGTTCGCCAAACTTCAGACCCCTGCATCGAAAAATTCAAATTGGAATTCAAATTGTATTCAAAATTCGTATTTTGCGATGAACCATTTCATATTTCTTTGCAAAAACTTTCCTACGGCTTTTAAATACCTATGTAGAAGAAAATATGTCCAAAATTTTAGGTCTGATATCTGACTAATAAAATTTTAAAAGAAATTAGTGTAAATTTTTTTAATTTTGTGTTTTTTAAAATTATTAATTACCTTAAAAGCATCTACAGATAGTGCTATGCTGATCTGATTACCTTTCTTGGACAAAAATGCGAACATAATTGTGAATTTCAGTTTTTTTTGCACAAATTTGCTTTAAAAAATTATTTTTCATAAAAGTTACCAACTTATAGCTTTTGTATTTCGGATCACATAATTTACTTTGAATCACGTAATTTATTTTTAGAAATTATTATTTTTGCGCACGATTCAAACATGGCAAAGGAAAAAGAACCTTCTTCTTCGAAAAATTCATCGAAATTAATGTCTATCACTAAAAAAACGTTCCAACAATTAAGAAGCTAAATTTGAGAGAATGTTACAATACAAATTGTAAACGAGCAAGATTTGACTTTAATTGGTTTCTCCCTCCCCGTTTAACACGCAGGTCTAAAAAATTAAAATTATTGGATTGAAAAATTAAAAGCTCAAATAATCATTCATTTTTAATATGTGCAGTAAATACTTCATTTTCCGTATGTATTATGTTGATTTATGAACAAGCCTGCATCTCTTATATAATTTATGGTTTTAAACTGCGGTGAACGGTGCTTACCATTGCAGTTTTCCGGTTTCGCATTTTTCTGGAACCGCACAAAAGTATGTCATTGTGAGATCCGCAAGCGACCCATAATTGTGGGCCGCATAATTTGCGGCCGCAAAATAACCGGCCAACTATGCCTACGGCTTTACAATTTTCCTAATCTATAGTACATTCATTTTAATGAAACTCGGGATGCGAAAATATTCAAAGAAACCCCCCCAGGGAGGGGAGATCATGTTTCGTAAACCAACGTTGTTTCCCCATGTAGTCCCAAATGCTACATTCAATCGGAATAAACGGCCGCTTACGGAGGTCGTTTATCAATTGCAGGAACATCTTTGTCCGAGGCTCATTTGTGAAAAATAGAGCATGCTTAGCGGAGCCAAGACTTCAATACAGTAAACCATCTGTTGCTGTCAAATTAACGAAAGCAAAGTTTTTATTGCTAGGCTAACGATCGTTTAAAAACGAATTACAAATCATAAAACCAGGTATAGCATAATTTCAGCGTGGAACTGTTTAAAAAGCGGGAGAAGGCTGTGAAAACGTTCATCTTCTTGTGTGGGATTTTGAGATTGCCATTGATGAATGATGTTCCCTTGACTTTTCCATGTGTCATATCACACTTGATGAATTCTTCAGCAACTGTACATCGATTAATTTTATCTATAAACACTTGAACTTGCCTTTTTGTTAGTGCAGCAATTCAGTAACATAGGCCTGAACTAAATTGGGGATCAGAGAAGTCCCAGTTCTCGATAGTCACGCCTGTTTTCTGAGATATTGTTGGCACCATAAGTAAGGTTGGGGAGTCATAAAAACATACAGCATTGTCAGATTGTACAAAAGCTGTGTCAATCACAGGTTGCTCCACCTTTATTTTTGTCAATGTGTCAGTCATTATGTATTCCAATAATTGCGTAACTGTCTTGTGCAAGCAAGTCGAAAACATGGAAAAATGTGCAGTGGTGTAGCAGTCTTCTTTGCATCACAATGGCACACATCAAGTGCCATGGCAAACTATGCTTACCAAGCCAGATTGCTTGGTCTTCCCATTCACTGGAAGGCAGAAATTTCATTGCACAATCAAGCTGGAGGTATACATGATTCTCCTGGAAGTTGTCAATGAGGTCTTTCCATGCTACATCTCAGTGGATTGATCTGAGCAGGTGTTGATGGGATTCCAATGCATTAGTGATACTTCCATCAGCTAAATATTCCCCCTTATCAATTTGGTTTGGGAATTGGGATTAAGTCACTGATTCCTTGATGTCTTTCAGCATCCTCTTTAACTGCTCACAATTGTCAAATTCCATGTCATGAATGTGATCTGTATATTTCTCTTGGAACTTTGGATGGATTGAATCACTAAAAGCATGCAATGAACTATGATCAGAAACATGTGATTTTGGCTTTATGTGCAGTCAATAATCACCTTTTAAATACAATTTAGCTTCTTTTAGCTTTGGTATAGTTTTTTGTCTCCATGTTGTTCCCATTTGTACTCCCATTGCCGTGACAACTTTGGTTAAAGTGTCAATGGCTTCCATCCCACAGTAAAAGTAAAAAATCCTAACAATGTACATGGAAAGCATTCCTTTTAATAGCCGTACAATAATCTAATATACAAAGCAGTGTTGTGCTATGGCTTAAAGCTAGATGGCCCTCATTTCGTTCATTGATGAATTTAAGATTCTGTGAATTGATTCGATTTGAATTAATAATATTTCAAATAAATGGAACACAAATTTGCATTTGAAGTTTTTTCAACAATATCAAAATTGGCTGCACTTCTGAAACACTTTTCCACCATTGGCTGCACTTTTGAACCTTTTAGCATTAGGGTATAGACGGCACTGCTGCACTTTTGAACTTTTTGCATGTGCTGCACTTTTAAAACTTTTGTTGCACTTTTGAACCCTACCCGCTGTACATACCCTAATGCTAAAAGGATCTCTAGATAATCAAGCAACGATTATCAGGCACATAGCCGGGTCTACTTATTTGGGGGGGACCAATTTTTTTGTAAGTATACATAGCAAATTGTGAAGAACACACTGTATTGGTCATACTTAGCTAAGAAAACTATTAGCTGCAATTTTTGCACAATGGAGATGTTAATTTATCACAATAGTTTTTCAAAAATGTTTATTGCAAAACCATTTATCGATCTGAGGCTATTTCGGGCCAATATCCTTATTACCTAAATCTGTAAATGATTCTTCTACTTCCGTATTTGATAAACACAATGGCGCTGCAGTCGTATGACTAAGGCTAAGCTGCTGAGACTGAGGATTCTGACTAATAGCATCTACAGAAGGACTGGACGATGCATTAGATTCCTTCACTTTGAAGAAAGAATAAAGTGAGCTCTGTATTATTTCTGCAATGAGGAATGTCTGTAAAATAAAAAAATTTGTCATTGTATGCACATCACTTGGCCTGAAAATCAGCATGCACCAATTTCTTGTACCAAAAGCATAATGTTTTACACCTAGTTTCTGTCATGAATCCTTTTGCTTTATAATGATATGAAGAAAAGAAAAAATTAAAGTAAAACAAGAAAGGAATCGGCGTGAGTCATCTCGTAGGTTATTACCTTAAATGCAACTGCAACCCTGATTGTAGTGGAGCGAAAGTTCTATCGAAAGAAGTTCAGTATTACATACGGAAAATCAAATAAATGATTAGAAAAATTACACTGGACTAGATTTTAAAATTGCAGCACAAAGCCGGCCAGAAGTACACTGGATCGAATGTTAAAATACACTAACTTATTTGGCAACAATATATGTGATTAGATTAGCTTGCATTGCGCAACTTCTTACAGTAAGTTTAGTCTTTTTATTTAACTTAGCGTAACTAGATGTACTTACTGATCAGTTATGTAGTCTAAAATAAAATTTGGGAGAGACCAGTCTCTCCCTGTCCCCTCCTCAGCTACGTGCCTGACGATTATCTATTCAAAGTACAGAAGAACTGATTTTCTAAAATGCGAAAGTATGGCTCAGTAAAATCTTTTCCGAGAAAAATAAATTTATTAGATTGGATGATGGATCGGCTACTGATTGCTGTTAGTTTAGAAACTGTAATAAACTTGGGGACGAAAAGGGAAGTACAAAGGTCAAAATAATCGAATAATTAGCAATCCTAAAGTCGGTCACAACGTCAACAATACACGTTGTGACTATTGAAACATTAACATTGATCAGAAAGATGATGAAAGTTGCCGAAAATGAAACGAAACCAATTCGAACTTATCAAGATTCATAATATATGTTGCACAGTCGAGGTAACGGGATAGAACAAAAAGGTTTTATTTTTGGTAAAAATTCATTGATCGATGTAAAGGGAGTTTTACACATTAGACGAGGCAACGGGACAGTCGAGGTATCGGGACACAATGAACTATACGGTCGGGCTAACGGGATGGTCGAGGTGATGGGGCAGTGGACAGCCGAGGTCGGGACACATCTTTTCTATAAGCTTTCCATTTTTAAAAGCTCCCTAGCTGAGTAACTGAAATAAATGTGGTTGTAGGTATGAGCGACTCGTTTTTATAGGACATCCTTACACCGGGGCTATGTACTAATGTACTGATGTTCTCAATTAGCTAGGGCGTGCCGTTAACCAATTAGTAAACCCAAAGAATCAATTAAAAATAAAACGTTTTTAACAAATTTGGGCCAAATGGCATTAATCATGTTGAGCTGAAAGTAGGCAACCAAGCAACCGACCAAAAAAATTAGATTCTTCAACCTGCGAACACTATATTTTCTTCCATCGATGCGCATATGTTGTTCTTGAAAAATGTGATATCGATCAGCGATCAAATAATTTTCGTTTTCATTCTTTGTTGATTCAATCTTCATTTCTTTAGATGATGTAAAATTCGAATTATTTATTGTGGACAACGACTCACGTAGAAAGATTCATTACGGGCATCGATTGCTGGTCGCGACCGAAAGTGCGTTGGTGGTCGAGAACGCTAAGGATTGGCGCATAAAAGCTTACATGAGCGTCGTAAAAATGAAGATTGCCACGAATGATTCGAAATTTAGCATCCATAACGGCCAACCTGCGCTGATTTTTCGAAGTATCAGCAGATCGACCAGTGCGCCTCGTTTCACCGAAGGCTTCGTTTTTATAACTTTTGGGAGAAAAGGGACTGTTCATCACTCTCACAAATTTTATTTCTTATTCGTGTTAAGTGGTAAAAAAAGGAAACTCCATTTTTTGTCATTTCAAAATATTTCTCTTTTCGAGATTCAGAGACCGAACTCGTCGTCCGTTACGGAGCCAATTGCGGTCAAGCTCAATCGATTTTGTGTAAAATTGGTGATTACGACGATCAAATAGCGAAAGTCGGCAAAATTTTATGGATGAAGGATAACGTAATTGTGAAAATTTCAGCCGATGCTAATGTAAGATGGATTTTCATTTCCAGAAAACTGTGAAATGGTAAAGCGATTCTTCCCTCATAACTCAATCTACAATCAAAAGTAAAACCGCTGTTTAGACTGCGCAGAAATTCAGACTCATATATCTTGAAGAATATTACGAGTGGATGCGGATTAGCATTTACTTGTAAAAAAATTACCGTATCCGTAAACAAATTGGTTGCCGAGATTCAATTGTGAGCGGACTTACGGATATCCATACATTCATGCAAATTTTAAATTGAATAGCATTCGTTGAGAGGAACTGTTACAGTAGGCCAACGTTACTCTGCTCGCTTTGGGGTATCGAATGCACTGTCCCAGAAGTGATTTTAGAATTTCAACGTTTCTAAATATTATGCTTAGTGATGATGTTATCTTATTGAATACTATTTCCTGAAGTTTTTTGTTGATGTATCGGCTGTGAAACCGAAAAATGCCAATATATTTTTCCGACGTTATGGCGTTATTAAATCGACTCCCATTGCTTTGAATTAAATCCCTAATCACTGATATTTAAGTATTTTTCGTGGTCCTGTTCGAAAGTATTCATATTTTTTGCAGGCATCTGTATTGAAAACAAATCAAACAGGCAAAATTACATGCATCGTGCAATTACAACTTTACCTTGGGTATCCGCCATCCCTCGAGACGAAAAATTACACCAAGTCCATTCTCGTGGAACAAAGATGTATATTTTCTGTTTAAAGATCTTTCTTTGCTTTAATCTTCTTTTCCTTTTTCAAGGCCTATTACAACAAGTTGAAGAAGTTGGTAAGTAAATTTTCTTTTGACTTGTTAGGCTATTTCTGCGTGGGCCCGTTTCATTAACTGAAACTGAGGATCATCTCAATGTTGGCATTAGGGGCTTGAAACTGAGTTTCAGCTGAGCGCGACGTCAGTTTCATCTTTTCTGGGTTTGACCAAAAGGTCGAGCTCAGGATTCGCTGAACCTGAAGTTTAAGCCTGAGCTCGAGATAATCTCAACCATGACAACAAAAATACGTAAAATGTGGCACGTCATTTATGTTGTATGTAATACATATGTTACAAAAACTAAAAAACCATGGAAAAACAGAAAAGAATGTGTTTGTCTAGAAAATACCCTGGAAAAAATGCAAAACATGAATGCATACTCGCACTGCATGAAAAACTAACAGCCGGACAGGTCAAAATAAAATGTGCTAACAATGTGGGGATAAATTTGAAATTTTCTTTGTACTCCTCCCCTTACTCTTATTGATTCTTTCACCATTGTACGTTGGAATCAAGTTATTATTTCATTTTCATAATTCATCGTTTCACGGGTGTCTGGAATTCACACCCAAACATTCCTGTAAAATTACATGAAGTACTTTATTTTGATCCTTCCACACCCGGGTAGCCGCTATTGACCCAATTAAGAGGCCCCAATTAATTTGCACAAACGGCAGCTGGTCCCCTAGAAGCTACACTAAACTACACATTCCACAGCTACCGAAATTCCTCACAAAAATCGTAAACAACACCTGCACACAGTAAAAAGTAGAAGCCCCGCCAGACAGTAGTCTCAAGTGCAACGGTAGCGACGGTCCCACAAAACATGTGTACACAGAGGAAATAGATACAGAAGCATGCACAGAAGCACAGAGGTGTGGCTAAGCCCACCGTAGGAAGTAAGCAAGACACGAAAAGCATGCCGTATTAGAAAAGCATTGAAGGGCGTGACTAAATTAGCAAGAATAGTAAAGCAGGAAGCAGCGATTGGCGGAAGAAGATAAACAGAAGCAAGACCTCCCGCGATGCTTAGGGAGTGGCCAAAAACGTTGTATTTATAGAGAAGCAAAGCGTGATTTTATTAATTCTCAGTTCTCAGTTTTTCGGTCTCCGCGTTTTCATTTGATTTGCAAGCGAGATTTTTCTTTTTTCGGAAGCAGTTAAGCTGTGTTGTAACTGGCCGCGTTGTTCCCGTTGTTGTTGTCCAAGACCCAAAGCAGCCCTCGATTGTTATTTGCATCGCCCCTATCTATATCACCCTACCGTATCCCGCGCCACCTATTGTAACCACCATCCGTAGTTGGATAAAGTAAAGTACTTCTCAAAACTGGTCATTACATATTTTGGTGACCGTACCATACCGTTAACCACTGGAACTCCCTGCCCCAATTAGGTGTATTCTTATCCCGGCATCCCGAAGCATTAGATAATACAGTAGTAATCATTTCCCACAGTAGGACAGATATTCCTAGAAAGCAAACTGGAAATCCCCTCCAAGAAAACATTAAGCGATACATTCTTGCAAATACAGCATGAAGCAAAAATTGAAGCATTTAAGCAGAAATCCCAGTGTAAACCAAGAATGACCCACCAAACGCAAAATCATTTAGGAGAAATCATTAGAGAACAGATAAATGATTTATTTTCTGAACACTTTCATACTCTGCGCACACAATTGAACCAGAATACAGTAAACCCTACCCTAATTGACAATCTAAGAACAGCAAACATTCGTAATAACATAGCAAATAATTTTTATGCGAAACCTAGAGTATTCACGGGCGGCATGACCCAACATTTTGGTGAATGGAATAAACGATTAGAACAATTCATGGCACTCCAAGGCATGAAAGATACAGACCTACAGTTAAAGTTGGCATGTTTAGAGATTCATTTAAGAGGAGCCGCGTTAGCAAAATTCAAAAGTTTAGCCAATTCCGAAAACCCTCCCAACACATACGAGCAGTATAAAATCGCATTGCAGGCCTTTTTCCCAAACAATCGAGATAATGAGCTACATCAACTATTCTTACGCAAGAGAAAACAAAAACGATCATAAACAGTAACTGAATTCTTGTTTGATCTACAACACCTCGCAACCCTCCCCTACCCCAACTTTAACACAGACACACGAGAAA
Organism: Romanomermis culicivorax; assembly: GCA_963922205.1. Classification (NCBI taxonomy): domain Eukaryota; kingdom Metazoa; phylum Nematoda; class Enoplea; order Mermithida; family Mermithidae; genus Romanomermis; species Romanomermis culicivorax. The sequence continues at coordinate 77,683 of CAWUHX010000344.1, forward strand.
TGATCATAAAACCCCTTTTTGTAGAAGGTATGCAAAACGAAATCAGGGAAAGCAATTAAGTATAGACGGTTCGCAACTCTAAAAGACATGTCAGATGAAGCAGCTTACATTGAAAAGCAAATCCTTCGAAATGAGCCAAAGTCCAACACCCTTCCATTTATACCCCCAAAACCCGAACCCATCTTTTCCCTAACCAAAAATACAGACCAACAGGACCTCTTGCATCAATTAGAACAACAAGTAAAAGATTTACAGTTGCAAATCAAAACAAAATCCCAACCCCCACAACAGAGTAACTACAACACTTTCACTTTCAGCAGGATTTACAGTTGCAAATCAAACAAAAATCCCAACCCCCACAACAGAGTAACTACAACACTTTCACTTTCAGCAGGAATTATGCTTACAGGAACAATACTACTCCTAGGCAACCCACATGCTTTCAGTGTGGACAACTCGGACATGTAGCTCGCAATTGTAATTCAGTAGGGACCCAAAAATCATGTGAAATTTGTTTTCGTAATAATCACAGTACGCGTGATTGTAAAAGCCGATGCATTCACTGCTCCCAAACAAGACATAGATCCGATAACTGCCTTTCAAAACCTTACTCAAATTTTCAATGTTTTCTATGCAAGCAGAGAGGTCATACAAGTAGGTACTGTGCAAATCAACTAAGTCCTAATATTCAAAATTGCATTGAGTACAGGCAACCCCAACCCCTAATGGACATTGATGACCCTGCATTCCACTCAACATTACCCCCCATAACTAATGGCCCTCAGACTACTTTAGGAACTAGAATGCCAACCACCCATTGCTGCAGTCAGGAGGAATAGGTCCTCGACCTGGACATACCGGATTGGTGCACCATGTCACCACCCCCCACGCCCGAAGCAGCCCACTATCCCCGCCAACTACAAAATCTTGCGAAAACAGACCACCAATTCGCCCACCACCAAGAAACACCCTCCAAAACCAGCCGCAACCTCTTGTCCCTTTTACACGGCCTCACCCCTAAAGCCTACAGATTCCGCCCCCACCAAACACTATTGCCAACCCCCACGAGTAAGCAAATCCAAACCCCATCTCATGACTCAACTTCTAAAGTTTTACAGACTGTTCAGATTACAAACTGGCCACCCCCTCAGCTCAAAACCACAAAATGCCAACAATGGGCACACCAAACTGACCAGAATGGAAAAACACAATGCCCCACCGCCTCCAATAAAAAATTATGTTGGTCGTTGTTTTGTATCTTTTTCTGTATAATAATCCCCACATCGTGTAGTGCCCAATTTCAGACCTATGGAACTTCATTGATCGGTCACTCGGTCAGCATACCAAAACTTGTATCATGTATGCCCCCTTCCACAGTAGACAAACCAGTACAGACATTCAGAAAAATCTATATCCCCTCCACTAAGCCTCACATAGCAGATGCATACAAATGCAGTGTTCCCAAACCGAAAATTTGTACTAACACTGGATTTTTTGGCTCAAAAGGTATTGCTTTTGACCAAACTGAAATGTGAAATCTAACCCCGCACGTTTGTAAGGCAATCGTTATAGACAAAGAACACAACGGTCAAAAATTATACAAAATTCAACCAGGGTTTTGGTCAACAAACAACTCCCTAAGCATAGAATACACATGGTGTTGCACAGACCACTGTACATCGGTCACTAACGTCATCATAGAAATAGGACAAATAGCATCTTCGAATGGAAAATCTATGACAGGTACATTAGGTGACCTGGGGTCATGCAAACCAACATCAGGCCATTGTGTAACGACCGATGGGTCCATTATCTGGAATGAAACAGCATTCGAAAACTTATGCCCTTTTGAATACAAAAATACACATCCCATAAAACTGACGCAAACCCACATGATAATAGAAGAGCTACAAGGTGCATTCTCCGTCAAAAATACACTCTTTTCGAACCCCAACTGCCCCGAAATCCAAGACAGCGTCCTAACCGAACAGGGCATTGTTGTACAATTAGATAAAAGCACCCCACATTGTAACGCCTTTTTAACCCCAAAAACCAATGAAACTCATACTACACTTTACGATTTTGACGATTTTGAACAGATTAACGCAAAACTAAACTATCTAGCAGATAAAATCCAGGAATTCTAGATCCAAAATTTCAAAAACGTCTGGAGTGAATTATGCAGACAGGCACAGCGTCACCTTAATCTAGTATGGCAGATTTTGCGCCTTGATGCAACCCTTGGGGCATGTGCACTCCCACAGCGAACCAACATAATAGCAGAATTCACAGGAGATGCCCTCACCGTCTGGCCCTGTAAGCAGGTAAATGCATCTAAAGTCTTTTACAATGTTAAAATCAATGAAACATGCTATAAACTTTTACTTATTCTGGTAGGAACTGAACTCATGTTTTCAAACCCAGGAGGCAATGACTTGACCCCTTTCTCACAAACGGTTGACTGCCATCAGATGCATGTAGCCCTTTACAAACAGAATAATACATGGGTCAGCAAAACAGGATCCCCACATGTCACTGATCTGCCCTTAGAAATGGAATGGAACCAAAATTCGTCTCTTTTCCATTTTAACACACCTGCAATTTTCCATGATCAACTTGCAACTATTTCAACCAACTTACTCTTTTTAAAGCAATACATTTACAAAACCCACACCCTTGAAAATGTCGTTAAAAAACTCGTCAATTACACTGCCCAAACGTCTCTTAATTCTGATACAGTTTACAACATGATCTCAGGCAGTGGCCAAGCAATCCGAAATACCTTCTCTGGTGCCAGCCAAGGCATAGAACATGTAATCACTGGTACTACCCAAAGCCTCACAGACGGATTAAATAATTTACTCAAAGGACCCCTTCAAATTATCATCAATCTAGCCATTATTACTGTGGTCATTGCAGGCGTCTTTTACTCTTTTCTCATTCTTAGAAAATATTTCCCTTCTTCAAAGCATCATGTCACAAATGAACATGCGTACCAAATACCATCACACAACGGACGTTTACATGAGACCATTCCCCCGTCATTTGGCCATGTGCTCTTGGAATTAGCTAATCATCGTGGAGCACAAATGCAGCAGAAATATGCCCTTGTCGATATCGATACCCCCAGAACTCCTGCAATCGAACTCATTAATCAAATCCACCAATCTGGATCAAATAAGCCACCCCAGAATGTGCCTGAGAAACATACCCCTCACATTCCAATCAAACTTAATGGCAAGCTGATTACAAAAGGCATGATTGACACTGGTGCAGTATACTCACTCATTGATTCCCGAATGGATCAGATCCTACAGCTAGACATGAAACCCCCGCTAGTCAAAGCCAAAGCAGCAAATAACCTTCGGATTCACTTTGTATGAACCACTTTTGTTACAGTAACAGCCCAAACTATCCAGGAAACAATAATGGTCCATGTCCAAAAAGACTGCACAGCAGATGTCCTTCTAGGCAAAAATTTTCTCAGTCGATTTTCGGAATACACTATCAACAATCAGAAGTCCCAGGTCAAATTTGGCAATGTCATACTACCTTGTGATGGCTTGGAATATAGTCCCCTTTCCACCTGCAGTGGAACCTACTTAGATGAGAAACTAGAATTACCACCCAACACAGTAACTGAATTTACAGCCCCTTACCCAAATCGTACCTACAAGTTAAACAGCTTGAATTCACTCCCAAGCCTAAACAGAATACCAAAGTTCATTTCGCAGCTTGTCTTTCTGAAAACCAAAACAGTTGCATACACATATCGGTCTTAAACACACAAGACACAGTCCAAACTCTTTACCCTGGAACATGCATTGGTACAGTCTCATGTTACATCCCAAAACCAGACTCTCCCGCTAAACTAACCCCCCCCCCCCGACGCAAAACCAGCCAAACTGTTTTGATACATTCACATGGTTAAAAGAAAACGTTAACTTAACCTCCAGTGACCTCACAGAAGCAGAAAAAACCCAACTCCTATGCGCCCTATCAAAGTATCCCACATTATATGCTGGATGTAGGTAGAACCACCCTTGTTTCACATACAATTGACACCAATGGCTCCCAACCTGTACATAGACACCTTTTTCGGACTTCCCCAAAAGAAAAACAAATCATACAAGCAGAAGTTGAGCAACTCGCAGCAGCAGGTGTCATAAGTCAGAGCAATTCTCCATGGTGCACCATTACAGTTTTCCCCAAAAAAGATTGAGGCCATCGTTTATGCATTGACTTTAGAGGCCTCGATAAAGTAACCAAGAAAGATAGCTACCCCTTGCCCCGCATAGACAAAATTCTAGACACCCTGCGTGGAATGAAGAATTTTACATCCCTTGACCAATCCAATGCCTATTATTCCATTCCCATTGCACAAGCAGACAGAGAAAAAACTGCCTTTAATTGCTCAGCTGGACAATATCAGTATAACTATCTCCCCTTTGGTCTCACCAACGCCCCCCCCCACATTCCAAAGGTTAATGGATGTTATCCTTTCCCGATTGCAATGGAACACGTGCCTTGTCTATCTTGATGATGTTTTAGTCTTTGCAGATCCCATGCCCAAATGCTAGAACGTTTAGACAATATTCTCACTTGTTTCTCTAAGGCAGGCCTCAAACTCAACATACAAAAATGCAAATTTTGCCAGCCCCAAGTCCAATACTTAGGCCACGTCATTTCTCAGCAAGGCATTTCACCATACACCAATAAAGTACAGTCCATTTATGACATCCCCACCCCCAAAAGCTCCAAAGAAGTTAAATCATTCCTTGGCCTACCCTCTTATTATCGCAGATTCATCCTGAACTGCTCCCAAATCTCTAGCCCCCTCACAGCGTTACTCAAAAAGAACTCCAAATTTTCATGGGGGCCTGAACAGCAAAACGCCTTCACTAAACTCAAAGAGTTGCTCATTCATGCCCCAATACTGCAGCATCCCGATTTCACCAAACCATTCATTTTGCAAACTGACGCCTCCAAACTTGGAATTGGCACCATTCTCAGCCAATTTGACAGTAAAGGTCAGGATCCCCCCATCGCTTTTGGGAGCCACACATTGAAACCCGCAGAACGCAACTACCCAATCACTGAGTTGGAAACCCTTGCCGTAGTTGAGTTTATCAAGTATTTCCGCCCCTATCTCTTCCAGCAACATGTTATTGTCCACACTGACCATACTGCCGTTCAGGCAGTCTTGCAGAAAGAAATCCCATCCCCTCGCATTGCCCGTTGGGGATTAGCCCTCTCCGGTATTCAGCTAGACATTCGACCTAAGAAAGGCATTGCTAACTGCAATGCAGATGCTATTTCTCATTTCCCCTCAGCGACAGCAAAGCAATCCTTTGATATTGAGCAACTGGAAACCCGTCCTGAGATATCAACCATCAATTCTGTTCTTGAAGCCGAAGCAACTGAACAAGAAGAGTAACAGAAAAATTTTACTGAACTTCAAAGTACTGATGCAACTGTCAAAAATATTTTAGCAAAAATCGCCAAAAAACACCCCCTTACTATGATCAAATTCGCAGTGCATCAAAACATCCTCTTTCCTATAGTCAACAAACAGGCAAAACTATACATCCCCAAATCACAAATACAGGATCTCATCGCCTCACATCATGACAGCCAATTCACAGGTCATTTTGCTGCCCGGAACACTCTACACTTGCTCTGGCAAAAATATTTTTGGCCCCAAATGAGTTGTGATATCAAACCTTATTGCAAAACTTGTCACCCATGCCAGACACAAAAAGCCCTCCAGCACAAAATACATGCGAATCTGGTACCAATTCAGCTGACTGGCCCATTTGATAGATTCGGTGTTGATTGCATGGGGCCGTTGCCACTCACTGAAGATGGCAACCGATTCATTGTTGTCTTCATCGACTATTTCACCAAGTATGTGGAGGCATTTCCAACCCCTGATATCACTGCAGCCACTATCGCCAAATTATTCATAACCAAAATTGTTTGCCGTCATGGCTCCCCAAAAATCATCCATTGTGATTGTTGCTCCGATTTTGTATCTGATCTCTCTTCACAGATCACTAGTTTATGCAATACTCAAAAAATTCATACCACCCCATACCATCCCATTGCCAATGGGGAAGTTGAGTGTTGCAACCAGACCCTAGCCACCCCTATCCACATGTACATCAATTCAAATCACACTGATTGGGATACTTATTTACCCTATGCTGTTTTTTCGATTAACATTCATAATAATGATAGCACTTCGTATCCCCTGTTTCAATTGCTCCACGATAGACAGGCTAATCTTCCATCAGACGCAGCCTTAAATTTTTTCCCCCACATCCTACATGGTTGATTTAGACGATTATGCCCTTCGTGTAAAATCTCACTTTACAGAAGCACTCTCAACTGTGCAGAAAAATTTGCAAGAAGCCCAAGATCACTACACCCTTCAGTATAACAAGCATGCTCCGAACATCCATTACAAGGCAGGTGATCTTATTCTCTACAAAAATCATTCGTGTAAACAAGGGCTGACTCCCAAATTCCTTCCTCACCAAAATGGGCCCTATACAGTTACAAATTTCATGTACCCCAATGTTACACTCAAACACTCCCAAAAGAATATCACATTTACGGTACATGTAAAGGAGACAACACCTTTCTACCCTTGAGAAGCAACTATGGAAACTGCCCCCACTCATCCCCACCCTCAAAAGCCTTGGACGAGGATGTTCAACTCCGAAAAAAGGAAAATGTAACATACCTGCTAATGCAGTACTGTAAATACATAGCATACTGTATGTGATAGTCATTTATTAAATATTATTTCATTTTCATAATTTATCGTCTCAAGGGTGTCTGGGATTCACACCCAAACATTCCTCTAAAATTACGTGAAGTACTTTATGTTGATTCTTCCACACCCCGGTAGCTGCTATTGACCCAATTAAGATGCCCCAATCAATTTGCACAAACGGCAGCTTGTCCCCTAGAATCTACACTAAACTACACATTCCACGGCTACCAAAATTCCTCACAAAAATCGTAAACAACACCTGCAGACAGTAAAAAGTAGAAACCCTGCCAGACAGTAGTCTCAAGTGCAACGGTAGCGACAGTCCCAGAAAACATGTGTACACAGAAGAAATAGATACAGAAGCATGCACAGAAGCACAGAGGTGTGGCTAAGCCCACCGTAGGAAGCAAGCAAGACACAAAAAGTATATGCCGTACTAGAAAAGCATTGAAGGGCGTGACTAAATTAGCAAGAATAGTAAAGCAGGAAGCGGCAATTGATGGAAGAAGATGGACAGAAGCAAGACCTCCCGCGATGCTTAGGGAGTGGCCAAAAACGTTGTATTCAAAGAGAAGCAAAGTGTGATTTTATTAATTCTCAGTTCTCAGTTTTTTGGTCTCCGCGTTTTCATTTTATTTGCAAGCGAGATTTTTCTTTCTTGGGAAGCAGTTAAGCCGTGTTGTAACTCGCCGTGTTGTTCCCGTTTGTTGTTGTTGACGACCCAAAGCAGCCGTCGATTGTTATTCGCATCGCCCCTATCGGTATGGCCCTACCATATCCCCCGCTGCCTATTGTAACCACCATCCGTAATTGGATAAAGTAAAGTACTTCTCAAAACTGGTCGTTACACACCATTGTACGTTGGAGTCAAGTTGAGAAAAGTACAGTTGGCCATTATTCATAAAATTCAATTGATTCGTCTTATCCTGAAAAATTCGTTCACGTTTACTATGTCGATTTATCATTCAATAACGCACAAAAATAATTTCTTAGGAATCAACGGTAAAACAATAAGGACGGTAAGTTTGTTGGCGGATTAAAGGCCTATTATAGTAATCGGCGATTAAGCATCGCTTATAATCCAGAATTAAATTTTTTTCGTAAATTTGTCGGCCGATTACACGTCGATTAATTTAATCTAGGATTAAAGCAATCGGTAGATTCGTCAGCCGATTAAAGCTCGATTATCATAATCGGCGATTATAATAATCTGAGTTTTCAATCCTGCCTCACCCCAGGTTGAAAAGGCCGATTATATGTGTTTTTGCGATTGCATTGTCGGTTTAGTAGTTGAAAAATGAATGTTGTTGATTTTTTGGACGATCTAATCAAGGATGAAGCAGATAATTAAGTTTAAACGAAAATTTAGCAAAAAATCAAGTACAAATTCGTCATTCCCTGGATAGATCGAATCCGATGGAAGCATATTCGAATGAGAAGTTCTGGTCGTGTTTTAAAGTATGTAAGGACAGTACAAGAAAGCCAATTGGATAAAAAATTAATAAAAATAAAAAACAAACAAAAAAATTATTCAAAATTTATTTTTAAATAAAATATCGATAAAAATTTTTTTACAAAAAATTTAAGCCCTACAGTAAATGATTTTATTTAATTTTCTTCAAAATAATTCAATTTCTTCCGAATCAAAATTAGTGGTTTTTTAGGGACACGTGGATTTTGAAGTGGGTATCACGAGAAAAATTGATAACGATAAATTCATGACGAAAGGCGACGTACTGAAGGAAAAGCTGTACACCTACACTATAGACAGTAAACGTTGTACAGTTTTCAATCAGCAATTATACTTTCAATCCTGGATTATATGATTTTAATCGGCGATTACGTAATCGTCCTTTAATCGCTGACGAACTTACCGATCCGATTAATTTTTAATCGACGATTACGTTTAATCGGGGATTAAACGTAATCTGGATTATTTTAATCGGCCAACAAACTTACCGCCTGAAAACATATAAGTTCGGACCTAAACCTGCTCGATAGGAAGATTAACTTTTGTGTGAGGCTGACGACGTCAGGATCAGGATTATATGAAAAATGTTTGTGAAACCCAACATCACGAGGTCGAATTTAAGCTCGAACTCGAGATCATCCCGATGCCGCAATAATCTCGAATTCGGCTGATTTCAACGTTACTGAAGCCGCTCAAACCGAGGTTTCATTTTTTTGTGGTCGAGATAATCTTGAGCTCGGACTTAAACCACTTTTGTGAAAACGACACCATTTTTCAGACAATTTTTCTTATCACCTATTATTGGGTATCGGAATTGTAGTCGTAGCCGTATTGTTGATCTTTATCGTCGGAGTATGCTACGAACGGCGTTTTAGAGCATTTTATTCAAGTAAGTGTTTTCCCCCATTTTCGCATTGTGAATCGTTGAATTTTATTATGAAACTTTCGGAAGCTTTTCCACGCTACTTCTTTGTTCATAATCGGTTGTCAACATTTTTTATTTCTCACTCAGGATCAGTGTACAAAGATACGAGCATGACCATCACACCCACATCATCGCATAGACTTTCCTTGTGAGTTTCTTGTATCTTAAAATATTCTTATTCGTCATTATGTTTTCTGATTTTAGACCAAAGAATGCGAGGACGAAACCGAAATAAGCCCAAAAGTGACGCAGAAATTTGTGATTCAAATTCTGCATACTCGACTTTTCCTTGTGATGAAAACTATAGTCGTCTCATTCTCGCAAGTGTGACATTTAATTTTCTATGCATTATCTCTACTTTTGTCGTACTTACTGTCAATTCACGATGACTTAAAATGACAGTCGTACACCTACGCTTTAATTCTACTAATACCAGGAACATTTTGAGCTCACGATTATCCATATAATACTCAGGTTTAAGCCCGAATTTGCTTAATAACTGACGCAGTTTCTGAGCAGTTTGACCTTGACCTGACAAGTAAAAAGTTAATCATACGTATTGAGTAGTTTTTCATGCTGAGTGTCATTCCGGAATTTATTTAGCGCGAAATTCAAAATTCGCATGGCTATATTATCCTGAACTTTGGCATTTCCTAATTTTTTAGCATGTTATATCACGTACACGAGATTAAGAATGTAAAAGCGGGCAAAGACATAGTCCTATATACTCTATTCATTTTGAAATGATCGGTGCAGCGACTCCATTAAAATAAGAAGAATTTGTTCGTCATTGAGCGGCAAACATAACGGCTGAAAATTTCCTTCAATAACCTGTTACGAGGTCAAAATTTCTCGAGTAGCACTCAGGCATCGATGCAGCTGTTCAAATCGACAGTGAATAAGCACGATATTTTGTCAATGATATTGACCTTTCCCATTCTGGTGAATAAATTTGGCGCTTTTCTATAGTATAAGTTTTTCATGAAATAAAAATTGCGTATGCAACTGAGCCTAGATTTTTTGACTTTCGCTGTATCTATAATTTCAAATTAAATGGGATATAGTAAGACATTTAATATGTATATGCAGTAGACATTTTTGGATGGGAGGATGCCCAAAAAGGGCTCCAAAGAACTTTTTTGGTATATTTCCACATCTTTAAAAAGTCTAAACCAAGGGATTAGAATTTTTTTCATACCTGAGCGTGGTCTTCTGCATGTAATGAACGTTTTTCAACAGAGTCACGTATTTTCTGAGCTGTAGTATTTCGAAACACATATGCAGACTAGAAAATGCCAAAAAGTGTAAAAATTATAAACTTTGAAGTACTATAAAGCTGTGCGGATTTTGAATTTTATGCGGAATTAATGCTGCTAAGATGCTTAGTGTACAAAACTACTCAAAATATCTCATTTCCACATATTTTTAATTTTCAACTTATCATAGGTCAATGTAATACAATGTCGAACCCTTCAGAAATCGTTTCTATTCGAGATTGAATGAGCCAAGCTTAAACGATAAACGACTTAAACGCCAGTGCCAGAAGGTTCTATGTCCATTTTTCGAAAAAGGAGTTGTTAGCATATTACGTACATAGAAGATGTCCTCTTTCATTGCCAGAAGGTTCTATCTTCACCAGTATGTTATTATATGAATACTGACCACATAGAAAATCCTATCTCCATATGCTATAAACTTTAAGAGCCAGAGGGTTCTATCTCCCACATAGAACTTGCTGGCACAGTTATCGTTCAGACAGAAAGTTCTATGTACCTTATAGAACCTTCTGCGCCTGTTGTTGATGTATATAGTTTTGACTTTGAATATTGAAATGATACATATCTTACAGATAATCATATTGTATGATGTGCAAGTACGAGTGATGCATATCTTATATTATGACCATGTGATATGATGTGCAAGTACAAGTGATGCATACCCTACAGTATGATCACGTAACATGAAGTGTGAATACATTTCACTGAGAAAAATCTCAAAATTTTCGGGTGCATCACGCTGGTCAACGATTTTAATAGTCATTGTTTTCTATCAGGCGCGGCCATTAGCATATCTACTTCCATTTGCTAACCAACCTTCATCAGTTTCTATCAATTAATTTACTTCATCTCTCCTTTAACTAGTTAAGATCCAATATTTTGCTGATAATTGAGATTTTTCATCACTTCTTAAAATTTCATTCTCCCACTATCCTTCACAATCCGCATTGAAAAATGATAAAAACATCATTCTAAGACTGTAAATTTAGAGCTTCTATCTAGGAATAATTGTTGTGAACATTCATTTTCTAGCATTGCGGAACACAAAAATCATAAAAATTTTCTTGCCATTACGTGCCAAAATAAGAAAGGAATTACGATTCATTAGTTTGATTCCAATTTATTTTCATTGTTATGAAGATTAATTTTCCAGCTTTTTAGAGCGTAAAAAATTGAAAATTTTCCGGACACTCTGTGCTGGAAAAAATTGTTTTTGCTCAATTTTTTAGTTTAGTCTCTTTTATTTGTCGCTGCTAAAAGGTTGGGCACACGGGCCATGAATGAAGCATTAAGACGAAAGATAGAGAATATTTATAGTCTGTTTTTCTTGAAATGCTTCTAAATAATGAAAGTGGAAAGCAAGTTGTATTTCAGATTTTCACGATTTTCTGATAAACAATATATCGTACAGGACTGGAAATTTCTGTGCATACTGACCTAAACTTTAACAATTTTTCGATTGAAAAATTTTACAGTAAGAACTCTATGTAAACGATTTTGACGACATTACTAATTTTTGTCACTTTTCTATTTGAAAGCATTTTATAAAAAACAATATACATCATCTTCATTTCGATTCATGTAACAAATTTGTACACGAAAAAACGTTGTTTAAAAACGCTGATGACTTCACGCTGCCACTGCAGGCGTCGAGGAAAATCCTAAAAAAAGAAAATTTTTACAATTTTAAGCATTGAGATACAGTGAGCCTCCTGTTGATCGAGTGTTTTATGTAACGATTTTTGTCATTATCAGATTTCCAACGGCCGTGAGTTTTGATAAGTTTGTGTGATATTCCTGAATCAGAAGCCGCTATGGCGCCCCCTGATCTCAAACTATGGGTGCCGTATTTAGAGGAATCTAGTCCAATGTTCTTATAGAGCTTTTTCAATAATTCTCGTGCTCTGCCATAACTAAGATTACGATCTGTCAATTTTTCTGCATTGTTCTGCTTGAAAGATAGATGGGTGGGGGAGGAAGGGTAGAAGATGGGGGCGGCAGAGACCAGTTCGAATCGCTGGAAAAGACCACGGGTAGCAGTCGGTAAGCTGACACCAATCAATAATTAAATGGCGTGCCGTTTTGGAGGCCAGCCAAGTAAACACACATTACTTTATTTACCAAAAAAACGAACACTAAATTCAGCCGGCCTTTATGGCCAAAAATAACAACACATAGTTATGCAAAATAATGTACAAAACAAAAACGAAATGCTGAATGTAAGTATTTATTTATTGTGAATATGTTTTAATAATATTGAGTTTACTGTAGTATAGAAATATCGAATAATACCGGTTCAGTTAAATGTGTGGTATACTACACTCCTCCCCCAGGGGAAAACAAAATTTGGCTATGGCAGAAAAGGGAGAGAAGAAAAATAAGGATGAAGAAGGTGGATGAAAAGGAGGAAAGGAGGATGAGAGAGAATTGGGGAGTGGGGTTCAGAGGGGAGCATCACAAGGATGGGTAAAAAAGGAACTTTGGAGTAATCACCAGATGCCAATTCCTTAGGCCATGGTGACCCCCGGGAATTCATCACCACTATGTGGTGACCATGGAGGCCAGCCACCCTACGGGCTGCTGAGAGTCCCTGAGTTGGACAGAAAATAAGAAGCGAAATAAGAAAAGAAAATAAGGGTTCAGGTCACATTTTGTTGTATATGTTTTAGAAAAAGGGGAAAAATGGAAAGTTTGGAAAACTGGGGGCCCATCTTAGATTCTAAACCAGTATGTTTTGGTGGGAAAAATACACTTATATTGAGGAATACTTCCTCTCACATTCGATTTATGTTTTGAGAATAAGAAAGTAATAATATTATGCAAAAGAATTTTTTGAAGATTACTACGAAAACCAAAAAGGGAAAATAGCAAATTTTTAGGAAATTAGTGACCAAAAATTGCAAAGTCACCGAGAAGGATCAAAAACGAGAATGCCTCAAAATCACAAGCAAAAATATTACAAATACCATCTGTAATGTGGGGCCACGAATACTGGTATATGGGGAATGTTCGTTTTTTAACAAAAGTTTAATAGCACCAAAGGTAACTATCCCATGAAGATGACGTGGAAAACAATAAAAAGATGGTAGGGCAAATGATGGTGGTGGTATCCACACGCTCAAATCAGTGGAAAAGGAGATCAAGTCAGAATGGGCATCAAGTAAGGCGTATATGTGTATGGTGTCAAGGCTTCAAAATCGAGATTTTCTAAGTTCCATGAAATGTAAACATAAATCCCAAAGTTTCCCAAATAGGTAAATCGGCACTGAATCATGGTTGTTGGAATAGACTATTGATTTCAGGTTTAAAACTAGCAAAAAGGTGAGACGAGGCAAAATAAGACATACAACTGAAGTGCACACAATTAATTTATTATTTTTTTTTTGTAAGTAATAATATCACGAATCACTAATGTCAGCAATGATAATCGACGTGGTGGCCATGGTGACAGCGAGCGGCCTGAACGTTTATGACGCATATAATGCGTACTTCCATCATCATGATAGTGTTTTTTGGAAGTTTCACACCTATCTCTACTATCGCTATGCTGCTTATCAGGAGAGGGGTATCGGCGGTGAGCCACATTGTTAGGGGAGGGAGTAGTTGTGCAAGGAGGAACACGTTTGCTCCTTGCCCCACTAACTATGGGCGGATTAGTTGATTTTTCGGGTAATATCAGTTGGTCAGTATCCTTTATTGTATTTTTGATTCTTTTACATTCTGACTGGCGTAAACTTTGAATTTGCTCAATAGTGTCCAATAAATATGGGTATTTTTCTTGTTGCCCAATGGATCTCAACTAATTAGGCATAATATGCTTTGTGCATTGGTAATTTGACCAGATTTGATGAGAAGTTCAGGCAGCGTGGGCTACTTTGTGAAACAATAATGCAGTTAATAAGTTGGTACCAGTTAAAGCAGAAGTTGGGGCCCATTCTTCGAACCAATCATGGACAAAAGGCTGCATTTGAAGCCAAAGTTTGCTAGTTAATCACAGCATCGAATAATTTCCTGTAGCTTGCAAAAGCATCATGCTGAGACTGCATGACTTCAAATCGATAATTGTTTGTATTATAAATTCGAACTACTACTTCCTGGATTTCAGCTAACTGTTGGTCCGATAGAGGTAACATTACGGCTGCCAAAAATTCTTGAACAGCATTGGTTTGCAATGATGTCGCGCCAGGTTGCTAATTGTACAAATGAGCTAATATGGCATGATTGCGCATTTCACCTTCTGCTTCTCTTTGTTCCTGTTTGCTAGTCACTGGATGTTGAATTAAGGCTAGTTGTTGATCGGTGTGTTTTTTTCTAGCTTGGGCCTCTTGGTATTTTCTCTCTCGACACTTTTGCATCCTTTCCATGTTCATTTGAGTAGCAGCTTGTACAGGAAACTGTTGAAGAGGCGGAGGAAGTTGCCACACTTCCATTGCAGGCAGAATAATAGTAGAATTCGAAGTAGAAAGACTCTGCAAAAGATTGGGCTGCGGAGCTTGGATGGCAAGTTGCACTTGTGTCATCAGTTGAGTCGCCAACATAACAGGTAGGTTGACACGAACTAATTCAAGGAGGCGTATTTCCTGCTGAGGCTGCATGTCAATAACACACTGTTGGCAGTTTAATGGAGGCGTTTGCAGTCTATATCGGGGTGTAGGTTGCCTATTCGCAACATAGGCAATGTGCATTGCCTAGGCATCCATATACCAATTGGCGCTGCAGTAGTTTGGGCAACCTGGAAGGCTTGCGTCACTGTAGAACATACTGATAAAGCTGGGGATCCCTGTGGAGCAATGGAAGGGCATACACTTCCAAAGCTGGCAGCGATGATCATATTTCTTTCAATTTCCATGAGATTGGATTGAGCTAGAGTCATGGGAATTTGAGGGTGGTTCACTCGAGGCAGTATTGGCTCAGCCATATTTTCTTCTTCGGATAGTGATGATATTTCGTCCTATATCTCCACCGCATAATCGCTTTCTTCAGCTACGGCATTTGTCAGTACCAGCTGGTGTGGATGTTCAACAACCAAAACTGAAGGTTTTGCAGCTTCTTTGGTTGCTTGGGCATTTTCAGCTTTGGGTAGTATCAAGGTAGGTGTTTTTTTTTTGATAGTATCACCGCCAGCTGTGGTGGTTGCAGGACCATACACATCCCGACTGGTTAATTCAGTGCCCAAAATATATTCATTGGAGGAGGCTTGCCAAGTCACTGTCTCCAAGAATTTCTCCATTTGCGATTTTGGTGGCTCGGTGGGCAAGGTTGTTGCTGTTCCTTTGGTAGCTTCGATTTCCTGCTGCCTCCTTTCCTATTCTCAGTGAGCTGATTCCTCAGCTTCTTTATCCACCATTACTTGAATGGCTTCCGAAAGTTCGGCATCATAGACTTCTAGAGTCCATGGCTTCAGTAATTTTGCACCACCATTATAGTCCCTGAGGAGTAGCAGATCTTTCAAAAATAAATTTTTCCAATTACAACATGTTATCTCAAAGAACCAACAGTCATTGTCATATCTGCTATCAATTGTAATATTGTCCCTTTCAGGATAGCATTTAGTTTTGGAATCTTTCAAGATCAAAGGAACAATATTGAACTGATTATACATGAAATCAGTGGCTTGTATTGGAACTTCGGAGGGTTCTTTATCAATTAATGAGCCCATAGCTATCTCATTTCTTCATTTGGCCGTTGGTGTTCGACCCTCGCCAATAATTCTTTTCTTCATCTGTTCCTCTGTTCCTTGTCATTTAAGAACTGTCCGAATACAGCCCTTTAAACTCCTGCCTTCATTAAATGTGGCTGGCCATAGATAGTATAATATTGGGCTGATTTTGTTAGCTACTCTGTTGAGGTTCTAAATACTCAATGTTTCACACAAAATGGGCACAAACGTTAGGGAATCTATCCCTACACCATCTTGAAAGGTCATTGGCTCCCATATTGTGTCATTTCGCTTGAAACGGGGTCCATGTAATGTTCTTGAAGTAGGTGGCTCCACGTCTAAAGGGTCTGAAGACAAATAACCACACAATGCTTCGTATTCTCTTTGGGTGTCAGGATCAGTAGCTTCCTGGCGTTCCATTTCATCCATGTATGCATACATATCTTATTTTTTTCTAACTCTTCTTCTGTCTTTTTGGGGTTTCTGACAGAGGGTTTTGGCTTGTTGGTTCAATCCATCAATACATGGTTTCGGAAACCCATCGGAAAAGGGTCTACATACAAGACAATTTCGTGATTTATCTTTCGATATGAACAATAAGAACCCGCAGCTTCTTGATCAATGTGGTTTATATAGCACTGGGTCGCTTCCTGCCACATTTAAAACATTGCCTGTGATGAAAAAGGCAATTTCCTTGTGGGGACTTTAAAAATGTCCATATCGTGATTACCAATTGGTTGCAATATCAAAGTTTCATGAATTTGATTCGTGACATAGGGGATATTAGATGACGTTTGAAAATTGTGGGGAGAACATTGAAACATATCCTGTGTATTATCACAAAGGTGAAAATGGAGCATGGCAAAAAATAAGTTCAGTGTCAGTGGGCTGTCGATTGTGGGACATAGTTCTGACTGCTTCACCAAGATGGGTGCCATCAAATCTAGATATAAAGGGGGTTGGGTCCATGCCCAGGAATTCCGGGGCAAGCCCCTTCAAACCCTCGGCTTGTGGTGCAATTCTCAACTGACTAAATATTGCTGGTGATTCTTTCCTTTTCATGATAATTTGTGTTTTTAAATCATAGAGGATGGCTTCTAAAGAACATATAAATGTGCTCGCATGCTCCTCAAAAGTCCATGTTTCAGGAATGCTCATGAAAAATTCGGAAATCCTCACTATGGATAAAATATCCTCCTACATTTGGAAATCCACTACCACATATTTCTATAAAAATTTCTGCTGCAATACAGTGCCATGTGGAAGGGGATAAAGTCACAGCATCACAAATAAAATTGTACTGAGAAGTAATTGATAAGGTCACTAACCTGGTGTACATTTTGTCACTCCACGTCAAAAATTGTTTATTGTGAACAATATTCGGGAAGATTGAGTATTTTTGTCCAGAAACTTGCTCTGTATCTAACATGATAACTTTGACCCTGCAGAATTCAGATTCCTGTAACTGTTCCATAACTCATGTTACCATGGTATTAGTGACTTTAATTGGAGCGTAAACCATAGAAACAAGGCAATTAAACATGCTCTCCAAATATCGATCGAAATGGAGAAATCTGGCTATCTGTTTTCTGTTGATATCTGAAAATGGGAAAATGGTGTAAAAATAATGGTGGAAAATGAGGAAGAGGAGAGGAAGGGTTATTAATTAATTGGTAGAACAT
The DNA here is from genome assembly GCA_963922205.1 of Romanomermis culicivorax. NCBI lineage: Eukaryota > Metazoa > Nematoda > Enoplea > Mermithida > Mermithidae > Romanomermis > Romanomermis culicivorax. The sequence continues at coordinate 95,478 of CAWUHX010000344.1, forward strand.
GGGCTACATTACACCACTACAAAAAGCATTAGGGGTTCAAGATGCCTGCACTCCCTTCACCCTACAAATAACTTACATTTTCATTAAATGTTGACAATTTGCAAACTAAACAAAAGAAATAGAGTACATAGACAAGACTTATATGGTGGAGCATACCTGTACTTGGGGGGGTTGGGGGGGACCCCCCCAAACTTGGCCAACCCTGTACCCAAAATCATTCCCCCCCCCCCCAGTTTGGAAAAAATAAAAATTTTCAAAAAAGTGTATGTTTTTTGGCCTTTTTTGGGAAAAATTTCGACTTTTTCCTACCCCCCCCAAAAAAAATTTCGGATTTACCCCCCCACAACTGGTCGGAGGTCTTACAGGTATGTGGTGGAGGAGATGTGGAACAAATAAATACAATGGGGGTAAAGGAGATTAGAGGTATGGTGGAGGGCCAGTAGACTGTAAAATATTTAATTTTTTGAAAAATTTGATTGAATATAATAATTTTAAATTTTTTTTTAAATATATAAGGAATGGGACATGCGCTCCCATTGTCTGTAAAAATTAGTGTATTTATCTTATTGTCGGCATGGAAGTGACAAATACTCTGCTTAGTTTGGTTGTGTGTTGGAAGAATCCGATCAACATAGGATCATTTGTTATGCATGCAGCTGCAAGTGGTGCCTGCCCTCAATTGCATATCAGCACTAAACAACTTCAATTCACAAGTATGCCAGTAAATGAGAGGTATTTTGAAAGTAGATGGGAGTTGAGAAATTTTTTTAGGAAATTTGATTTAGAAAAATTAGAAATAATATTGAGTAGGGTTCTACCTTCAAATTGAAGTTGTTGTGAAATATAATAAAGGCAAAGAATATACTTACAAAACAAATTTATGAGTCAGAAAAGAAGAGTTTCAAATGGCATATATCTAATTTGGACTAGTCGATTATTAGGAATATATTTTTGGGTGACACTCGCGATAATACAATTATCCAATGACACAAAAATTTTGGGGCGATGATTTTCTAAATTCAGTTGGGGGGAAAGGTTGAGGTGGAAAAGTTGAGGTGCAAAGCAAATAACAGTGAGCAAGTATGCTAAACAATACGTGAAATAAGATAATTTACATAAATAGTGCAAAACATTTCCTATGATATTAGACTGTGCGGCAGTATGACATGCAAGAAAACAAGGTAAAACGAGACTAGTGGAAAATAATATACTTATAGTAAGGTAGATGAAATGGATGTTTCAAAAATCAATAATTGGTTACTGTAGTGCGGGAAAATGTTTGATGAAGAGTTTAACCCTGCAAATTGCCACTACGCGGGAATTTAAAACATTTTATGACAGCTATAGTTATGACATTTTTATCTTGCCTATCGATTAAGGTGACAATAAAAGGTCCGCTCCAGTAAAAATGCATTTTACTCTTTCTCATCTCGAATCGTAACAACACAAGATCACCTACAGTAAAATCACAGGCAGGCGCACTCTCATCAAATCACTTTTATGACGCTGCTTCTGATGCCTGCAACTCTTTCAGGATTTCATTAGGAATGGAAGTTAGATTCTCAAAAAATAAATACTGATAAGTGTCAAAATTGTTGATAAGAATTTCTTTTGCAGCTGTGGTGACATCTATGCCTATTAAGGGCTCACTTCCAAAAAGTAGGCTGTGGGGGCTCTTTTTCGTCATTTTGTGGGGAGTGGCTCTGTAAGAAAATAATGTGAGATCTAAGAATTTAGGCCAATCCTCAGGTTTATTATATGCTAATTTATGCAAGCAGCTGATTAGAGTGCTATTAAAGCATTCTACCATGCCCTTATATTGTGGGTGATAAGCTGTAGTTTGAATTTTCCTTACTTTTAATAACTCACATACTTTCCCCAATAATTTAGAAGTGTTATATTCCCCAATAATTTCGTTTCTACTTCCTTTTATTGTTTTGTTGGAATTGTCTATAACCACAACAGGAAAATGATTTACTTGAGGATTGACAATTGTGGGTTTGATTGACAGTGAGGAAGAAATATTGTGAGAAGCAATTACACATGGGGATGAGGTTGCAAACTTTTTGCTGGACCTGGCAGTACCATAAATAATTTGATTAGTGTAGGCTTGTATCGAAACACTCTTCATGTCTATAACCGGTTGCATCAGTGATATCTTATTGATTGAGGATGTTGTTGGTGTTGTAGAAATTATTGATGGTGGGGGCTGTGGTGGCGGGCACATTATAGCCCTCAATAGCAAATTGAAATTTACTTGTTTATCTGCAATGGTAAGGGTCCTATTTCCGAAATCAAATACAGCTCCAATATCTTCATGAGCTAAAAAGTCTGTACCAAGTATAATTGTGGATTTTGGCCATACTAATATATGTAATGGATACTGTGTGTGCCCAGTTGCTCGAGCCTGGTGTAGAAATTGACTGGTCTCAGAGTTGTGACCTGTTGTCCATTGGCAACCATAATATAGCCAGAGGTGTGTAAATTTCTCAGATCCGTATGAGTTATGTGTTCATACGCATCACATCCCATAATGGAGGTTGTGGCCCCAGTGTCCAGAAGTGCTAAACCCCTCCAATTACCTATTTTGGCTTCAATTTCCAACTGTCGAGTCTTGTAATATTTCTGGAAAAACATAATCTCTGTTAGTGTTAAATGGCGAAAATCTCCAGGCAGATAGTCAGTGGTGTTCACAGTGGAAATGGTATCTTCCACTGTGTCCATTGTATCCTGAAAAATAGTTAAATTTTGCGAAATTTCATTTTTATTGCCTTCAGTTTTTTCCAATGGAGGTGTGAATTCATGGCTATAAAATGACATCGTCTCGTTTTCTTTAGTACTGCTAGTATTTGATTCCTGCTTATTTCTTGCCTGTAAGTGATTCTTGCCTGTAAGTGATTTCTATTCTATTAATAGAGTTATATTGTGTAATAGGGGCGGCAGGTTTTTGATCCTGATTAGAGGTTGTAGGTGGAAAAGAAACTACATAATTTGGATTATAGTACTGTGGGGGAAACTGGTTTTGCTCATTTAAATTCTCACCTATACTTTGAACATTTGGAGTATGTGGCTGGTTACTGTAATATGTCGAGGGTATGCATGTGGGTAGTCTCCCAGAAGATGTCGTACAACTGCCATAACCTCCACGAGTAGAGGATGGAGTTGCGAAGGGAGGCTGATTCTAAAATTGAGTGGGCGTGTAAGATTGATAAGAATTTTCAGGGGTGTTATGGTAACAAACAGAAATATCTGCTGCTGGGTGTGGCACTGCCTATTCTTGTAACTTGACACACCATTCAGTTGAATGGCCAAACATGCAATGATATCCACTATATAGGCATGTTCGAGAGAGACCTGGTGGTTGCCTTAGCGTGGCAGGCACAGTAGGGACAGCAGTAAGGGTCTGCGGTGCAATTTGATTCTTTTGTAAGAGGTCAATAAAGTTGGCCAAGAAGAACATTATTAGTCAAAATAGTATCATTATCAGGTTTCCATGCAAGTATAGGTGTAGGGGTTGCAGGGGGTAGTGTAGGAGGAAGTTGTTGCTGATGCCAAGAAGGGTTAGGACTGTAACTACCAGGCTGGGGCCCCACATTATAATTACCTCGCCCTCTGTATGACAAACTACTAGTTGAATTTCTAAATATGTTACCTCTAAATTTTTTTAAGGGTGTGGTTGCCGGAGCTGAATCCTGATTGGCCATGTACCTTACTTGATTTGGCAATTCTGTTTTATTAATCGCAAGGCAATGATGGTTTTGTAACCATTGTTTGAATAATTCATCTTGAATTTTCAGTACTTTTTCCAAATTGTCGCAAAAAATGACGAGGTCTTGTAGTGAAATAATTTGACCCTTATGCTTGTCCATTGTCCCCTGGATAAGAGGAGATGACTTGCTATAAAATTGAGTAATTACCATTTGGTCTCTTTCTTTCTCCATTTTGTCATGAAAAAGAGAAGGTGCGTAAGAATATAACCAATTAACAAATTGGACACAACTTTCTGAATCCCCTTGGGAAATAGTAGACCATTCTTGGTGAAGGTCACTTAGAGTTCCGGGGGAGGCTAGAAAACTTAAGATAATTTGCTTAGAGTCGTCGTAAAAAGCATGATCTTCCATAAAATGATGGACATTGGGATCGGTAATTTGTTGAAGAATTTCGAGTTTGACACTCTCCGGTAAGGGAGGATTGTCTCTAAACTGTTGATCTAAAGTTTTAAAAAATTGCAAAACTAACCATGCCCATGCAAAGGGTAAAATTAGTGACTCCCTGCTGAATTTGATTGGAAATTTGCAACATTTCCTCTCGCATTAATTGGAAAACATCATTGTTGACGTCAGGGTCATGGCAATTTTTGGCAGGCAATGTATGGAATGGGTTGGTTAACCCATAACCCCCTTGCTTGGTGGGCAACGTGCCTGAAGATTGAGGAGGGAGAATATGAGATGTACTTACTGGAAAATTACCTGTTTCAAGGTCATTGATCTTTTGCTGTTGAGTCACTATCTGATTTTGCATTTGACTTGATAAAAGAGCATCATTTTCTCCATCTGGGGAGCGATAAGATCTAACTTGTCTCGAGCGGTGGGATTAGGCATTGTGGTGGGTGGCACCTGTGCAGGCGAGTCACTGGCATGCAGTGGCAGAATATTCAATTTTTAAGGGGGTTTGGACATTGGCTTATGGCCTAATAACCCTCGATAATATTGGTCTTCAAAACGACCATGCAAAAACCACTTGGGTTCGATTTTTGAAAAGAATGCAGAAAAATGTGCAAAAACAACAAACAAAATATTATAAACATCAACAAATAAACAAAAAATAGACAAACTTACCCAACTTACTTGTACCCTTCCTATTCCAAACTGGTACGGTCACCAGTGAAAGATAGATGGGTTGGGGAGGAAGGGTAGAAGATGGGGGCAGCAGAGACCAGTTCGGAATTGGCTGGAAAAGGCCTCTGGTAGCGGTTGCTAAGCTGACACCAATCAATAATCAAATGGCATGGCGCTTTGGAGGCCAGCCAAGTAAACACACTTTACTTTATTTACTTAAAAAAATGAACACTAAATTCACCCGGCCTCTATGACCAAAAATAACAACACATAGTTATGAAAATAATGTACAAAACAAAAACGAAACGCTGAATGTAAGTATTTATTTATTGTGAATGTGTTTTATTAATATTAAGTTTACTCTAATATTGAAATAATGAATAATACGGGTTTAGCTACATGACATGCTTGCTTATTGTTTGGAATAAAAATTCAGTCGTATTCAATGGAATTTCGGCCGTGCTTATGTACAGCAGTAGTGCCATACAAGGGCACATTGGTTTATCCATCTGAGATATGAAAACAGATTGAACATCTCAAAAAATATCCATTTTACTTGAAGGTAAATGAATCTCTGTGTGATCTATTCTAATTTTTAGATCAGAGATTCTAATGTTCAATGGCTCTGAAATTCTCAAAAATCCCGGAAATGAAATTAAGACCAATGCCAAAAGGCACGTGTTGCCCAAGGTAGGGTCATGGAGTTACAGATCTGCAATTTTGTTGATTTCCATCATTTGATAATGGCTCTTTTCGGTTACCAGGGTGATAAATTCGTTTGGAGGCATGAATAACAGATGAAATCAATGGATGTTCCCCCGGATGGTTGAAACCCAAGAGTTTGTGAAGCCAAGAAATGCTAGAATAAGTCTGTATTATTGACAAATAGCTCAAATTCGATCGTAATAAAAATGATAAGTAAATCGCTTCATGTATCAGATTGGTGGGAAGAGGGCATGCTGATTTTTCTGAGGATCAATCGAATCGATTTTGTAATTTGGAAGAATATGACTTCAGTGTGTTTGATGATTTTGAGGATAGAATTATAGATTTAAGGAATTGAATCTCTCCCGGTGAAAAGCTTGAATCCTCCAGGGATTTCCACCAACCGGATAAAAGCAATGTTCCTGCAGTAAAGAAAAGAAAACAATCAACTTTGAAATGGGAGGGTGGGTTCGTAGAATGCACGATTTGTGGAAAATTAGTTCAAATTCTGAATAATGTATCATAAAAAATTGGTAAATTCCGAAGAAACGAAGCAGTTTTGAAATATAGACCAAAGTGAGGAAGGAGGAGTTAAAATTGCTTTATATATGCAAACATATTGTGTTTGCAGGTTCATAATTTCATACTTTGTTCCCAAAGCTACAGTAATACCGCAAATAAGTTCACTTGGCTTCGGCCCTTATCCTGATCCATTTTATAAAATTTAAATAAAATTAAATGAGAAAAATTTAAAATTTCACGTTTTACAATCCAATCCGAATTTGAATTTTTCTTGGTTTCAAGATGATCGGCCAAACGGCTAAACATCAATTTACAAAATAATTGACTTAAAAATAGTAAAGCGGATATGCTTTGCTGTGCAAAAGCACGTGACAAAGTGCCAGAACTGGCCTCGAATGAGTCAGAATATGATAGTGAATGATGCAGATAGATTTCATTGTTTTGTGTATTTTTTGAATAAATTTTAGATGATGCTCCATTTCTCAAGTTTTGTTTCAACAGAGCTAGATAGTTCTATCTCCACTTAATTGATAATTAGTCAACTAATAATGAGCTTCCTAAAATGTAACTTCCCATAGAAGTAACCTACACCCTAAACCATGTAATGACAAGCTTTAGTGTGTTGATCGATTGTTTTCGAATTTTACCATAACCTGAAACTTTTGAATGCGTTTTACTCCAAAAGTGCTTTTTGGCTCATAGAACCTTCTGGCACTAAGCCGACGAAATATTATTGTCGAATGAGAAAATATTTCGTCTTAAATTTTCAACAATGTTGTTTACACTATTTCACGATGCGTCGACTCTACCGTATTGTTACAAGTTTTGCCTCGATGACGGACTAACTTTCCATTATCTGCTTATCTAATGCCTATCATTCTCATATTGTTTATTAGTATCATAATATCCTTGAGTAAGTTGAACTAGTTCAAGGTTTAGTTACAGTCACGCATACATGATGTTCTGTAATTTTCAAAATTACTGTGTGAGGTTTATTATCTTTAGCAGATTGTTGAGTATCGTGTAAAGCAGTAGGGTTAGAACATTGTTACATGTATAAATTCTATATACTAAAGGCTCATTTATACTTGCCTTTTCTGACGGAACGGAACAGCTTGAAATGTTCAGCCTGAAAATCCACTTTCGGTCGGAAGACATAATTGCCATTCTGCGGAAAACGACCCGCGGTAACCTTCAATCAAACCGAACGGAACGAAAATTTCCGTTTCGTTCGGTTACGTTACGTCGATTGAATTCTATTCAGTCGGAAAAGGCAAGTATAAATGACCCATTAAGTGTAAATTTCCGATTTCGATTATCAGAATCATGCAGCATCTTAATCGTTTATACAGCCTGTTAAAATGGTACTTGCTTTCCCAATTTTGTAGGCGGGATCAATCGATTCCGAAAACCGTATACGATTGAAGTCTAATTCAAAACAAAAAGCATCGAGTGGGGTCGATAGGAGAACCCAGTCAGAATTCGAAATCATGTAATTTTGGATAATCCGATAAATCGCTTAAAATTTTTTCAAATGCATGATATTGTTGATTGTTCGATTAAGTGCTGTTTGTTCAGCAGTCGCTGAAGTGCATAAGAGCTGTTTGTTGTACGTGAATGACAGCTAGCTATGGGTAGCCCATGCGAACAGAAAAAACGTACCGTACTTCTGCAATTTGGACTACTGAATTTTTTCAAAGTTGAATCCCGCGTCTTTCAGTCCTTAGAAGCGCATACCAAATCGAGCCGATCTCAGAACTATACCTGGGTGACGGCATATTTCGCAGAGGGGGTCATCCTTCGGACGGATACGTTGACAGTCTGAGCAACCTACTGTTCGTTTGCCTATGCAATTTCACTTCGGGAGTCGATGGATTGAAACTACCCGACGGTAGCACAATAAATTCATCCGAAAAAATTGTCCGAGTCAACGACAAATTCCCATTAGGAAGCTCATTTGGCTGCATTTGCGGTGGCGTTTTGGAGAATAAAAGCCTGATAAGAGTAACGTATCGATTATGTAAGAAAGAAATTTTATTGATATTTCAGGGTGTTTTAGCTCGTCTAAAAGTGTTTCTAATATAATAATTTGGCTCCGTTTTCTGAGCATTGAATGTTAAACCATAGTTCTTTCCAAATAATGCTTGCAAATCAAGAAATGACAAAAATATTCCAGAATAATCGTTTGCTTGTCGTCGAATTTGTATTCAAAAAATTCTTGGAGGGCTTACAGGGCGCCCATATATTTTTTGTCACGTCGAAATTGTTTGAATTTACAGCATTTCACAATCATGAATATCTATTTCTTACAAAATTATGGCGGATAAAAGTTTGGTCTGAATCGGGTTGGCCTTTTGCTTGCTTCTGAATTAGGGTCACTTCGGAACATTTTTTTAGAATATTCAAGAAAAACGGACGTGGTACTTTTCTTCGCCATGGAAGTAGTGACATGATTCACATATCACAGTGATATTCAGCACAGTAATGCGCTTGGTAATGTACAGGAAACTTTCGTTTAAGGCAATATCAAAGAATATCTGAATGTCCACCGACTTTGCAGCGGACTGGTCCCCAATTTCTTGTGCACTATTCATGGTGATACCGATATGAAACAATTGCGAACTTTAAAAAAATCGTCAAATTTGACGGCTAACTTTTGCAAAACCCTTTATTTCAATGCACCCGCCGATTGTTGGCCTTCTAAGATGCCGTCGAATTCTGTGCTTTGTCTGAATTCGAGTTTGAATTACTTCGCCCAGAATTTGTGCGACGTCCCGCATCGTACGACGCAAGAACTTCCTATTATCCGCGGATCCAATCTTAGTCAGTGCGATTCGGGTTAGCAAGCAAAATCTTTAGATTTCTTGTACTACTTCCACTGGAAAACTCCCATAAATCGTTGTAAGGTTTTTACGCTATCAAAAATATTTATACTTCTTAGAATCTCTGGGGTCGATTGCATCAGACATGAATTCCAGCTGAATTGCAGCTTAAGCTGTAGCTCAACTCTGTATGTTATACCATTGCCTTCAAGGTGCAGTTCAGCTGCACCTTAACTTTCTTGATGTTTTGTGCGTATGAGCAAACCTGAAAGGTTCACCATATTTTTAGCCACATGGTCGATGATTTTTGAGGGCGTTCTTTTGACACTTCCCGCAATTACGTGTATGAGTTGGATATCTGTGCTCAAAAACATGACTTGTATACAACGAAAATGCACGCCCGGATTTAAAACTCACAAATCGAAAGAACATGTGAGCTAACACTCGAACTTGGAGCTAAGCAGCCATCAAAAATTTAGTTCTAATTTTCACCGACTCTTTCTACAGACCTCGTTTTTCAAGGAGAATGGCTAAAAAATTTTACGACTCAAAATTTCTAATAATGTCATTGATAAAAATGAAAATTCCTTTTAAAAATTTCCAAGGAATCTTTCACTTTAAGTTTCTTATAAATTATTTTTTTGTGCCATAAAAATAATCAAATTAACCACAACTGTCTTATCCGCCCTCCCTACTGACTGATATATTTTGACTTCACTCCAGAAATATGATAATTTGTACAATTTGCACCCATAGTTCAGCAGCTCTTGGGCACAGAACAAAACCTTGTGAACACCTTCTCTTTCTGCTCTAGACGTTGACAAATAAAATTTACGATTTGTGTCAGAATTATTACTTATGTGCTTCATTTCCGACCTAGTTAATGAGAATTTATCAGAGAAATTCACGTTGCTGCTGTAATCATCTAAATTCTTAACAAGGCTGTTCTTAACAAAGCATTTCATGGTTTCTCTCCAAGCTTACGCTCCAATAACTGGTAGGCTGATTTTTTTGAACACTTCTATCGATCAAAATGAAGGAATCAGCTTTGTGGAAAGATTATGCAAGTTCATGTCAACCACCCATATAAAAAAAGATATGGTCCAGAAAACGTAAACTGAACTCAATTTCAGCTATTCTGATTCTTCTGTATAACTACGGTACTTCTAGCCTCACAAACTGTCATTTTGTATTTCTTTTCATCTTATTCAGAGAAAAAGGTTATCAGTATTTTTATTTTTCATTCTAATCGGAAGCACGAGGTTCATGATCCCTACTTTTCTACAAATATCTGTTAGCCCTATGCCTCCCAATCCTGGAGGTAGTAGAATATCAATCACAAGTAGATTCCTATCAGAATCGATTGATCAAATAATTTTATGGCTAACCCTTCCGCAATTTTTACAAACTACAATTTTATATGACAAAAGAGACTAAAACGCCGCAATTTTGTTAGGAATTATGTACCCACAACTTTGTATGTAGCATAATAAGACGTTGTACTTAATGTCAAATGTCCTCTAAATCTACTCATTGCTTCCTTTACGGATTTCACATTTTCCTCCTGTCTTACTAAAGTAAATTTCATGTATCCTCAGTTTCTCAACCATATAATTCTTGTATTCATCCAAAACGTTTATCATTCTCACGTCTACAATACCCAGGATTTTTGGTTTTATGCCTTTTCAGTTTAGTAGGCTTTTGTAACCATATCACAAGCTTCAGACACGTTTTTGGCGGAATCAAATCAGTTAAATACTTTTAACAAAAAAATTAAGTCATCTGCATTACGGTTTGCTTTGTACACTTTTCCCTAAAGTCCTATCGCACTAAAATCATTACTTCTTCTAGCTAGTGTCTAAAGCTAATACGTAGAGATGGAGATGGTGGGCACACCTGTCTTATTCTATATTAACTTGAAATAGGAAAGTTTCATATCCATAAACAAGTAGAGATGACTGCAAGAAAGTTTCAAAAATGTAATCCCATTCTATTACGTCAAAAGCAGACATGTGGTCTACTGATAATATTACAGCTGCGCTATTTGCCTCATTTCGATGGCGTATCAAGTAAAAAAAGTATCAAGTGTATCAAGTAAAGAGTTTTCATAAACTATTGTGGGCATTATTTCCTTCATCTGTTGACTAAATTTTTTTCGAAAATTTTGTAGTCGACATTAACATAGTTTTTCTCCAACTACTCTTTTCAAATTTATCCTTTTCTCGTTTATGTATCTGACAAATAATAACCCTGGTGCATGGTATCATTCTGCTTGACTCAAAAACAACTGAAAGCAATTCCTGTAGAATTGGTAGCAGTGAATTCATAAATGTTTGTTCAAATTCGATCCAAATACTATCACTATCATGAGATTTTTCTTTTTTAAAAGACAAAATTACTCTTTGAAAATTCCTGTTTTAGTGTTATATTTGGTAAATAAATGGACTGGACATGGGCCTCAGATCGGTTTTTGACTGCTTGATCCGTGGAATCGGAGGAATTAGTCAAAATCGGCCAGGGTAATGGTTGATGGAACGCCAGTGCTTCCCTGCGCCTGTCTCAAAAATCGGAACGACTACCCAACCAGGAGCGAGAAGTCCAAGACATAAATCTTACCTACACAAGGAACACCTGACTAAAACTAACCAGACTATAGGTAACACACTTTTTTCGAACTAGAATAAGACTATTTTCTAACTAATTATTTATTTACAAAAACTTACACTTTAAATTGCCTCTTCAAAAAGTTAAAAAAATCTCGGAAATTGACTTAACAAAAATAAACGTGGAAAAGATAGACGAAAATAATTATAAATTTCACAGACCAATTCAAAGGAAATTGTTCTACAATAAGCAATAAGCCGTCGCAAAAATCCAGGCGCAGCGTAGCTGCTGGTAATTCTTGAAACTGACAAGAAGTGCGTCAGATTTTATACAACAACATTAACAGCTTATTGTCATCTGACACTGTCCTTCCTGATTTTTCTCCAAAAATCCATTTTTGTATTTCTCATCTATTCCAGTCGATTTATACCACTTTTCATATTTGGCTTTATATTCATTGTGAACTTCTAATTGATTTTTAAGTATTTTTCCGTCCTCTGTCTTAACTGAGACTACTGAGAATTCTTTCGCAATGCTTTCGCAGTATATAATGAGCATCCAAACATTAGACTGAATGAACAATCTACTGATGCCCATGATATTTCCAGTCAACTAGACGGTGTCGTCAACCAGCTCAGAAATCAAAAAACTACTAGTATGAGTCAATCATTTTTGTTAAGGTCGAGCAAAACGGCAAAAGTTATCGTATAGAAATTTCTAGCCCAACAATAAACAACCTGCTTACCGAAAACTTTTTTCTCTAGTTGACTGTGGTAGTTTAGGAGAACAAAAGAAAAAGATTCAGGCTTATAACCTGCTCTGGGTCTTCTACGAGTTATTTTGCATTCCCAGGCACATACGAAAATAAACGGACTAAAGTGGACACATTGGATGACTATGAACGCATTTATGTATACATAGTTGCAAAAACTACAATGTTCCATTTACTCGGCTCGTCTCTGAATTTTCGCGAAACTTCAGAATTCGCATTTTCACCAGTCGGTGCGAGAATAATACGAGGTGTGAGGTAGAAAAGTTTTGGGAGCCAGTAGTTGGAACTTTATACTTTAACTTAGTCGTAGGATGTAAGTTCTTTACCCATTCATTTATACTCGTAGTTATTGTACAAGCGTGGTTTGAATTACCTTACTTGAATATTTTACTTAAAATCTTAAGTTTCACCAAGTCGTAGCCAAACTTTTGTTCTGGCAAGAATGCGAATCGAATTGTAATTCAAGGAATGTTTTGAGTAACATTTACATCTTCATATGTTACGAAGAGAAAAACCGCTGCCACGTTTCGGCCGTTTCTTTCTAAAAGGCCAAAGTGATCAGCCAAAAATTTAATGACACACAGCGATTTTTGACCTTAACCTGATCACTATTCCAGAGCCTACTGTATTCAATGCTCTAGAAATTGAGGCGTTATCTTAACTGAAAATCTGCATATTATGTTCTCCAATTTTTAATGTAGAGACTCGTCTTGTGTTTCGTATTTGAGAAATGGGGGTGTTATCTTCCAAAACATCAGCCCGCTCGAAAATTAGTTTCCAGAGGGAATGTATTTTCAGAAATGAAAATTATATGCATTTTTTTAGAAATAAAAATTATATGGAATTTTTTTTTGTATCGTTACAATCATTTTCCGATTTTTTCTCGAAAACACCATTTTTATTATTTTCAGAAGTTATGCGCTTTAAAGTATATATTTTGGACCGAAATTCTCGCCGAAGAATTCATTACGGCCGGCGATTACTGGTCACGGTCGAAAGTTTATTGTTGGTCGAGAGCGAGTATCGTGGACGTATTAAAGCTTATGTTTCGATTGTAAAAATGAACCTTAGAAACAAATCAGGATTTGAGCTCTCCAAAGGCATAGCTTTGCCGATTTTCCAAAAAGTTACCATGTTGACCAGTCTACCGCGTTTCGCTCAAGGATTCGTTGTCATAACTTTCGCGCGAAAAAAAAGGAATCGCTATCGCTCAACTACTAACACATTTTATTTCTTTTTCATATTGAGCGATCGTAAAAAATAGGATTATTATTTTGTCTATTATTTTTATACATCTTGATTACTCCAGAAATGGAACTTGTCCTACGTTACGGTAATCATTGCGGCCAAGCTCAATCGATCGTGTGTGAAAAAATCGGCGATTACGACGACCAGTTAATGAAAATCGGTAAAATCGTATTACTAAAAGACAACGCAACTTTGAATTCTTCGGTCGATAGTGCAGTAAGATTACTTTTTTGCACAGATTTGGACACTACACTGTTCTCAAAATGTATCTTAAGTTTTCATCAGGAGTAGCTAAGTACTCCTCTACAATGAGTCATTTGGCAAATTATCGAATCTTGTAGAAACGGTGTTAAGAAATGAAATTTTTTCGTCACTATCTTCAAAGTTGTGTATGTGAAGTGCGAGTGAAAAAGCCATTTTAAGAACTAAATGGCGAAGTTCATTTTGACGCTGTAGTCCTCTAGTCTGACTTTCGGGATGTGCGAATGTTTTATATAATTTGTTTCACAAATCTGTCGTAAAACATAAGAGTCATGATATTTTCAAGAGCCATGTATGAAATCCTACTCATCATGAACTGCTACTTTTTTCAAAATATGTGAGATGAATTTGGAGTAAGCCGTTGGGGACTTTCCCAGTAGCACTTTCGGTATAGGATTTGCGCCATTCCTAGTAATAGTTAAACCGGAAATATTTTTTACTATCAACGGTCAGCATGCATCTTTCTACGGCATAAATCTACTTCTTCATTCTGTTACGAAATCATTGTTAATGCCAAAGTTCGTGCATGCTCTCAAAGCCATTTACACCAAGTTAATTTAGTAGATTTTTGTTTCCAAGTATGTTCAATACGAGGCCACATTGACACATAAACTATTGATGTTTTCACCAAAACCTCACTAACTCTTTTGCAGTCCTCTGAGTTCGAGATAAATCAGGCCGGCGAATATACGTGCACCGTTCAAGTGCAATTCTACCTCGGATATCCACCGACTCTTGAAGCAAGAAATTATTCTAAATCCATTATTGTCGAACAGAGATGTACGATTTTTGATGCAATGATTCTTCGCTATCAGTCCTTTTCCCAATTTCAGGTCTATTGCAAGGAATTATCGAAACCGGTACTCTTTTTACTATTTTTTTGCTATTTAATCTTTTTCGTTATTACAGGAACTTTTTCCTATCACATTTTAATTGGCGTTGGAATAGTAGCCATAGCCGTACTGTTGATCCTCGCCATTGCTATATGTTACGAACGTCATTTGAGAGTTACTTATTCAAGTCAGCGTTATTATTTTATATAAGGCAAATAAGTTATACGAGTACATATCATCTACACTTGTTGTCTTCAACTTTGTTGATTGAGTTTTTACCAGTAGGTAAAGATTATTCTTTTCGTACAATCCTCATTTTACAGGATCAGCATGCAAAGATGCGACAGTAACTATTTCGCCAGCTTCTTCACGAAGTCTCGCAATGTTAGTTTCACTTAATTTTTTTCTTGATGCACTACAATAATGAGTGAAAAGCATGCACTGTTTCATATTTTTGTTTTTTACTAAATCACCTCAACTGAACTCCAATGTAAGAACTTTTGAATAGAAAATTATTTAGTGAAAGTATTGCGTAAACGGTTTTTTATATCGTACTGATTATTTTTTGTATGAAATATCATCATTAGTGTCGCAATTCGCAAACAAGGCTTTCAATTTTCAGATCGAAGAAAACGGAAGCGAAAACGACATGAAACAGAAAGAAATTTGCAGTTATATTTTTCAAATTTTGATTATGAGTTGATGCCTCCTCGTATTCAATTTGTGCGAGATTCCGCTGTCTAGTCCAAAGCCTTTTTATTACTGATAATTTCGGTAAATTCGCCAGACTACATGTAATAAGACGTAAAAGATGATTCGTTCTGTGGGTTCGATTTTACAATCTTCTTCTTCAATACGTGTATTAAATCAGACACCACTTCGTATTACTGTTCTTATTTCATGAACACATAATATTGGAGACTTATTAGTTACCATAAATTTAGTAATAGGTGGAAAGGTTTTCAGATGGAAATTCCAAATATTTACATTTTGTAGTGCATTCAACACCACATTTACATTGAACTTTGCATAAGTGTGGTCCACGGCAAGTTCGCCCGTACCCAATTCAACAACGGGAAAAGGAAGATTCAGGTCATTGCATTGGACAGATAATTGTGAACCATTAGAACACGTACCCTATGAGATATACAACTCTGAACTTCTGATGAAGTTCAAGAGTACATAAAACGAAAATAACACAAGGTCAGATTACTTTTTTAAGAGGAACTTCTTTCATGCCAGCAAGCTTTATTGAACGTGGTTTTCCACTTGCCCATGTCCCTTGTTATAGTCCGTTTTTATGTTTCCAAATAGAAAAGTGACACAAATCAGTACTGCCGTCAAAATCATTTACATACATAGAGCTCTTGGTGCAAAATTTTTCACTCGAAAAATTCAGTATGCTCGCAAATTTTCAGTTCTATATGATTTATTTTTCATAGGAAAATCGTGAAAATCTGAAATACTACTGGCTTTCCTCTTTCATTATTTAGAAGCATTTCAAGAAAAACAGACTATAGTTTATTAGGAAATGCCCGTATGGGGCAGGGAAGAAGAATATACCCTTGAAACGTTTTCGATACTGAAAAAGATTATAAAAATGGTGGACAAGATACCCAAAATTACAAAACAATACAATCTCCACAAAAAATTATAAAAGTTCTTCACCCCAAAAAAGTGGTTAACGGACATTTTGCCTTTTATTTTATCTTTGAAAAAGTATATTCAGCATCTTCGTGAAAGTAACGACTGACAGTTTTTGGGTAAGAATCTATTTATTAACTGTGAATTTGAAATACAATTCTGGATTTGACTAACCAGTCCACACATGTGCATGGGGTTAAATTCTATTGCATCATTTTTTTCGGGGTACTCTGTTTTTCCAGCAAATTAGGTCGTAAAATCATGAGAGAATTAAAATTTTAGATTAAACAGAGCATCTAAAAAATTAATAATTTTTCCACCCTATTTTTAGTTACCCCCAAGGGTTACATACTCCATGTAATTTGTCTCCACTCACAGGAGTGAGTTATGCAAGTTCCTCAGTCAGCACTTCACGAGGGGAACTTACACCCAGGACGCCATGGCAGAGTAAAGTTTGATAAAAATGCAATGTTCCCCTAAGTTGGAGGTAAAAGGTACAAGCATCCATGCTGATTTGGACATAATGAACTGTTTTTTTTAAATGTTTCTGAATAATGAAAGTGAAAGGGAACTAATATTTCATACGTTCACGTTTATCTCATTAAAAATGTGTCACGTAGGACTGGAAATTTGTGAGCATACTGAACTAACCCTTCAAAATTTTTCGAGTGAAAAATCTTGCTGTAAGAGCCTAATGTAAACGATTTTGACGACAGTACAGATTTCTGTCATTTTTCGATTTCGAAGCATTTTATATAAAACGGACTATAGGTGCATAAACCTGGACTTTAGTTTCAGTCAACATTGACTTGCTTTCCAGAATTAGTTTAGAAGGCACTGCTATCAAAGTCAAATATATATTCAGGATCTGATTAAAAGTCTTCGCATCAGAGGTTCATAGTATTATACGTGGCGCAGTGACGACCGATGATATGATAACTATGTTTGGTGCTATTGAATCACGAACTTTAGATACAAAATAATAATCGGTATTAACTGATGCCAGCTTCTGACCGGGGCTAGGTTAGCAGGTGTAATTTACCCCCGTGAACTTTACTCCTGTGAATAGAGAAGATTAACTTAACCCAATAAATTTTACTCCGTAGAATTCACCTGAATAAAGAATTGAACCCTGGGATGTACGATATGCACCAACAAACATGGCTTAATTGTCATTAAACCAATTCTTATTAGATGAATCTGCATTTTTACCATTTTTCATTAAATCTGTGCCAGCTTTTGGCTAAATAATCATAATTGCCCATTAATATTTGTAGAATCCCAACATTTCCTGCTGGGTAAATGGCAACTTCAAACATATGGGTGCCATGAGAATGACCAAAAGACACTCATTACACATGTATATGCTTATCTATAGTCTGTTTTTTCTGAAATGCTTGTAACCGAAAAAAGATGAAATAAAGTGTACATTGCTTGTTCAATTACCGCGCGTGCGCACACTATTCTGTATCACGGAAAAAACGCGGCAATTGAAGTTTGATGGAATTGAAAGCAGTTTGTTTCAAAAAAGTTGGGAATGATATAAAAATTTTGCACATGGTTTTCATTTAATGAAAAGAAATTGGGAGTCAAGATCGTCATACAATCGGTGTGCTTTGGAAAGTTGAAATCTCAAAATCCGGCGCATTGCTGGTGATTTGATTAGCTTTTTCTGTGCAGAGCGAATATTTTTTTAGCCTTGCGAAAATTTTTCTGGATATTTTTCGCACGGGCGTTAAATTATTTTTGAACGAGTTATCGAGTTTAGTTAAGCGTTTAGTCACAGTTTACCGCTGCCAGTTAACTGATTCCTAACATACAGTCAACAGGGATACTATCTCGGCATGAAATTCTGCATGCGTACTTGCCTTCAGCATTTTTGCATTACAAGCATTTGAAAAAAACAGACTATAAATATTTCACACATGTTGATGCTCACTCGTATATTTGCGACATTTGTGCGCATGTAACGACCAGATTTTGTGAAGCTCTTTACTTTAACCAATTGGGCGTCACGGCGAACAAAACGGGGCGCGGGGCGGAATGGTTACGATAATACAATGAATGGCCGATGGTCGCTTGAATGTCGACTACACAAAATTGGAAGGCGCATTTGCTTGCAAATAAAAATACGACTCAGTTTAACTGCTTTCGAAAACGGTTGCTTGCAAATAAAAATGAATGGGCGCGGATCGAAAATGAAGAAATACAACAATGATAAAATCATGCTTTGCTTCTGTTTAAATACGACGTTTTTGGCCACTCCCTGGGCGTCACGGGAGGTCGTGCTTCTGTCCATCTTCTTCCGCCAATCGTCGCTTCCTGCTTTACTATTCTTGCTTATTTAGTCACGCCCTTTAACGCTTTTCTAGTACGGCGTGCTTTTCGTGTCTCGCTTGCTTCCTACAGTGGGCTTAGCCACACCTTTGTGCTTCTGTGCATGCTTCCTGTATCTGTTTCTCTGAATACACATGTTTTGTGGGGCTGTCGCTACCGTTGCACTTGAGACTACTGTCTGGCAGGGCTTTTACTTATTTTACTGTGTGCAAGTGTTGTTTATGATTTTTAGGGGGGATTACAGTAGCCGTGGAATGTGTGGTTTAGTGTAGGTTCTAGGGGACCAGCTGCCATTTGTGCAAATTAATTGGGGCATCGTAATTGGGCTACCAGGGTGTTAACGGATCAAAATAAAGTACTTCACGTAATTTTATAGGAATGTTTGGGTGTGAATCCCAGACACCCTTGAGACGATAAAATAGGAAAATGAAATAATACTTAATAATTACTATCACATACAGTATGCTATATATTTACAGTACTGCGTTAGCAGGTATGTTACATTTCCCTCCTTCCGGAGTTGAACGTCCTCGTTCAAGGCTTTCGATGGTGAGGAGATTAGCCTGTCTACCATGGAGCAATTCAAATGGGGGGGTACGAGGTGCTATCATTCTTATGAATGTTGATTGAAAAAACGGCATAGGGTGGATAAGTATCCCAATCAGCGTGATTTGAATTGATGTACATGGGGATACGGGTGGCTAGGGTCTGGTTGCAATGCTCAACTTCCCTATAGGCAATGGGATGGTATGGGGTGGTATGAATTTTCTGAGTGTTGCATAAGCTAGTGATCCGTGAAAAGAGATCGGATACAAAATCGGAGCCATGATCACAATGATTGATTTTTGGGGACAAATGAAGGCAAACAATTTTGGTTACGAATAATTTGGCAATGATAGCTGCAGTGATATCAGGGGTTGGAAATGCCTCCACATACTTGGTGAAATAATCGATGAAAACGACAATGAATTGGTTGCCATCTTCAGTGAGAGGTAACAGCCCCATGCAATCAACACGGACTCTATCAAATGGGCCAGTCAGCTGAATTGGTACCAGATTCGCATGTATTTTGTGTCGGAGGGCTTTTTGTGTCTGGCATGGGTGGCAAGTTTTGCAATAACATTTGATATCATGGCTCATTTGGGGCCAAAAATATTTTTGCCTGAGCAAGTGTAGAGTTTTTCGGGCAGCGAAATGACCTGTGAAATTGCTGTCATGATGTAAGGCGATGAGATGCTGGACTTGTGACTTGGGGATGTATAGTTTTGCCTGTTTGTTGACTATAGGAAAGAGGATGTTTTGATGCACTGCGAATTTGATCATAGTAAGGGGGTGTTTTTTGGCGATTTTTGCTAAAATATTTTTGACAGTTGCATAAGTACTTTGAAGTTCAGTAAAATTTTTCTGTTGCTCTTCTTGTTCAATTGCTTCGGCTCCAAGGACAGAATTGATGGTTGATATCTGAGGACGGGTTTCCAGTTGCTCAATATCAAAGGATTGCTTTGCTGTCGCTGAGGGGAAACGAGAAATAGCATCTGCATTGCAGTTAGCAATGCCTTCCTTAGGTCGAATGTCTAGCTGAATACCAGAGAGGGCTAATCCCCAACAGACAATGTGAGGGGATGGGTTTTCTTTCTGCAAGACTGCCTGAACGGCAGTATGGTCAGTGTGGACAATAACATGTTGCTGGAAGAGATAGGGGCGGAAATACAAGATAAACTCAACTACGGCAAGGGTTTCCAACTCAGTGATTGGGTAGTTGCATTCTGCGGGTTTCAATGTGGGGCTCCCAAAAGCGATGGGGCGATCCTGACCTTTACTGTCTAATTGGCTGAGAATGGTGCCAATTCCAAGTTTGGAGGCGTCAGTTTGCAAAATGAACGGTTTGGTGAAATAAGGATGCTGCAGTATTGGGGCATGAATGAGCAACTCTTTGAGTTTAGTGAAGGCGTTTTTCTGTTCAGGCCCCCATGAAAATTCGGAGTTCTTTCTGAGTAGCTGTGAGGGGGCTAGAGATTTGGGAGCAGTTCGGGATGAATCTGTGATAATAAGAGGGTAGGCCAAGGAATGATTTAACTTCTTTGGAGTTTTTGGGGGTGGGGATGTCATAAATGGACTGTACCTTATTGGTGTCTGGTGAAATGCCCTGCTCAGAAATGACGTGGCCTAAGTATTGGACTTGGGGCTGGCAAAATTTGCATTTTTGTATGTTGAGTTTGAGGCCTGCCTTAGAGAAACGAGTGAGAATATTGTCTAAATGTTCTAGCATTTGGGCATGGGATTCTGCGAAGACTAAAACATCATCAAGATAGACAAGGCGCGTGTTCCATTGCAATCCGGAAAGGATAACATCGATTAACCTTTGGAATGTGGGGGGGGGCATTGGTGAGACCAAAGGGGAGATAGTTAAACTGATATTGTCCGGCTGTGCAATTAAAGGCAGTTTTTTCTCTGTCTGCTTGTGCAATGGGAATGGAATAATAGGCATTGGATTGGTCAAGGGACGTAAAATTTTTCATTCCACGCAGGGTGTCTAGAATTTTCTCTATGCAGGGCAAGGGGTAGGTATCTTTCTTGGTTACTTTATTGAGGCCTCTAAAGTCAATGCATAAACGCTGGCCTCCATCTTTTTTGGGGACTAAAACTGTAATGGTGCACCATGGAGAATTGCTCTGACTTATGACACCTGCTGCTGCGAGTTGCTCAACTTCTGCTTGTATGATTTGTTTTTCTTTTGGGGAAGTCCGAAAAAGGTGTCTATGTACAGGTTGGGAGCCATTGGTGTCAATTGTATGTGAAACAAGGGTGGTTCTACCTACATCCAGCATATAATGTGGGATACTTTGATAGGGCGCATAGGAGTTGGGTTTTTTCTGCTTCTGTGAGGTCACTGGAGGTTAAGTTAACGTTTTCTTTTAACCATGTGAATGTATCAAAACAGTTTGGCTGGTTTTGCATCAAGGGGGTTAGTTTAGCGGGAGAGTCTGGTTTTGGGATGTAACATGAGACTGTACCAATGCATGTTCCAGGGTAAAGAGTTTGGACTGTGTCTTGTGTGTTTAAGACCGATATGTGTATGCAACTGTTTTGGTTTTCAGAAAGACAAGCTGCGAAATGAACTTTGGTATTCTGTTTAGGCTTGGGAGTGAATTCAAGCTGTTTAACTTGTAGGTACGATTTGGGTAAGGGGCTGTAAATTCAGTTACTGTGTTGGGTGGTAATTCTAGTTTCTCATCTAAGTAGGTTCCACTGCAGGTGGAAAGGGGACTATATTCCAAGCCATCACAAGGTAGTATGACATTGCCAAATTTGACCTGGGACTTCTGATTGTTGATAGTGTATTCCGAAAATCGACTGAGAAAATTTTTGCCTAGAAGGACATCTGCTGTGCAGTCTTTTTGGACATGGACCATTATTGTTTCCTGGATAGTTTGGGCTGTTACTGTAACAAAAGTGGTTCATACAAAGTGAATCCGAAGGTTATTTGCTGCTTTGGCTTTGACTAGCGGGGGTTTCATGTCTAGCTGTAGGATCTGATCCATTCGGGAATCAATGAGTGAGTATACTGCACCAGTGTCAATCATGCCTTTTGTAATCAGCTTGCCATTAAGTTTGATTGGAATGTGAGGGGTATGTTTCTCAGGCACATTCTGGGGTGGCTTATTTGATCCAGATTGGTGGATTTGATTAATGAGTTCGATTGCAGGAGTTCTGGGGGTATCGATATCGACAAGGGCATATTTCTGCTGCATTTGTGCTCCACGACAATTAGCTAATTCCAAGAGCGCATGGCCAAATGAGGGGGGAATGGTCTCATGTAAACGTCCGTTGTGTGATGGTATTTCGTACGCATGTTCATTTGTGACATGATGCTTTGAAGAAGGGAAATATTTTCTAAGAATGACAAAAGAGTAAAAGACGCCTGCAATGACTACAGTAATAACGGCTAGATTGATGATAATTTCAAGGGGTCCTTTGAGTGAATTATTTAATCCGTCTGTGAGGCTTTGGGTAGTACCAGTGATTACATGTTCTATGCCTTGGCTGGCACCAGAGAAGGTATTTCGGATTGCTTGGCCACTGCCTGAGATCATGTTGTAAACTGTATCAGAATTAAGAGACATTTGGGCAGTGTAATTGACTAGTTTTTTAACAACATTTTCAAGGGTGTGGGTTTTGTAAATGTATTGCTTTAAATAGAGTAAGTTGGTTGAAATAGTTGCGAGTTGATCATGGAAAATTGCAGGTGTGTTAAAATAAAAAAGAGAGGAATTTGGGTTCCATTCAATTTCTAAGGGCAGATCAGTGACATGTGGGGATCCTGTTTTGCTGACCCATGTATTATTCTGTTTGTAAAGGGCTACATGCATCTGATGGCAGTCAACCATTTGTGAGAAAGGGGTCAAGTCATTGCTTCCTGGGTTCGAAAACATGAGTTCAGTTCCTACGAAAATGGGTAAAAGTTTGTAGCATGTTTGGTTGATTTTATGATTGTAAAAGACTTTAGATGCGTTTACCTGTTTACAGGGCCAGACTGTGAGGGCTTCTCCTGTGAATTCTGCTATTATGTTGGTTCCCTGTAGGAATGCATGCGCCCCAAGGGTTGCATCAAGGTGCAAAATTTGCCATACTAGATCAAGGTGACGCTGTGCCTGCCTGCATAATTCACTCCAAATGTTTTTAAAATTTTGGATCTCGAATTCCTGGATTTTGTCTGCTAAATGGTTTAGTTGTGCGTTGATGGGTTCAAAATTTTAAAAATCGTATAGTGTGGTATGGGTTTCGTTGACTTTTGGGGTTAAAAAGGCCTTACGATGTGGGGTGCTTTTGTCTAGTTGTACAACAATGCCCTGTTCGGTTAGGACACTATCTTGGATATCTGGGCAATTGGGGTTCAATAAGAGTGTATTTTTGATGCAGAATGCACCTTGTGGCTCTTCTATTATCATGTGGGTTTGTGTCAGTTTTATGGGATGCGTATTTTTGTATTCAAAAGGGCATAGGTTTTCAAATGCTGTTTCATTACAGATAATGGACCCGTCGGTCGTTACACAATGGCCTGATGTTGGTTTGCATGACCCCAGGTCACCTAGTGTACCTGTCATAGATTTTTCATTCCAAGATGCTATTTGTCTTATTTCTATGATGATGTTAGTGACCAACGTACAGTGGTCTGTACAACACCCTGTGTATTCTACGTTCAGGGAGTTGTTTGTTGACCAAAATCCTGGTTGAGTTTCATATAATTTTTGACTGTTGTGTTCTTTGTCTATAATGACTGCCTTACAAACATGTGGGGTTATATTTTGCATTTTGGTTTGGTCGAAGACAATGCCTTTTGAGCCAAAAAATCCTGTGTTGGTACAAATTTTCCGTATGCGAACACTGCATTTATATGCATGTGTAATGTGAGGTTTGGAGAGGATATAGATTTTTCCGAATGTCTGTACCGGTTTTTCTACTGTGAAAGGGGGCATGCATGATACAAGTTTTGGTATGCTGACGGAGTGACCGGTGAATGAAGTTCCACATATCTGAAATTGGGCACTACAGGATGTGGGGATTATTATACAAAGAAATATACAAAACATCGGCCAATACAATGTGTTATTGGAGGCAGCGGGGCATTGTATATTTTTGTTTGGGCCCGTTTGGCGTGGCCGTTGGTGTTTTGCGGTTTTGAGCTGGGGGGGGGTGGCTGGTTTGTAATCTGAACAGTCTGTAAAACTTTAGAGGTTGAGTCATGGGGTGGGGTTTGGATTTGCTTACTTGTGGGGGTCAGTAGTAGTGTTTGGCAGGGGTGGAATTGGTAGGGTTTGGGGGTGAGGCTGTGGTGAAGGGACAAAAGGTTACGGCCTGTTTTCGATGGAGTTTGGGGGGCAGTGGGCGACTTGGTGTCTTGTTTTCGGGGGATCTTGTAGTCTCCCGGGATGGTGGGTGGCGATTTTTCGATTTTGGCGGCTTGGGGCATGAGGGGTGGTGACATGGTGCACCAATCAGGTACGTCCAGGTTGAGGATGTACTCCTCTTGACTATGGCAGTGGGTGTTGGGCATAATAGTTCCTAAAGTAGTCTGAGGGCCGTTAGTTATGGCGGGTAATGTTGAGTAAAATGCAGGGTTATCAATGTCCATTAGGGGTTGGGGTTGCCTGTACTCAATGCAATTTTGAATATTACGACTCTGTTGATTTGGACACTACCTGCTTGTATGATCTCTCTGCTTGCATAGAAAACATTGAATATTTGTGTAGGGTTTTGAAAGGCAGTTATCAGATCTATGTCCTGTTTGGGAGCAGTGGATGCATCCGCTTTTACAATCATGCAGACTGTGATTATTACGAAAACAAATTTCACATGATTTTCGGGTGCCTACTGATTTACACATGCGAGCTACGTGTCCAGTCCACACTGAAAGCATGTGGGTTGCCTAGGGGTAGTATTGTTCCTGTAAGCATTATTCCTGCTGAAAGTATTGTTACTGAAACTGTTGTAGTTACTTTGTTGTGGGGGTTGAGGTTTTTGTTTGATTTGCAACTGTAAATCTTTTACTTGCTGTTCCAATTGATGCCAAAGGTCCTGTTGGTCTGTTTTTTTGGTTAGGGAAAAGATGGGTTCGGGTTTTGGGGGTATAAATGGAAGGGCGTTGGACTTTAGCTCATTTCTAAGGATTTGCTGTTCAATGTAAGCTGCTTCGTCTGACATTTCTTTTAGAGTTGCGAATGGTCTATACTTAATTGCTTCCCTGATTTCGTTTTGCATGCCTTCTACAAAGAGGGGTTTTATGATCATTTCTCGTGCGTCTGTGTTAAAGTTAGGGTAGGCGAGGGTTGCAAGATGTTCTAAATCAAATAAGAATTCTGTTACTGTTTCTGAACGCTTTTGTTTTCTTTCGCGTAAGAATTGTTGATGTAGCTCATTATCTCTATTGTTTGGGAAAAATGCCTGTAATGCGACCTTATACTGCTCGTATGTGTGGGGAGGGTTTTTGGAATTTGCTAAACTTTTGAATTTTGCCAACGCGGCTCCTCCTAAATGAATTTCTAAACATGCCAACTTTAACTGTATGTCTGTATCTTTCATGCCTTGGAGTGCCATGAATTGTTCTTATCTTTTGTTCCATTCACCAAAATGTTGGGTCACGCCGCCCGTGAATACTGTAGGTTTCGCGTAGAAATTGTTTGCCATGTTATTACGAATGTTTGCTGTTCTTAGATTGTCTATTAGGGTAGGGTTTACTGTATTCTGATTCAATTGTGTGCGTAGGGTACGTCGAAAATCTAGATAGGGTAAAATCGTATATGGTTCAGGTAGTACTTTTCTCATGCTGCACCCCACACCGTGACCTTTTTCTGCTTGCAGTGTGAGGTCGCAGGAAGGTGTATGTTTCATGTACGGCAGTGTACACCTACAAATAGCTTATTCCCCATTATCTTGGCTAATTTCACATGCTCACCTTATAAAATGCATCAAAATCGTTGGCTAGACGCCAGGAGAATGTAATCTCAACAAAATGTATTTCTACTTTCTACTGACATATGACAAAAATCTTTGCACAAAGCCAAAAATGTTTGTCTCAACTCAAATAAAAACCAGTGGTTCTGTACACTTGTCGATTTTTTCACTCTCATATATCAAAATCATTTATGCAGATACATTCATTTTCAAACTTGTGAACATGTGGACACGGTTAACATACTTCTCTAACACTGATAACATACTCCCAAAAAACTAGCCAATAGCACTTTTTCTAAAAGTGCCCACTAATTCATTTCCTTCAAATTGGCTTACCCATTAGGACATCTTCCCAGAATTTTGTGTACCAGTAAGTCTTGTTTGTCCCATTTCACTCGACCAGCAAGTCTTTCTTACCGGGATTTCTAAATGAATTTCCAAACCTGAGACCCCCTTACCCCTATGGGATGCTCTGCTGCTCTTAACACATGTGCTCATTAAATCGGAATTTGACACATGATACAGTTGTCAATTCGACACATTATTTGCTTGCCGATGAACAAAAGTCCAAATTTCACTTTGATATTGATACTTTTTTGTTACTTTGGCTTATAAATTTCCATATTTCATTTGAGTCAAAAAGTTTTTGTCATTCACATATCTTTGTTCGAAGAATTACTATTCGATGTCTTTGGAAATTTGAAATTAATGACAAACATTTCAGCAAGTAAAACTTAAAAGCATTTTTTGTAATCTCATTAGCAGGAAATCATTAAAAAAATGTATAATGAATTTGTTTTACAGAAATCCTCAAAATTCTGAAGT
This sequence comes from Romanomermis culicivorax, assembly GCA_963922205.1. Classification (NCBI taxonomy): domain Eukaryota; kingdom Metazoa; phylum Nematoda; class Enoplea; order Mermithida; family Mermithidae; genus Romanomermis; species Romanomermis culicivorax. The sequence goes on from CAWUHX010000344.1 coordinate 122,341, forward strand.
GTGAAGTGAACATGAAAAATTTTTGTCCAGAGATTAGCTGTAATGTGCTGTGCTTCAAAGCTAGGGAAGAAATGAAAATACAACTTAGAAAGTCCAAAGGAAAAAAATCATAAAACTACATGCGAGTAGTATGCATTGCTATAGTTTTCAGGCAACCAGTTCACCTAAAAATATGAATTTTCAACTGCAACTTAATGAAGAAATGAAATTTTTAGCTAAAGTGCTAATTCAAAAGATCTGATCATTTTTAAATATTCATACAACTTGAAATTTACATGCATTTACATATAAAACATTGATATTGATAAATAAATACATGTCAGTCACAACAATAATATGCTTACATGAGCATGTATAATTGTGGATTTGAAGCATGTGTACTATAAAATTGATATTTGACACATGTGTGTCCCTTGTGTGCATCTTACACTTGTCAAGTGTGGGTTTAACACACATGTAGGCATTAGGTGAACTCAGGTGCAGAATATACTTATTTAGAGATAACATGAAAGATAAAATGTCGATTAACCCTTACAAAACCTTTCATCTTGGAAACTGATGCATCAAAGCTTGGAATTGGCCCAATTTTAAGCCAACTGGATAGCAAAGGTCATGATTGCCCATCGCTTTTGAGAGCCGTACATTAAAACCCGCAGAATGTAACTATCCTATAACCGAATTGAAAACCCTTGCAGTAGTTGAGTTCATTGAGCATTTTCACCCCTATCTCTTCCAACAACATGTCATTGTCCACACAGACCATACTGCAGTCCAGGCAGTCCTACAAAAAGAAAACCCCTCCCCTCGCATTGCCTGTTGGGGACTAGCCCTCTCTGGTATTCAACTTGACATTCGGCCTAAGAAAGGTACTGCTAACCAAAATGCAGACACTATCTCCCATTTTCTGTCCGACACAGCAAAACAATCTTTTGATATTGACCACCTTGAAACACGCCCTGAGATATCCACTATCAATTCCGTCCTTGAAGCCGAAGCCTCTGAGCAGGAGGAACAACAGAAAAATTTGGCAGAACTCCAACGCACTGATCCAACCATCAAGGCAATCTTAGTCCAACTTACCCAAAAACAACCCCTTACAATGATCAAATTCACACTTCATCACAATATTCTATTTGGTATAATTGACAAGCAACCCAAACTATACATCCCAAAATCACAGATCCATGACCTAATTGCATCTCATCATGACAGCAAGTTTACAGGCCATTTTGCCTCCCAGAAAACCCTACATCTTCTCCAACAAAAATGCTTTTGGCCCAACATGAGTCATGATGTCCCACACTACTGCAAAACTTGTCACCCATGCCAGACCCACAAAGCCCTCCAGCACAGGATACATGCTAGTCTTGTCCCTATTCAACCCACAGGCCCATTTGACAGAGTCAGTGTTGATTGCATGCGGCGGTTATCCCTAACTGAGGAAGGGAACTGATTCATTGTTGTATTTATTGATTATTTCACCAAATATGTCGAGGCTTTCCCAACTCCGGACATCACAGCAGCCACAATTGCCCAGTTATTCGTAAACAAAATTGTTTGCCCTCATGGTTCTCTGAAAATCATCCACTGTGATCATGGATCAGATTTTGTTTCTGATATTTTTACCCGAATCACCAACTTATGCAATACCCAGAAAGTCCACACAACTTCATATCACCCCATTGGCAATGGGGAAGTGGAACGCTGCAACCAAACCCTCGCCACCCATATACGCATGTATATCAACTCAAAACATACTGATTGGGACACCTATTTACCCTTCCCCATTTTTTCGATCAACATTAATAAAAATGATAGCACTTCATACCCCCCATTTGAATTGCTTCATGGTCGACAACCCACCTTACCATCCAATACAGCTTTAAATTTTCTCCCCACCTCCTATATCGTCAATCTTGATGACTATGCTCTTCGTGTCAAATCCTATTTCACAGATGCTCTCTCAACCATTCAGGAGAATTTACAAAAAGCTCAAACCCAATATACAGTTCAATACAATAAACATGCCCATGATATCCAGTACAAGTCAGGTGATCTCATTCTATATAAAAATCATTCTTGCAAGCAAGGGCTCACTCCTAAATTTCTACCCCCCAAAATGGGCCCTATACCGTCACAAGTTTCCTGTACCCTAATGTTACACTCAGACATCCCCTCAAGAATACCACTTTTATGGTACATGTGAATGAAACGACCCCTTTCTACCCCCCGAGCAGCTCCTACCAAAACTATCCCAACTACTTTTCACCCTCGAACCTTTGTATGAGGATGTTCAACTTCGGAAGGAGGGAAATGCAATGTAGATGCCAGCGCATCCTTGTAAATACATAATGTACACTATGTGTTATTTATTGTTACACATAAATTCATTTTATAATCTATCGTCTCAAGGATGTCTAGATTTCACATGTTGACATTCCTATAAATTTTATTTCAAGTGTTCTGTTTTGATCATCCCACACCCCTGTAGCCGTTATTGACCCAATTAAAGACACTAATTAATTTGCACATCGGCACTTGGCCCCCAGAATCCACATAAAAATACACATTCCATAGCTATATTAATTCTCCCCAAAAACCATAAATATTAGTGAGCTTATTCAATCAATATTTTACAATGTGTAAATTCAATCAATATTTTACAATGTTTTGAATGAAAATCCCATTGTGAAAGCTTTTTTTACGCGATTTTGACGACATAGTTGATTTTTGTACTCTTTCAATTTAGAGGCATTTTATTAAAAAAACTGTAGTAGTATCATGTTCCCTCAACGGGTGTTCCTGACCGACTCTGCCACACATAAATGAAACGCAGAAGCACGATTTATTTAAGCATTCATTTTTTTGCGTTTTCTGAACTTTGTTTGAAATGTTTCGTCCTTTTGAGATATGTTGTAGTTACAACTTTTTCCTTTGATTCCGAATCCGATAAGCACTTTTAAACAATTCTTTTTCATTGAACAGTTGTGGTGTCAATTGTCCAAAACTCTCGCACATGCAAAAAATTCTGATTGCTAATATTTTTCCAAACACGTCTCTTCACTTTAAGATTGATCGGAGAAAACTGCATTCAAAAATCTCGAATATTGCGAAGAATGTAAGTGTAACGACCAGATTTGTGTGAGGTACTTTACTTCTAACCAATCGGTCGATACGGCGGGGACAAATAACGGGAAGGGGGCGCGGGCGGTACAGTTACAATAACAACGGATGATCGACGGTCGCTTTGAACGTCGACAATAAAACGCGCTTTGATTTATAATACAAACGGGGGCCTCAGTTTAAGTTGCTTTCAGATAGTCGGCTGCTTGCAAATGTATAAAAAGGACCGGGCGAACGCGGATGTCAAAACGTAAAAACCACAAGAATAAGAATGATCAAATCACGCTTTGCTTCTTCTTTTATACGGTGATTTTGGCCACTCCCTGGGCATCGCGGGAGGTGAGCTTCTGTCCATCTTCTTCCGCCAATCGTCGTTTCCTGCCACGCTTTTTATGCTTACTTAGTTACGCCTGTCTAATGCTTTTCTGGTACCGTATGCTTTCTGTGCTTCACTTGCTTTCTACAGTGGGCTTGGCCACACCTTTGTGCTTCTGTGCATGCTTCCTGTATGGGTTTCTCTGTATACACATGTTTTGTGGGGCCGCCGCTACTGTTACACTTGAGACTACTGTACGGCGGGGCTTCTACGTATTTTACTGTGTGCAGGTGTTGTTTACGATTTTTACGGGGGATTACGGTAGCTGTGGAATGTGTAGTTTAGTGTAGGTTCTAGGGGAACAGCTGCTGTTTGTGCAAATTCATTGGGGCATCTTAATTGGGCTACCGGGGTGTGAACGGATCAAAATAAAGTACTTCACGTAATTTTGTAGGAATGTTTGGGTGTGAATCCCAGACATCCTTGAGACGATAAAATGTGAAAATAAAATAATATCTAATAAATGTCTATTACATACAGTATGCTACATATTTACAGTACTGCTTTAGCAGGTACGTTACATAAGTGGTATTTCATGATTATTTTCGTATGTCAGTTTTGGATTAACCTTACGACAGTCAAACGAAAAAAAATTGCTTTTGACTTATCCAATTTGTTCTAAATCCAGGTGATTCTTACAGAAATTGACAATTAAATACGTTGCTATAGATTTTAACGAACATTTTCTTTCAGTTCAAATCTTGCCTTATTTAAAGTCGTGTGTTAGCAAGGTGTACAATATGAGCATAACTTCAATCTTTGAACAGTCTGATTATTTTAGAAAAAGGAAACTGCATCCGGAAAGGTAAATAACATTCGATATCAACAACCAAATCAAAGCAGGCGCAATGCAAGGAAGGCAGGTCCTGTTTTGTAGTGTAACATGTTTCGGTGACGTCGAGCTTCAATTTTTTATCATTTGAGCAGATACTAATATAAGTCTCGAAATTTCAACAGCAGCAGGATTTTATGGGTCAGGATATACAACGATGTTGTCATTATGGAAATGCAAATTACATGCAAGGTCCGCATGTCCTCTATTCAACTTTTATTATCAACATTAGACGTATACATTTAAAATTGATATACTAATTACGGAAACAACCAATGTATATTCTGTTTTTTATAAAAAGCTTCCAAATAGAAAAGTGACACAAATCAGTACTGCCGTCGAAATCGTCTAGATGAAGTTCTGATTGTAAAATTTTTCACTCAAAAAATTGCTAAAGCTTAGATCAGTATGCTCCCAAATTTCCAGCCCTGCATGACATTTTGTTTATCAGAAAATCTGAAATACTACTTGCTTTCCACCCTCATTATTTGGAAGCATTTTAAGAAAAACAGACTATAAATATACATTCGGTACAACGTACAACGAAAGGCGTGCAAAAAGTAGATATTTCATTTAGGAAAGTTCTGTAGCGGGACATCATCTACTGATTCACGAATTTATTGAAAAAATTTAATTGTCGATTTAAATTCATGTCGCAGAGGGACTTTCTTCAATGATCAACTTTTGGTCTCCATTCGCGTAATAATTTTGATCGACGGTATTCATTGTATTCGAATTTTTAATGCCAATGTTAGCAGGAGGAACCATACGATTGGCGTTTATTAGTTCCTGTAGATAATTGCACTTTTGCCTATAAGCTTCGACGTTTTTCAAAGCGACAGCCAAAGATTTGCGAATACGCTCGTTTTCTTCTTTCAAGCGGGCGTTGTCGCAAGCCATTAGCTGCCTTTGCAAACGAGATTTTTCGCGACATCGTTTCACGGCCAGGTTATTGCGTTCGCGTTTTTGCCTACCGAAGAAAGATTTTATTTTCCTGATATTTTTCAAAAATCTTACTCACTTGATCTAAAATTGAAATTATTGTTCGTATAATCTTGAACCTATTATTTCAGAAGTTTCAGAGTATAGCGATTAATTTTTGTTTTAGTCATTTGTGTTTTGCAATACCGTCTCTTCTGAAATACTAAACTTGAGCTATCAATATGAAATATGCGTATCTCGCTGCACATTTTTTGATGGGAGCTACGGCTCCAAAAAATTCTGATTGGCTCCCAAAAATTTATCAGCACAAGCCAAATTGGCTTGTGAAATTTAGAGCTTAAAGGCCCCTTTTAATCAGGTCGGAGTTTCCTATCCGGAGATGTATTTTTATGCGTTTTAATAAAATACCGAAAATTCGGCGCTTCGCGTCGGATTTCAAATCATTTATGATCCTTGGCATCATTTCTGTTGTGCGGTTAGAAAATATCGGCCTAGCTTATGCTTATAGCTTTTAAAAACTAGCATGTTATGGATGAACGTCGGACCTCGTATTGTTTTTCACGTATTTGACGACCAGATTTTTCTAGATTATTTTCACAAAATTGTTTTGTGGTCCATTAGAATTTTTGACTTTCGTGAACATAACTTCTTGCATTTGGAAAATGATTAAGACATCATCAGCATGGGAAAAAGGCAGAGCTTCTTGCTAATCTGAAGAAGCCATCCAGATTCTTTGTTGCTTGCATTATTTATGAATTTTAGTTTGCCTGATTGTAAACACATTGAATTCACAGAAAAATTGGGCATTTCATTCAGGAAATAGATATTAAAAATATTCATTTTCTGTCCGAAGTAAAATATCTATCGCGCTTTTGTATGCTTTAGATTGTTTGAAAACCATCTCTTTTGATAAAAAAAATAATTATGATTGGTAAATTACTGGCTGCAGACATATTAGATCGAAAATGGAGGAAAAACGTATGCTTCTGTCGCCAATCAGATGGTGAAAAGGTCACGATCGATCATAGGTAGCCGCAGAAGAATGAGCTGATAAAATGAATTAAGAGGCCTGAAAATCAAAACTTTTCGGCGCTAGGCGCCGAACAAGCTACTTTAGCCAGCCTTTTGATTTATCGTCCATAACTTAGGAAATTCAGTGTTAAAAGTCTGGAACTGACGCGAAGTGAATGAAATATAAGGGACGTAATTTTCAATCATTTTTCTTATGAAACTAAGCGAATTTATCAATTTTAGAATGAGCAACTGAAAATTTATCTGTGCAACCAAATTTCCCCCCCCCAAGTTGCACATTGCAGCCTGGCTTGTGCAAAAACCCCGATAATTGATTTGAATAATGACTGATCTAATATGTGCACCTTTATTATTCTGTGTAACGTATTAAAAATGATTTATCTGTTACGTAGACTTCTACTGTGATTTTGAAGCGTATTTTTGGATAAATTTGCAGAAAGAATTGTTTTTCACTATCACATTCGTTAAAAAACTTTTTAGTTTTGGTTTGTTGTTGCCCTGTAAAATTTTGACCGTAATGCCAATTGGCCTGTTGAGAAAAAATGAAAAAAACCGTGGCCGGTTTCGCTAAAGTGGTTTAAGCTCCAGCTCGAGATTACCTCGGCCACAAAAAACAAAACCTTCAGCAGTTTCACTAACGTTGAGATCATCCCTAGCTCGAGATTATCACAATTCATAACGCCCGGATCATCTCGAGCTCAGAGTTTAGCACTAGCTTAAGATGTCGGGTTTCAATAACATGTTTCGTTTAATCCTGATCCTGACGTCGGTTTCAGCCACACACAAATGTTAATCTTCCTATCGGTCGGGTTGAAGTCTGGACTTTTTGTCTTCGTTTATCGTCAATTGTTGAAAATGAATTTTTTGCGTTATCGATTGATAAATCGGCATATTAAAAATAACTAATTTTTCAGGATAAGACGAATCAGCTAAATTTTATGAATGATGCCGAGCTATAGTTCGTTACCTTTTTCAACTCGATTTCAACGTACAAATAATGAAAGAATCAATAAAAGTAAGAGGAAACGTACAACAAATATTTCAAATTTATAAACACATTTTTAGCATATTTTATTTTGTCTTGTCCGATCGTTACTTTTTCATGTAGTACGAGTATATATGCATTGATGTTTTACGTTTTTCTCTAAGCAAATATCCCTTTTTGTTTTTCCTTTAGTTTAGCAGTTTTTCTAACATACATATTACGTATAACTGCCGTACCACATTTTACGTGTTTTTATTGTTGCGGTTGAAATTATCTAGCTCAGGCTTAAACCCCAGATGAAACCGACGTTGCGCTCAGCTGAAACTCAGTTTCAAGCACTTGATACCGACGTCAGGGATCCTGAGTTCCAGTTAGTCGAACCGGCCCCTGGAATCTTTCTCTACTGTGGAAAAAATCTTACCTATAGTTAGAACATGAATAATCTCCATAATTCGATTGACGCGGTGTCCTCGCGTTGGATGGTCTATATAGAATTTCCAGTGCGTCAAGACGATCTGAAAAGTGCTTTAACTGCTGCGTCAAGAGCCAAGACAATAAATTGCCTAATGGGAAAATTGCAATTTTTCGGATTTTTAGTTTATTCGGATTCGGATACATACATAAACAACAATCAAACAGTCAGGCTCCAACAGGATGGGTATGGGAAGTACTACTCTTACAATTCAAGATTTTACCCCAACCTGAATTTTCGATTTTGGGGACCTCTAATGGATAGAACCATTTTCCCTATTCGTTGTTTATCTCAACTATTTACATACTATGTTGGACAAAAGAAACGTTTTTCACATGTCCCCAAAGCAAAAAAAGCAAAGAAATGACAATGTTGGACCAGGGGGCGTCGGTAAATTTTTAATTCACATCAATTTTTAACGTCTAAAAATCTATCTGCAACAAAAAGTTCTTAATCCAGCCTTCCAAGGGGGCGCGTCGCATCCCGCCTACCCCCTGGATGAACCTGTTATACTATCATAAGCCACGAGAATGTAATACTGTCGCTCATCTTTCCTATTTATGGATTTTCAAGACTATAATAGACATGTAGTCAATAATTTATTGAGCAATGTATGACAATTCTAGGCATTATGCAAAAATTGAAAGCGTTCTTATGAACCCAAAAATCTATAGGAGGCATACATGCAACGGAGCCTCGAGGTCTGGGTGAGTTCGGCGACTTTTTTGGGACCGGGGGTCATTGACTCTCAGAAACTTTAGCCGAGGAGTTCTCGAAGGGAAAAATCGATTTTTTTTCGCTAAAAATTCGAAAAACGGTTCCAAACATAGTAATTTTAAAATTTGTAAAAATGTATTCATGCCTCGACGCGCCGAGAACATTGATTTTGGACCATTTTTGTTGAAAAATGGGATTTTCCATGAAAAAATTGACATTTTTCAGTATTTTTGTGACCAAAAGTATGGGGTTCCACGACTACCGAATGACTAGCCATATAATTGACGATTCCTGTAGGAGTGATCACCCAATGGTTAACCATTTAGTACGATTCCAGGGGGCGTTCGTATAGCACTTCCCCTCCAATTTGTAGAATGCTTTCCGGATTTTCCAACTTGGTTACATACTAACCATTTGGTACGATTCCAGGGGGGGGGGGGGTGAAGTGCTATGGGAACCCCCCCCCAGAAATCGTCGACCATATGACTAGCCATTGGGCGACCGCCCTCAGGATTTTCGAATCCAATGGCTAGCCATATGGTAGCCGTTGGGACCCCCATACTTTTGGTCGGAAAAATACTGAAAAATGTCAATTGTTTGATTAAAAATGTCAATTTTTGAACGAAAAATGGTAAAAAATGCGAATTTTCTTGGCGCTTCGCGCCATGGATACATTTTTTCGGTCTTTTTAGGGAAAAATTACTATTTTTCGGACTTTTTTCGTGAAAAAATGATTTTTTTTCTGGAGAGATCCCTCCCCCCAAAATTTTGGGAATTACTGACCCCCGGCCCCAAAAAAGTCGCCCAGACCTCGGGGCTCCGTTACATGTATGCTTGGTTAGGGAACAAAGGAGCTAGCAAAAATATAGTGTTTTTAAATAAATCTCAATGATGAATTTTATTTGCAATTCTATTCGTCATAATTTTGTTAAACACATGCATAACTTTGCCTAAAAATGACCGCAAACTGCGTGATATTTCTGGAATCCTGTCTTTTCAGACTTAAGGTACCACCTCAATATGATGATGTAAATTTTCGTGTATTCTCTAAAACTGTGTTCAGCTGTTGAAATGCCTAATTAATTGCAGCAATAATAATCGCATATACACATATTGCGTCTAATAATAATAATTTGGTCTAAAACCAGTGGACTTCCACAGGAAAATGTCGCGTAACTCGTAAGGAAATATCTGACTTCAACAACAACATATTTAAGGATGAACTTCATAATTGCAGTGCAAATTACCTGAATTACACAGATCAGCGTCTGAGCCACCGGCTGAACTAATTCTACGAAGAAATTTTGTTGACTGCATTGCCCGAATCTGAGTAACTTTTTTAAAGATTAGCATCTAAACCCGAATGAATGAAATAATGCTATCCGAACGGGAACCCGTATAAATCCTAACATACAATCCGTTGCAACAGTGCTGGATACGAGTGGGTATAACGGAAACTGACTACTAATTTGCTAAAGATTTCTCTCTAGATCAGTCACTCATCAGACAACGACCGCAGACACTAACCAACCTATCATATATATTTCCCAAAACACATACCAATGCATACTAAGCTATTGCTGTGGAATTTTGTTTTTCAGCTTACCGTATGATGATAAACCCGGATAACTTGATTCAGAATTCGGCGTTAACGTGCGTAAAATATGGCTTTCGGATTCGGTTGATGCTTTGACAAGATCATCGGATGATGGAAATTTCGGCGGCAATGTTCTTGCGCTACCACACGCCCGTAAATCTTCAGGTAGAGTTTTGTTGGAGCTGAAGAAAAAGTGCTCAATAATCCCGATGAATGACTGCCGCGTAGATACTGGAAACTGACGAAAATTGAATTTTTACAACATGATATTCTTCCAATTTTGGACCCGGCGCCGATATTTTCAAAATATGCATCTACCAGAGCGCCCCATGGGACAGTATTACCCCAGTCTTAGATTCGGAAATTCATTTACTACCCCGGTAAAAACAGCTCACTATAGCAAAAAATTTTGGTAGATCTCTCCTCAGTAGAGTATAGTAATTCAAGAAAAATTGCACAATGTGTGCTTGAGAGGAATTACTCACCGATCTTTTTGACACATTTACTGAGCAGATGATAATGGGAAAGTGTACAACTTCTGTGCCATATAGCAATTTTTATGAAAGGATATCAGCACATTTATATATACTACTTGTAGAAAATCATTTTATATATAATTGGGAGATCAAATAATGAGTTATGTAAATATGTGATTTATAAAAAAAATCGCCACTAGGGAAGAAAAACATTATGTTCTCAAAATTCTTCCTGTTTATCATCTCCTTTCCTTTTTCCCGCTTCTGCGTTGGGTCTTCTGTGTGCATATGATGGGCCAACCTTGTTATCCTACTACAAAATTTTTTTGATTTTTGGATCTCGGTATCCGGCTTAGCATTCTCCTTAGGCTTAGGCTTAGGCAACGCGTGTGGATTGCAAGGCGAAGGTTAAAAATTTCTCGTAGTAGGATAAGCCAGTTGGCCCCATATGGTTATATTTCTCCACCCAAGCTGTGGCATATATACTTTCCTGCTACGAGTTGAGACATCCGAGGTGCGTTGACCCGGATGGACATGAGTGCAGGAGTGGTACCTGGTTTCAAACTCGCGATTCATAATCAAATGATTAATAATACTAAAGCCACATTCGGCATCAGCACTTCCAATTGGAAGCAGTGTTACAACCCTTATTAGTGATGGAATATGCTCATACTCCTGATGATGCTGGTCCAAATAATGTTTCCAAAACTATGTTGTGCCCGATTCTTGAAATGTGCAGGAATCAGTTGGCACGACAATCTTGAAAGTCTGACCATTCTCCGCGTATAATGAGTACATCCATGTCGCATGATTGGGAGCTGGAAAATGGGGTCGAAATAGTAAAGGTTTTTTGACTGTAAAGTGTAAAGTAGGGGCATTATTCATTTTTGCGAGTGAGAATTTTTTTGTGGTGAAAGTACTCAGACCACCTCCACCGCAATGAAGTAGGGAGCAAAAAAAAGGTCACGGCACGGCGCTGGGCGTATGTCAGGTGCTCCCCTTACAATTTACTTTACCCCTACCTAAATTTTCGACCTTGAGGACCTCTGGCATCAACATTATATATATATATATATACATGGCCGTGCGCAAGGGAGCGCGGGGGGCGGCCGCCCCCCCCCCCCATTGAGGCAGTAACTCTAAACCGAAAAGATGCGTTTTGGTGGACTTTAAAAGGTCAAAATCTCAAAATTTTCCGGCGCTTCGCGCCGGTCATGGGTATAATTATAACTATATTCTATCAGGCGCGGCCGTTAGCATATCTACTTCGACTTACTAATTAATGCTCAACAGTTTTTATCAATCAAGTTAGATCGTTTCATTTTCTAATCGTTTACAGTCAATCATGTCGCCGAAAATAGAGTTTTTTCATCATGTCTCTCAATTTTTTCCCTCGATGATTGGAATTTTTTAAACGTTTGCAATCTGAACTTTTGCGTTTATTGAAGGTGGAAATTGAAGACATTACTCTAGAACGCGATTTCAAAACATTTGTTCACGAATTATCTGTTGGAGAGATTTATTTTTCAGCGTTTTAGAATACAAAATCCCAAAAATTTTTCCGGCGCTTCGCACCGGAATGGGAGGCAAATTACGCTTCATCAGTCTGATTTTAATTTTATTTCCCAACGTTATGAAGGTTCATTTTCCAGCGTTTTAGAAAGTGAAAATCAAAAAATTTTTCCGGCGCTCCGCGCCGGACCATTCTATAGAACACCAATATATTCTTCATGAGCTCATTTTGACTAACATAACCAGAATTTTCTCAATTTTTTCCTCATTTTTGCAGGTTTCTGACTATAAATACAACAAAATGCTTGGGTATGCTCCTAAAATGCATAAAAAAGCAACAGTAGCCACATTATAAGCGTTTTTAAAAATGTGGAAAATTTTTGGAAAATGAGGAAAAAAATTTTGGTTCCGGTTCTCATGTGGAAAAAATTTTCGAGGAAAAAAAACGATGATGCACACAGTATATCCGCGTGAGATCAACATTTCTGGGGCTATTCAGTGAAAAAATCTAGTCCGCCCCCCCCCCATGAAAAAATCCTGCGCACGGCCCTGTATTATATATATATATATATATATATATATATATATATATATATATCACACACATCTTACATGTAACGGGCCCCGAGGTCTGGGAGTGGGGGTATCGGGCTACTTTTTTGGCCGGGGGTCAGTAATTCGCAAAATTTTGGGGAAGGGCTCTCTGAAGGAAGAAAGTTCGGTTTTTCCGCGAAAAAGTCCGAAAAATAGTTGAAAAAGTAATTATGCTATAGTAAAACATTCATTAACTACAGGAGACGATTCTTTGTAGTCACCATCTCATCGGATGCCGTACAATCCTTTTTCCATCATTTTTGTAGACACTAATTGTCCAACATATTGTGTTAAAATTTTAATCTGATTTGTTCACCGTCTATTGAGTTGTAGTGGTTGGCACACACTGCACCGTCATTCAAATATCTTTCTGAATCCGTATAAACCTCAGTGAATTAAGTCCTGATAAAACGGGATTCGCCATTACCTAATAAGATTAAAAGGAAAAATGTGGCATGGAGTCTTAATCAATTTTAATTTATCTATCTTTGATGGTTGCTGAACGCTTCAAATGTGACGTCAAAAATTTCGAAAATTTTCAATCGATTTCAAGAATCGATTTATTCCTTGACGTCTATTTACAGGAAAACAACAAGTTATTCAAAAGCTCTTTACCGTATTAGAAAGGCAGTACAATCGACTATCCTTTGATTCATTTTCATCTGGCTAATATCAAGTGGTGTGAAACAAGGTGCCTTTGGCTGTGCATTACTTTCTCACGCCTTAGAGCATAGACTGGAGTCAGACAGACGTCCTTCACTTTGCAACCTCAAACTCGCAGCTTCAATTTGAACAGCCGAATTTTTGTTGCATCTTTTCTGAGAAACATTGTTACAAGCATTATAGATAGATCGATGAAATTCTATCAGAAATTCACACCACATATTCTGTTTTCATTCGCTCAATTTGAACCTTTTCAATGTTTCTTGCATCCCGTTGATAGCATATTCAGTGGTATTTAGAAGGCCAAGTCGGACAATACCTCGACAGCTTAGGTCCTGTGCGCGAACAATGAAATCTGACGGAAAATCTTTTTGTAATCGTTATTACCAAAAAATCAACGGTGCCAAAAACTATCTGGCTTTAGAAGACGATCTCTTACCAATCTTCGTGTATTGACGATGAAGGCGTTGAATGAGATCTTTCATTCGTTGGAATAAGAACGTTAGTTGAAATGGTAGCTGTTGTAAGAGACGATGCTTCTATGTGAGAAACGCTAACGTCCAACGGAATATCGGGAATATTTTCGATTTTGCTAAACGAAGGGTCATCATCGGACGTTTGAGGCATCAGACAATTCTCTTCGGCAGCAGACGATTTCGTAATTTGTGTCCTGTCGACAGAAGCTTGACCACAGGCATTCTGATAGTCGTCGTCTGAAGGAGAGAAAAATAGATAAGAATGGCTGTCAGTTGTAAGATGGCGCAGGAGAGTTGATTATCCGTAACTATCCAGTAGAAAAATAATATCAGCAGGAATGTTAAAATCATAATTACTTTAAAAAAACCAAATGTTAATGGTAAGAGGTGAAATAAAATCATTACAGATGCACTGCAAAAATTAAATATTAATTGAGTACGGGTAATAGACAAATAGACCTCCTAAGAATATAGCCAAATTCAGATAAAGAAACATAATAACGGCGCAATCCGGAAAATTTTGAGATTCTAAAACGCAGATTTGACATGTCATACAATAATTCCTGAGGCTCCGGGTACCACTTCCTATACAGCCTTTTTATGGTACCGACCACGCTATTTGCGCCCATGGTGCTTGTTCAATTTAACTCTAGATGCAGATTGGCTTGGCTTTAAGCCGATGTTATGTCACGTCATGACCGAATAATCACAATACACATGGGAAAATTCAAGGAAAAGGATCTATGACAGTATGTTAAAAAATAACTTGTGCTTTATCTACCGTAAAGAACATACCTGTAAGAGGTCCGACCAGTTGGGGGGGGGGGGGGGGTAAATCCGAAATTTTGGGGGAGAAAGCCGAAAAAAGTCGAAATTTTTCCCAAAAAGGCCAAAAACATTCCCTTTTTTGCCAACTTTTTCCAAACGGGGGGGGGGGGGGGTTGGGTATATGGTTGGCGAAGTTGGGGCCCCCCCACCCCTCAATTACAGGTATGGTAGAGAATGCCTATTTTTGTCCTGGCTCAGGGACCATTATGTCAAAAGCTAGAAAACGCTAGGTAGATGCTACCAGATCACGAATTAGGTTTTGCCACACGTCCACATGTTACATACACTAAGTCGCATCACCTAGATTCTAGCATATCAACTAGAACAAAAATATACATTTTATGGGGTAGATTAAGCACAACTTAGATTTCAACATACGGCCGCTGGAAATGTCGCCCTATAAAGCAATTCAAAAGGAAGGTAAACCCATCTCAGGAATACTAGAGTACAGTATTTACGAACCAGTCACCTCCCTCCTGTCAAGGAGTGTATCGAATGGAATTATATGCACAGGACCCCAACATGGTTATATTGGTTAGTTGAAAAAGATAGCATACAATTGAATTTATTTTATCGAGACATATTTAGGAATTCCGAAGCGATATTATATGTTTGAGTAATAAAAAACATCTTTTATACTCCTTGGAACTTTTTTCCAACATTTTCTTCGAATTGATAAAAAGATAAAGTTACAATTATAGCGGATTATCGCCAAAAAATCCAGTGAAACGTTTTGAAGCTAGCGAATAATTACGTAGCATGATAAAATAACGGCAAAATTTTAATTATTTTCGATTTAGAATGATAGGCTTCACATATTAAAAAGCTATATTTGCTGGTGATCCCAGTCAGTCAATCAAACTTCGAAGAAAAATTTCGTAATGCTCAGATGACACTAGAAAAACGAGTTATTGGTATCACTAAATTCTACACATAGCTTCCTTCACGGATGACATAAGAGAAGTAGCGAAATAATCATAAGTTCAGATATATATATATATATATATATATCTCCTAATTCGTTTTTCATTCTGAGGGAAAACTTGGAGGACAGATATATGGTAGGAATTCGGGAAAGATGGTTTCATGATCATACTGATCTTTAGATTGCGACGACAGACATAGTACTGACGAAGGAATATGCAATGTTGAGATCATAGCAAACAAATTATGAACCGGAAGCATTTTAAACTAAATAGCTTTGATCAACCTTCTTGAAAAAAACGATGCAGGTTTCGAATGATCCTTGCAACCTTATCACGTACGGTTAAAAAGCATCCGAATCAACTAAGTCTAATTTTCTATAATTTACACAAGGCTGGCTTCACGTAATCCTTCAGGTAAGGTTCTAGATCCACGTTGCTCAAAGTCTCGAAATTCAAGACAGCTTCATCGCACGGAGATTTAATATAAACTTGAAACATTTGTTCCAAAGATTTGTTAGCGCACAACGGTTGATGGCCTTTATTTTCGTCGAAATGTCGTTGACTACGGAGGCGTTCGACGAAAGTCGATTTCGCACTGCAAATGTTCGACGAAATATCCAAAAGTTGACGATTCTCGTATAAATTCAAATATTTTGGTTTTAACGGTCTGTTCATTTCGAACGGCGGGAATGGGCAACTTCCCGTTTTTTGACAACGATTATAGAACTTCTAAATTTATTATTTTTCTGAATCTCTTCCCCTGAAGTTTCCGCCAAACAACCCAAATACATATAACATTGGTAGAAAGGAAATGTAGCTCTCCGGTAACGCGCTACTATAAAAACAGCCGACCAATCGAGTTTTTGTGGGAGGATCTAAAATAAAATTCATCTATCCGTAGGCGTTCCTAACCAATATAAATATAAAATATCAAGATTCGAACGATCGACCCACGTTTCATACTAAAATTAAAAATTAAGAACGAAAAATAGTCGCGAGCGAGAAACTATCCAGAAACAGAGAATAAATAGGGCGCACTTTTTCGGCCCAAAAAAAGTGATCTACATGTACCAGAGTTTCTATGACGTCAACAGAAGGAAAAAAGTGGCACCCCTAAACGTGGCACCACCGATCCCAAGTTCGACCGACTGTAACGCCTTATTATGTATTAGACATACCACTTTTTGTACCCACTCTTTTTCTACAGAATGAAAAATGATATTCACAGCGGAAAAGTTTTTACCCGCCAAACAACACGTATTCGTCTTCGCCTGACCTATATCGAACTCAAGGTCAAATGGAAGCAACAAGATGTTAAAAAGCGAAATTTGGGAAACCCACGCACGTTTCATTCGGAATTACCGTGAAATTATAGAAACTACGATGCTCAAACTTGAAGAGGAAGAAACCGGCTTTGGGCGATTTGAATCGAATTTATCAAATAAACTATGACTCATAGATACGGACAGAGTAAAATGAACTTCAATTTCTGAATGATCGCTAATCGGCAAAATTTAGCTTTCCACGCGAGTACAGTAGTTAACGAAACTAGGAGCTACTGGTGTGCTTGGACTCAACGGTCGTCCTAAGGCCAATTCTCAGGAGATCAACGCTATAGTAAAAAACTTCATTTTGTCGGTTTACAATAAACCGCAACTGTTTTTAACTGAGAAACAGTGTCTTTCACAAAGAACTGTTCGCCATTAGGCGAAAAACGTCGGCATCTCAATAAATTTTTCTGCACGCATTCTCCTGCAACGTGCAGAAACGACTCAAAATTATTTTGGTGCGAGAAATTTTTTAAAATCACGTAGGACGTGCGTAAAATGAGCGAATAGTTTTGTCTGTTCCTCCAACTCAACGACGCTATTTAGAATTATTGGGCGAGAAATAATTGCTGCTGACATTACTTTGATTAGAGCTGAAGCTTTAAAGATTTGAATTAACGTCTCATTTCGGCGCACAGCACTGGAAAAATTTCAAGATTTGGTATTCCAAACGCTGGAAAATAGGTCTTCAACACATCTCTAAATGAAGAGTTTACATTTTCAGTCTAGAATGATGTCTTGATCGTTTCGCAACAGAAAAGTTCGAGAAATTTCCAGCTAAAGGAAAAAAGAGGCGAAGAATTATGGAGTGCGTAAAAAATTTTCGGTTTTCGATATTCTAGAACACAGGAAAATGAATCCTTTCAACACTTATTTCAATATTAGTGATGGACCGGATCCACGTTTTTGTCTATATTGGATCTGGATCCCCCAAAAAAATTGAAAATTTTAGAAAAATTTAGAGATTTTCAACTTCTAAAACGGAAATTTGGCTTAGCTCGGGATAATTTTTCAATAAAAAACTACATCATAACAATCCGATTGAAATTCCCTGACTTTTCCAAGTTTTACAGGTTCGGTGGACATCCTGTAAGACAAGTGAGGTTAATGACCAGTACAGTGACTAGGAAACTTTGGATTTTGACCTGTTGAAAAGCCGGAAAATGCACGTTTTTATCGATTCTCTCAGCAGCAAATCACTGAAAACTTTGTCAGCTTCTCACTCACAAATTTTGCTGTGTGCAGAACATTCAGAAATTTTTCTGCACCGCCAAAAGAACAACGCACTTTGCATAAAAAGCCTACTTTGAACTATTATTTCATTCAGGAAATAAAATTACATCTGTAAAGTCAACAACAAATCAAGACCTAAGTGTCATTTAAACTTGCTTTTTTCGACGGAACGGAACAGATCGACAGAACGTAACCGAATGGAAGGGAAATTTTCGTTCCGTTCTGCTCGGCTGGAGGTTACCGTCGGTCGTTTTCCACGAAATTGCAGTTATCTTTTCCGACCGAAAAGTTATTTTCAGGCTGAACGTTTCAAGCTGTTGACGATCCGATCCGTTCCGTCGAAAAAAGGCAAGTATAAATGACCCTTTACGATGTAACCTGTTTTTTGCGGACAAAACTAATCATAATCAATATTTATATTAACAATCCTATCAGAAATTTTCTAAATGATGATACAGTTGAAAAATCACTGTTTGTCAAGTATAATTTGGCTACCGTTGGTTCGAAAATGTTGAAAAAGTCAATGCAAAACCATTATGATTGGATATCAATAGCCGAGACCATCGAATCCGGATGTAGAAAATTTGTTTCATCGGATCCGGATACCCGTATCCAGTCTTTTTTTAGCCAAATGAGTTATTTTGGCTAAAACTGTTTTGAGTTGGCAAATTTTTTTAGACGTTTTAGGCAACTGGCTAAAAAAATTTGCACTTTTTCTTTCTGAAAATTGTCACGAAAAAATTTATCAAAACTTATTCATATGCCAAAAAAATGAAAAATTCATAAACGGATACTAAGGTACTACAAATAAATGAAATGGATTAGATCATTTTCCGAATTTATGCTTATATTTTCAAGAGGAATTTGAACTAAAAAGAAAGCATTGAGAATGAATTATTTATTTTATGGAAGTTATGGAATAAATGATAGAGAATGACAATTTTTGATTTTTTATAACAACTAGTTGATCTTCCATCTAATTTTCTTCTCGAACTTTTCTTACAAATTTCTCACTTTCGGTCATTAACAGCCGTGCTACCGTCTGAAATTTCTCTTAGCACGGCTCTGATTGTGCTAAAAAATCAAGTACAGGCTATTTCAACACAACATTCCAAACAACATGGTTTTTCCTAAAATGATAACATAAATCTTAGAAGCTTCTGGTTTAATGTGCGCAGAGCAGCTGGAATGGATCTTATTCAAAGATTGGCGCCTGATGTAAGCACTTTGATGTTGAGCCTGATGCAGCAGGTGCATTATAAGGAGATCAGAAGAGTCCAACCCACGGTAAGAGCTTTGTAAAATGATATTTCAATAAAAAAGTAAGTGGTTTTTTGGACCACGGGCTTTTTTTTTGTTCCAAGCCAATCGGTGTTGAGGTGGTCTCAGGTGCACATGTTCAGCTTCCGGCGTCGGTGCGCAGGCGGTTGGACGCGGTGAAAAGTGGCCGAAAAGAATGATAAATTTGCATAGGTTTATACTGCCACTGTTTCGCGTTTTTGGTGTCTTTTGAGGATTGTTAAAAAGATTACTTTTATGGAGCGTCGCCGCCATCGTCTTATTTATAATATTTTTGTATATTATTTATTATTGGCGTCGCCCTTCGTCACCCAATACACTTTGGACCTGTAAGTGTATTGTTTTGTGAGCGTAGTGGAAGGAGTTTATAAGATCAGGATTGGAGACTTGGGTAGGAGCTCCTGAGGTATGTGCCAAGGTGTTCTGCCTGAGGTTTAGTGAAAGTTCTGGTGTATATCTGGTGAAATGTCTGGGAGAGTTTGGTGTTTGTTGTTGTTGTTAGCCTGTGGTTAGAACTGTTGCTTTATTGTGACCCCACAGCAGCCTAACAAGTGGTGGACTCTTAACACCTCTCACGACGGATAACCGGAGAACCACCAGAAAAATAACTAAACCTCCTGGGTTTTATTTACAGGCACATACTGGAAAAGTTAAAAAGATGAGTATTCCGGTAGGAAAAATGTTGAGGACTCCTCCTAGGTCACATGAACCTAGTGTTTCGAACCTGGACTCTGCTGAAGAACATGCAGCGGTAGAAAAGGTTCAAACACAGGCGCCTGAGACTGAAGGAAGGAGAGAGAGTGGAATTGCCGAAATGGCAAGAGTTGAAGAAGAGTTGAGGAAGAGTAGTTTTGAGATGGCTAGGAGAGCCGAAATTGAAACTACTGCAAGTGGTAGTGTCAGAGGTCAGCAGACCTTTGAGAAGGAGAGACCGACGTCGCCCTCGAAGTTGGTCCATCCGATGGCCGAGACGCTGGAGGAGATAAGACGGAAATCGAAACCGGCGTGGAGGTTGAACATGATGGACATGAATTACGACGAGTATTACGAGGACGCGCCGGCCGATTTATACGACGACAAATATTCGAGGCGATACAACCCTGAAATGGCGAATTTTATTCGGCGAGAGGAGCAGAGGGATCGAGTCAATCCCAAGGATGTACGAATTAACGCGCTGGAGAAGAAGGTCGAGTTATTGATCAAGGTAATCGAAAGCGCGCAGATCAAGGAAAAGGAAACGGAGGATGATCAACGGAGGAAGATAGGTGAGTCTTCTTACCTTGAGAATAGAGTTGAGAGAGTTAGTGAACCTAAGAGAGAGGTTCATTCAGAAGTTTATGTCAGGTCTCAAGAGGATAGAGACAAATATTCGGCTAGAGATAGAGGTTGGACTGAGGAGCTGCAGAGTTCGAGGAATGCTGAACAAGCACAATCGAATGCCTACGGTTACTCAGAGAATAGGAGGTCGAGGGAAAGGAAGGTGACTATTTGCGACGAATCGTCCCAGGGAGAGGATAGGTTTTCTCGCCCTACTCCTTGGAGAGATACCGCAAATAGAGCTGACCTTAGCCCTGAGAGGAGGAGAAAGAAGAGGTCGAAGAGTAGAAAGAGATCTCACAGATCAAGAGCTAGGAGTAGACATTACTCAGATAGTGAGAATAGCAGTTCATCTACGTCGAACTCTAGCTCAAGTGTTGAAGTTGATGTGAGAGATGTGGTAAAGGCCTTGGAACATAGACCTTTACAATGATAGTATAAAGCCAACGGAGGCTTTGAAATTTTTTACTGATCTGGAAAGTGAATTTCTGGAGAATACGGCTGATAAAGTGAAGAAAGAGTGTTTGAGAAGGTTGTCTCAGAACACGGCAAGGAGGATAGCGAGAACATCCTCAAGTTATACAGAAGCGTGGAGAAATATTTTAAAGTATCTCGCGCCGACTTATGATTTGACGATGCTCAAAAGAGAGTTATTTAATATGAAACAGGAAGAAGGCGAGTCAGCCTTAGAGTTTTAAAAAAGATTGAGTAATCATGTGGATCTGGTCTATGCAGATCAGAGTGATCAAGTAAGGCAAGAGAATATTATTAATGCCTTCATTTATAAGAGTAGTCTGTTGTATCAGACGGAGTTGCAGGATGTATTGCCATCGATGAAAACTTGGCAAGACCTTGCATACGCCGTAACTCAGATTGATAAGAAATATAAGAATGTGTTCACTACTTTTGGAGCCAAGGAAAAACTGATTGTAGTGAATCAAGTTGTAGCTACGGAGGAGATATGCCCGGAAATTGCTTTTGTCGGGAATGCTCCGTATGGAAGTACTAAAAAGTATAACCAAACGAAGTCAAGACCACAAAATCAGTTGCAAAAGGCAGTGGAAGAGGAGAGGAGTGAGGAGAATGCGGAAGAGATGCTACCTGGTCCGTCACCTCGTGATGTCAAAAAGTCTAACGAGGAGCAGGCCAAGGAGTCTTTTCTAGCTATTCTCTCAAAGGAGTGGCTACAATTGGTTCAGAAAGTAGATAAATTACAAGTTACTCAGAGTGAAGCTTTAAAAGAGTTGACTACTGTGAAGGCTGCGTCTGCTGAAAAGCAGAAGCAGTTGAAGCAGCAGAGACCCTATTGCATTTATCATAAGAATAATATGCATGCTACGGAGGAGTGTAAGACATTAGCATACCGGCGTCAGCAACAGCAACGCAGTGGATTTAACCGTGGCATGTCTAATCAGTATTATGGTGGTGATAGGAATGCTTCATATAGAGGAAGTTTTAGAGGTAGAGGTGGACCTCAGTTTGGATTTAGAGGAAGAGGAAGAGGTGCCTATTATGTAGGATTCCCCGAAGAAGATCAAATGTATGGGTATGACCCAGAATTTGAGAGATACAGGGAATTCTGCAGACTTAGGGAGCAAGGCATCCAGTTGCAGAGGCAGCCTCAGTTGATGTTACCTGCACCAACTAGTCAACCTGCTATTCAGGCTAGTACCGTCCAGGATCAGTCTGGATCAGGGTTTTTTTTTTCCGTACAGTACGGATTTTTTTCAGGTGGTACAGAAAAATTTTATAGGAATTTCCGTACGGTACGGAACTATTTTTTAACTAACTTAACTATTTTTGCGCCATACCGAAATAAGTTAGGCGGTACGGAAATTTTTTCACTGGATTTCCGTACGGTACGGATCGATCGGTACGGAAAAAAAAGCCCTGGTCTGGATCATTTGTTTCGAACCAGTCGCAACCTAGTTCGCATAACGTAATGGTGACAAGCCGTACGGATGTGGATGACGAAAGTGATCAGAGTAGAAACAAATCTTCTAGTTTGGTTCTTGGAAGTATTATTCACCTGGATAAGGTGACACCTCTAGAGAAGGTAAAGGAAAGAGATTTGGCTCATGTGAAATATGGAAGGAAAGCAACGGACATAGAGAGAAGGTTGTTGGAAAATTATCGGAAAACGGTTCCGTTCTATATAAATGTGGTTATTAAAGAAACGGCTACCAGAGCTTTAATCGATACAGGAGCTCAGTGTACGGTCATGTCTTCTAAGCTCCTGAAAAGGGCATTAGACGTTCATTATACAGTGTACCCTCGTATCCTTAAAGTGACTGTAGCTGATGGAAAAGTTGTGCATGCCTATGGGTATGTACCAGTTTGTATGAAGACTGAATTCGGAAGTTTCCCAGTCAATGCTATAGTGTTGCCAGATGCAGGTGAAGACCTGATCTTGGGCACAGATTTTTTAGCACACCCAGATTTAGGTGTGGTGATTGATTTCAAAAGGAATGCCATGACGATATAAGGCATTGAGAGAAAGATTGACGTAGTTCAAGTTCCTTCTGTAACTACTGTGCAAACGGTAATGGAAGAAGTGACTAAAGTCAGTGTGGCGTCGACTGATTGCATAAATCAAATTGTTTATCCAAAAGTTTGTCTGCTAAAGACAACTGTTGCAATTGTTGCATGTAGTAAAACCTACATTCCATATGGAACAGATGTTTTGATGAAAGCAAAACTTTGGGATCAACATGGAGATGCCACGTTGAACGGAATTATTGTCGAATCAAAGGATTCTGAAAGGAAGTTCAGAATGGAGAAAGCGGTTGTAGACGGATCACAAGAGGAGTTTGTAGTACTAATCTCCAATACCACAGGTTCTGGTTGTCGGTTTAAGAGAGATCAAATCATTGGCTATACAGAATCTATGCTTATTGAAGATGATGATACGTACAAGAAGGTGAGGGAAATGAAAAAGATAAAGGAGGAAAAGGAATATCAGACATGTATGGTAAAGGAAGGAATGCCTGCATTATCAAAAGCTGATTCTGTAGAGTTCTATACTTCACTATGCAAGATGATATCAAAGGCGAAAATTTCGGAAGAGAAGAAAACGGAAGCTATAGAATCTTTGTTGAAGTACAGAGATGTCTTTAGCTTGCCTGGTGATCCGGCTACTACAACCCCAGCTCTGACATGCAAGATAGATACAGGAGATGCAAGACCTGTAGCAAAGAGATATTACAGAGCTTCAATTAATAGTCGGCCAGGAGTAAGGCGACACATAAAGGAGATGTTGGATCAAGGAGCGATTGAGCCCTCGAAGTCACCATGGGCTGCACCCTTGTTCCTGGTTGGAAAGAAAGATGGAACTACGAGACCAGTAGTGGATTTTAGAGGTATAAACGAAGTGACCAAGGATGATAAATATCCCATCCCGAGAATGGATGACTATTTAGATTGCCTTGGAAGAGCTAAGTTTTATACGACTCTAGATTTGAAGTCGGGATATTGGCAGGTCCCGATGGAGGAGGAGAGCAAGGAGAAAACGGCCTTTATATGCCAAGAGGGCTTGTTTCAGTTTAAAGTGATGCCGTTTGGGTTGAAGAACGCACCGGCTGAATTCCAAAGGATGATGGAGAGAATCCTTGGGGATTTGGTATGGAAAATTTGCCTAGTGTACATAGATGATATTATCACCTTCTCGAATACGTTCGAGGAACACTTAGAGAATTTGAAAATGGTGCTAGAAGCGTTGAGGAAGGCGAAGTTGACTCTTAAGCCGGAGAAATGTGAATTTCTTCCCGAGAAGGTGCACTTTTTAGGACACATCTTGGACGCGAACGGAATTTCTCCGGATCCTAAGAAGGTCAAGGCGATAACGGAATTTCCATTCTCGGATTCTGTTAAGAAAATGCAAAGATTCCTAGGTATGCTACAATGGTGTAAGAAATTTATACCAGACCTAGCAGCACTAGCTGAACCCTTGTACAAATTAACGGGCAAGAAGGGAACATGGAATGTAACGGAGTTACATTACGCAACTTTTGAGAAGCTCAAAGTAGCATTGACCTCAGTACCTTTCTTAAAACATCCAATTTTAGATGGATCTGCACGGTTCATTCTTCAAACGGATGCCAGTGGAATTGCACTGGGAGCAGTGTTATGTCAAGAGACTGACTCGGAACGTTGGGTAGTTGCCTACAATAGTCGGATATTGCGGGCAGAAGAAAGGAAATGGTGCGCCACCGAAAGGGAATGCTTAGCTGTGGTTTACGGCCTTAAAATCTATAAACATTATCTTTTGGGCCAAAAGGTCAGGATTCAAACTGACCACAAACCTTTATTATCAATGAGGGTCAACACACAGACTTATGACAAACTCAAGAGGTGGTACGCATTCATTTGCCAGTTTAATCACAGGTTGGAGTACGTGCCTGGCAGACAGAATGCCATGGCAGATTTCCTCTCCAGGAAGGAGGAACCGGATGAGCAGAAAGAGAAGTTGCCACCAAAATGGGAGCTTATCTTTCAGAAAGAAGAAGTGAAATCTCTTGCTGAAGACGAAGTCCTTAACCAAAACCACAAAGTTTTAGTGAAACAACTTCGGGAACTCAGAGGAGATGAAGTGGATGAGGCTGTAGGAGTCTCCACTCCGGTGAAGATGGCCACAGCTTCAGTGGCTTCAAACTATGGTGTTAGTGATGAAACTCAACTTAATATTTCTCCAGAATTTGATAATTATCGAACGCCTGAGAAATATGAAATTGAGGCAGTAGTCACTAGACAAATGTCAAAAAACTTGCAGCAGGAGGAAAAAGGACATCCTCCTGGGCA
Source organism: Romanomermis culicivorax (assembly GCA_963922205.1). Classification (NCBI taxonomy): domain Eukaryota; kingdom Metazoa; phylum Nematoda; class Enoplea; order Mermithida; family Mermithidae; genus Romanomermis; species Romanomermis culicivorax. The sequence goes on from CAWUHX010000344.1 coordinate 147,866, forward strand.
AGCAAAACCTGTAGAAGAAGTGAAGAGAATTTTTGAACCGGAAGAGAATGAGTTTGAAGAAGCCCCAGAGATGGAAGATGGTAGACCAAAAGGGCTTATCTCGAACGCCTTGATGTCAAAGTTGCAAGGAAACGATAAAGATCTAAAAGTGATCTTCGAGAAACTAGGTGCTAATAGTGGCACCAAGTCTCAAAGTAACTTTTATATCGATCAAGGGATACTATATAGAGAGACTTTTGGCGAGGCAGAGGATCAAGTTGTTGTCCCCTCTGTTCTCAAAAAAGTTGTCCTGCATCACTATCATGGAGCAGTGATGATGACGCATCAAGGGTTTAAGAGAACCCTTGCTATTATTAAAAAGTGGTTCTGGTGGCCGAGCATCGAGAAGGATGTTCGGAGCTGGATCAGCTTTTGTCCGATATGTCAAATTGCGACTCCAGGAAAGGCTACAATTCCGCCATTGAATCCAATCATTCCTAGAGGACCATTTGACATAGTTTCTGTAGATATTGTGGGAATATCTCCCATGAGCGAGAAAAGACCGTATGTGATAGTATTTCAAGATTACTTTACAAAATGGGTGGAAGCAGAAATGATCCCGGATCAATCTGCTGTAACCATTGTGGACAGTTTTCTTCGGAATATTGTGTTCAGGCATGGAACCCCGGTGAAATTGTTGAGTGATAATGGTTCATGCTTCACAGCTGATCTGATGACATCAGTGTGTAAATTATTGGAGTGTCAGAAGATTTTCACAACTGCCTACCATCCACAAGGAAATGGAATGGTTGAAAGGTTTAACCAAACCTTGATCAAGCAGTTGTGAAAGGTTGCTATAGAGGATTCAGATAAGTGGGACAGATATTTGCAATCTGTCGTTTTTGCATATAATGCCACACCGCATACCTCAACAAGATGTTCTCCATTTGCCTTATTGAGAGGTCATGAGGCAAATTTTGGCATTAGTATTGGTGTTGCTAGAAACATAGTTCTGCCAATGAACTATGAGGCTTATAAGCATATACTAACCGAAAGTTTAGTAGAAACTTATGAAGTCATTTCAGAGAATATCAGGAAGGCTGCGGAGAGCAGTAAAAAGTTTTTTGACCGTAAAGCAAAAGCTCATGATTATTCCGTCAATGATTGGGTTTTGCTGAAAGTCGATAAACAGAAAAAACTGGGTCTTCCGTGGCAAGGACCATATGTGGTTACTGATAATAGGAGATTATCAGAGAATGTGCTTGAAATCGCTCACTGGAGAGAGCCACTGAAAAAGCAGGTGGTATCCGTGAGCAGGTTAAAGCACTTTCACTACGAGACCGGAAGATGGCTGCAGTCTAACGACGTGTCATCTAAGGACACGCAGTTTACTGTAGATTCGAAAATTGACAATTATAAACTGCCGTAGCACGTAGCGCTGTTTACCGCGTGTGTGTGTGTGCGTATGAATACCCCCCCATATTTTTTTGTCCCGAATAGTGTATTTAAGTACAAATTGTAATTAATTGTATTTATTTATGTATTTATCGCGTATTTATCGTGTATTTTTAAATTTTTCTCGCGTAAATCTTAAAATTTCTCAAAATTTTTGGTAAAAAACCACTCTTCGCAAAAATTCCAAATTCTTAAAAATTTTTCGCGGCCTAAATCTTAAATTTTCCCGAGTCCGATTAATTTTTTCGGAGGAAATAGTTAGCTGTTGCCCCCCAATTCTGTGAATACTGGAAGAATTGGGAAAACTGCTGAGTTTCAGAGTGAAAATAGACAAAAAGTAGCGAAAGCGGAAAATTTGTCGATTTTTCAGCTCTTATTGAAAAAATTTTAAAAATTTTGCAAAAATTGATAGCGCCGAATTAGTAGAATTCGAAAAAGAAGCGGAAGGAATGTCCAGGCCCCCCAATGGATGCCGGACAAAGCAGTATCTGGTCACGGACCCCCACGTGACCTACAGTCAGCCGCAGGTGCGGCAAAACAATCGGTATTTTTTTCGATGGTAAGCGACCTAAGTTTTTAGACTTAGTTAATTTAAAAATTAATTGGGCAAAGCAGGATGTCATAGCCCACGGGTGTCTAGACGAAGGCCTAGACAATTGTAAAAATTTAGTGGGAACAAATTTGTTCTGTCAACTTGAAAAAGTGTGGCAAAGCTGCCCGTAGCGCAAAATTTGGACTTTTTGCGAAACTACATCATTCCTCTACACACATAGCGAGTTGAATAAATTCATCTATGTGATGGGGAAGAAGTGGAGCGTAGCAACTAGTCGACTAGGGGTAGATAATTTCAAAATTTATTTAAATTTCTAAATTCCATCTTAATTTACTTTTCTACGAATTTCCACATTTTGGGTAAATTAGTAAATATATTTTCAAATTTCTTCTTGGAAATTCTTAATTTATTGGTTGGATACGCCATTTTGGGCATTGGATTGAGACGGCATGCAGTCGATTGATGGAAGACGCAGGTGGTCTGTGCGTGTACTCCCGTATAAGGTAGAAGTCGGGGCCGCACTTGTGTTTAACTATCTGCCAACACTAACCCAATATATGTGTAGTACCTTATTTTCCCCTGCTTGCAAATTTCTTTTCTTCTTTCCTATTTGTGCTTACTATCTGTGGTGAAGGTAGAATTTAACCGATGTTTGTCCGCTTTGGGAAAAATTTTCATTGAAAAGTTGTAAACATTTCGCCTGAATTTTTTAGACTACAATGTTAAAGGCATTGTCAGAGTCGGCGAATTAGAACGATGGTTTGCCACGACGTTCGGGAGATTTCCGTTGGAATTGACGGAACCGAAATTGGTCGAGGTAGGTAAGGTGGCTGAGATGATCGAAACCTTGAAAGACAGTAGGTTTCGAGGACAGCCAGTTATCGGTTTTGATACCGAAAAAGTTACTTAAGAGTACGTGAGTAAGGTTTTCGCGACTTCTGGGGTTGATAACCCAAAAGGGAAGGAGTTCCCGAGAGTCATTAGCTTCTCGACGGTAACTGGAGACACCTTTGTTGTAGATACTATGACAATCATGCCGAAGGAATGGACGCTCATTCATGAGCTCTTAGATTCGGACATGCTTCTCGTTGGATACAACTTGGTTACAGATCTGGTCGCCATCTGGAATGTTAATGGCGCAGGTAGAAAGCACCAGGATGTTGATCTGACAGCAGAGATCAAGTATAGAATTGCATCTTCGTATGGCCGTTATTATGACATAGCCAAGGTAGGGGATCAATTGAACGGAAGATTTTTGGCAATGTCCAGGAAGTTGGGACTTTGCCCAGAAACATTTAAGCTGAAAGGGTTGTTCACAGAGCTGTATCTGGCGGACGTTGGTTATTTCCAAATCGATTTCCGTCAGAGAGCGCAACGTGAACGATTCTGTAGGCACATGTTGACGCAGTTTGAAATCAGGTATTCAGCACTGGACGCCTACTACTCATTGTTGGTTTTCTTAGCGTTTTTCCACTATGAGTTAGCTATGGAAGTCGAGGTCGGATTCCAGTATTTTCCGCATGATTTGATGAAAGCGGATCAAATCCAGATAATGGCGTACAGGTTGTACAGGTTTTTTAATATGATACATGGAGAGAATTTTCCGCAGACTTTTTGTGGAAGTCGGGAAGTAGAGGAGCCGCAGTCGTCGGCTATTTACCACGTAATGAGACAGGAAGCGTATGCCCGTATGGCTGCCCAGATGGACACCTCATTTGGAGGCTATGTGGAGTACAGCTTCCCTCATTACGAGGCAAATTCGAAGAGAGGGAGAGACGTAAGTATACCTAAAGGTATTCATCCTGATTATACCGTTAAAGAAAAAAGTAAGAATGTAGACGGTAATGATACGGTAAGTGAGGATGAAGAGTTTGAAGAAGCTTTGTCGGAAAAGCAGATTAGAACTCGAATAATGAACAAGGTGATAGATATGGTTAATCGAGGGAAGAGTTTCAGTAGACTCGATGAACCAGTACCTATGGTTTTGTACGAGAATTTCCTAAGGTATAGGAAAGAAACGAAGCAGTTGTTGGAGATAACATCTCTGGAAGTTGATTACCACGAGTATGAACCAGTCAGAGTTCCAAATGGTAAAGACTCGTACGTAAGGCAACACTGGAGTATGGATATCGCTCCTTATTCTGAAATATTGATTGAGGACAATTTTAAGAATTTGGAGTCAGTGTGTAATAAAGTTCCCCTGACGTTTCATTTATTTTGGCCAGCTTGTAGAGAGGAAGCGGAAGAGTATCTTACCTCTCTCCTTGACCACAACTATTTGAGATCCTTTAGCCCTGAGGGAAAGGAACAACTCTTGAAGATGTTGTGGAGGGGAGATAGGTACGGTCAGTACTTATCATTTTTGAACAGTCTTCCAGTAACAGAGGTGCATACGCCAACCAAGGGCGATTCTATTACATGTTGGGGAAATCGTTTCGGATTTCTGCCGATCCGATTTTGGCCCAAGACAAAATCATGGGAGCAAAGACCGGTAGATAAGAGGAAGCATTTGGCGGAGTGTCCGCAGTACAAAGATAATCCGTACTGCTATCAGAGGTTTTACTTCCGTCAAATAGCTGTTCGAGTCCCACGTTTGCGATACCCGATTGATATGGGCGAGGACGCAATGAAGGAGAACCAGAAAAAGAGCGTGTTAGCGTATCAACCGGAATACGTTCCAGGTTACGAGCCCCCATTTTTCGAGCCGATATTGCCGTCTGATGCTCCAGGTTTCACAATTACGCATATTGGGGATAAGGTTGTAGTGACGCCGACAGGTAAGCAGCCAGCAGTGCCGGTTACAGGCACTGAGGTAAGCACAACGGTGAGTCAACAATCTGGAGTTGATATGAGTAGTTTGGATCAGGTGCAGGGGATGCAGGCTGAGCCTGTTGCGGCGAAAGCACAGCAACAAGCGATACCTGCAGACCTCAACACCCCCATAGACTTGAATCAGGTAGGAGATGATTTAGAAGTGGCTAAGGAGGTCACTGTTGAATTGTTGATACAGCCTGATCAAGAAGCACAGGTAACCTCTTTATTAGATCAGACAGAAAGTTTACTTTCTGGAATGGATGTTAGGGCAGAGCAGATGTTGGATGAAAGCAATCTGATAACGATTGCTGCAAGTCCAGCAATAGAGGAAATTGAAGCAAGGCTCAGGGAGCAAGCTGAAAAGGAAATCGAAAGGCAGAAGGAAATTTTTACTAAGCAGCTTGCGGAGCAGAAAGCGAGATTAGATCAGCAGCAGAAGCAGCTGGAACTAGTATTGGCTGGTTTTACGGCGCAGCCGACGCCTCTGGCAGCGCCTACAGTCGTGCAAGCTCCAGCCAAGCCGCCTACTGCTTATCATATCCCGAAATTGCTGGCGCAACCTTCTAGTACGCAGGCCATCCAACCTGCGGTCAGCAAGGTTACGCCGACAGTTCAAGTAGCGCCCAGAGATCCAAGTATAGACGGTGGTATACCAGGTATGTATACTGCCGAAGAGGTTAGAAAGTTCAGAGCAGAAGGTCGTACGGACGACCAAATTAAAAGATTAGGAAGACGAAAATTAACCCGAAAGGCCAATAGGGCTAAGAAGAGAGAGGAAGAAGATGTTATTGAAATCAGTGATGGTGAAGGAGAACAGACAGGGAGTTCTACGTCTGTGGATTTGAAGTTTGCAGGACCTACAACTTTATTAACGGATTCAACCAAGTCCAAGACTGGAACTACGCCGACGAGCCTGATGCCTGGAACCAAAAGTTCTACGAGTCAGGTGCAGTCAACGGTTGCTTCAGCTAAAGTACCGAGTAAATCGTTTGCATCTCAGGTAAGTGCAACGACGAAAAGTACTTTGGCTAAGCCCGTGTCTAAGGTCGATAAGACTTCTCAGCAGGACCAGAGCAGCGCTTCAGGGAAAAAAGTTGTTTCTAAACCCTCTACCTCGGAACCGACAAAATCGGTCAAGAGAAGTAGAGATAAGGAAGTAACTTTGGAGTACCTAAGTTCTGTTTTGAGAGACTACTGGGATGTCCATAAGAAGTTTCCCTTGGTGAAGGGAAGGATAGATTTTTCGACACCGGAGGTGATCGAATTCTTTGCTCAGGATATGCCAGATGACAATAGGAACCAAATCATCTGGGCATTGGTGAATAATGGAGTAGAGGAGCTTTACGAGAACTACGGGGATCACTTTGATGTTCAGGGTGGTTTCCTGTATGATCATGTAAACATTCCTGAGCCCATTTGGGAGTATATTTGGCTCAAGTTCATGCCAAATTGGTTTCATCATTTTGATGCGGAAATAGTAATGGCAGCCGTGAGATACTTATGTACCATGGTGTTGCTAAAGTTAGAACAACAGCAGTTAGGCCCGAGACATATTGGTGCAATTGATGCACGGGCCAAATCATTTGTCACAGAGAGGTATTATTCTATCTACCTGCGGGGAGAAGGTAGTACTGCATTCAGGGAAGCGTATGCCAACCGAATGCAGGAGCACCAACAAACTGCAGTGGATATGGCAGCAAAGAGAAGGTTGTCAGACATGGTTCAGAAATTTTCTGGTAAATTCCAGAAGACCGAGGATGAGGAGGGGCAACCCTTCAAGATTCCAATGTTAACGGAAAGACAACCTAGGGATGCATCCAGGACTAGGAGCCAGCACTCGCGACAATCGTCTCATTCGCAGGGTCGGCACCAGCCTGGAGTATTCAAATTACCGTATGCGAATCAACAAAGTCAAGGTAGGTCCACTACCTCAGCTTCTGGAGTATCTTCCGTAAGTTCCACTCAGGGCTCGTACCAGAAGGGAATTGGAGGGGGATATGGCCGAGGCTGGGGTCAGGGGCAGGGTCAAGGTAGACCTTTCAAAATGGTTAATCCGCAACCGTATAGAGGTCAGGCGATGGGCGGACCCCCTCGTGCGGCCCAACCTCGAGGAGTTTTTGGGGGATTCCTCAGGGGTCGTGGAGCTCGAGGTGGTCCCTACCCTCGCCGTGGTAGCTTCCAATACGGCGGTTATGGTGGCGGCGGGCAACAATAATTTCATATAGCCGCATACTTTTTGGACCAAAATTCGTTATTTCGTACAAATTTTATTTCAAAAAATACAAAATACAAAAACACAAATAAAATACAAAATGCAAAAAAATATATTATCTCGTTTTATTGTTGCTTTAAAATTTTAAAATCTTTTCTTGCTTCCGGTGCCCAAAAGTTGCCCGGCAAAATTCATCTTTCCGTCCATCTTAATTCGGGCGTGTATATAGCCCTCGTATTTTTCTCATTTATTTTCAGGGCCTGAAAAAGATGAAGATGTGAAAATTTTATTCGCGTTTATAAAATTATTTCGTAAGTAGATATTTGAAATATTTTATAGAAAATATTTTTTTACTGAGTAGATTTGTATTGGACGGAGCGATGTGGCGAGCAGCCGACCGGGGAGGAAGCACACCTGGGGCACCTCATCACCGAGGTTGTAAAAACCAGGAAATGGGAGAAGAGGAACGGCGACGCCCCGGATCTAGGCACAGATCAACGTCAAAGTCCAGGCCGAACTACGTTCGTGATCATTTCCGGTAGCCTGAAAAGGAGTGCCCTGCCGAATGGATTGGTCAAGGTCGCCGTCACCTGAAGGACCTGGTAGGGGCTGGATCACATCTTGGAGGGGGTAGCCCCAAAAATTTGTTTTCCGAGGGGAAAACTGTTATGCAGTCGGGGCCTCAGTATGAGACTCAGGCTGCAGAAAGGTTTTCACCTCCCGTTGGTCGGTTTTGAGGGCCGAGGGATGTTGAGGTGGTCTCAGGTGCACGTGTTCAGCTTCCGGCGTCGGTGCGCAGGCGGTTGGATGGGGCGAAAAGTGGCCGAAAAGAATGATAAATTTGCATAGGTTTATGCTGCCACTGTTTCGCGTTTTTGGTGTCTTTTGAGGATTGTTAAAAAGATTACTTTTATGGAGCGTCGAAGCCATCGTCTTATTTATAATATTTTTGTATATTATTTATTATTGGCGTCACCCTTCGTCACCCAATACACTTTGGACCTGTAAGTGTATTGTTTTGTGAGCATAGTGGAAGGAGTTTATAAGATCAGGATTGGAGACTTGGGTAGGAGCTCCTGAGGTACGTGCCAAGGTGTTCTGCCTGAGGTTTAGTGAAAGTTCTGGTGTATATCTGGTGAAACGTCTGGGAGAGTTTGGTGTTTGTTGTTGTTGTTAGCCTGTGGTTAGAACTGTTGCTTTATTGTGACCCCACAGCAGCCTAACATCGGCGGTTTTTTCATTTCTGACCAGTGTTTTTTCCTGCGCCTGGCTTTCTGCAGTGCAGAAAAGCCAAAAAAGTTTCTGCACTGCGGTTTTCTCCTGTTACCACTGTTTTCCCCGGGCCTTTTCCCCAAATGGGAAAAGAGGTCAAAATCTTTTTCACCATTTTCCCGAAGTCATTTTTTCGCTTAAAAATGCTCATAGACGCTTTATTTATGTGTTTTTGAGCTTTTTCAAACCTTCTGGTGTTTTTAGAGCCGTTAATTCATTAGAATTAAGTAAAAAATGTAATTTTCGAGTTTGATCGAAGAATAATCTACAAGCATTGTGGAACAAATTTTCCGACAAACTATCCAAGAGCATAATGACTTTGAATATCATGAGAAATCCATGGTTAAGTCCTCTATGATGGCAAGCGAGAGTCAAAAAAATATTAATCTTTCTGGCGCGAAGCGCCGGAAAAACTGAGTATTTTCTGCGACGCTGTAAAATCAATTTTCCGAACATTTATTTCAAGAATTAGATTAAAACTTTGTGTTCAAAAGTCGTAATTTCTGGAATTTTATTATTTGAAAAGTTTAAACCAGTAATTTATTCGTAGATTCTCATGAACTTGACCCACTGTTTTTTTTTGTACTCTACAAAGATTTTTTCCCTTGTACAAAGAAAAATTTTGACAATCTTTGTACATGTACAAAGATTTTTTTTCTCCAGGAGGAACGATGTACGTCAGTCTCGAGCTATTGCCAATGTTGTCGTCGTAGCTGCATACAAAATTGAATCCTGATGTTCGAAATTCCGAAATTCAGAAAATTGAGTTTTGAAAGTTGAAAACCGACGTGAATCAAATGAGGTTTAAGAAAGCTAGCTCCTGACAGCTTATTTATTGATTTTAGAGCGAGCGAACAAAAATCTATCTGTGCCACTAAAATTTTTCCCCAAGTTGCACATGGCAACCTGGCCTGTACAAAAAACCCTGAATGCATCCAAGCATACCTAGAAATAAATTGAGATCAGAAACTAAAAGACATCAAATAATGAAAAAGATGAATCTTGTTGAAGCTGGAGAGTTACACCAATTTCATCAGTATGTGAATAGTAAACTTTGCATCTAGGTATTCCTGATCTAAAATATAGAGACGTAATTGCCATCAGTCCTATTGATAAATAAATAACTGATTTGCTAAATGATTATTTTTCCTCTATTTCTACCAAACCTGAAAATATTCCTGATCCTAACCTTACTTCTGATAAAAAATTTGAACATAAATTCTCTTGTAGTTTTGATTTCCTCCCTGTCCTTTCAGTGCTCAAAAATCTCAAACCAACGTTATCACTGGGTTCAGGATTACTAAAAAGTATTTACGAAACGAAAATTTTTTTGTACAAAGAAAAATTAAAATGTACAAAGACTTTTGACTTCAATCTTTGTACAAGTACAAAGGGGTGTTGTACAAAAAAAACAGTGACTTGGCCAAAAAGATACGAGAAAAAAGAGTAGAAATTTCCGAAAACTACTTCCATGAAGCTTTTGAACTGATTTTACGTTCAAAAAAATTATCGCCTAAAAAAGTTTCGATACTATACGTATTGATCTTTCTCAAAAAATGTGTCGAGGAAAAATGCATATCTTCATTAAATATCAACATAAAATATTGAACATTACCAATTAAAACATGAGATAATACGTTCAAGATGATGAAAACTATTATAGATTAAGTGATTAGTGAAGGTAGACATGATAAAAGCCGCGCCAGAGCTAGGTACTCCATAATAATGATTTTGAGATTCTGACCTTCTAGAATGCACCAAAATATATCTTTTCTGTACCCGGTCCCCAAATTGGGGAAGAGCCCAAAATTCTTTCCCCTTTTCCTATTTGCTCCCCCAAAAGGCACATTTGGGGAAAAACAGTGCCTGTTACAACACAACACAATAATAGCGAATATAGGAAAAAAGCAAATTAAATGTGTAATTCAATGTTAAATTTGAACGGATTTATAGTTTTTTTAAAATAAGAAAAATAATTGATTTTAGAAGTTAAGAATTAATGACTGACACATTATAGAAGAATGTATGTGATCAAACACATGACTAAAGAAATTCTGCACTGGTGCAGAAATCACCGAAAAAAATTATGTGCAAAACCTAAAAAGTCTGCACTGTGCGGGAAAGATACGGTTTCTGACTTTTCTAAAATAAAAAAGCATACACAGGAAGTCCATTACCTGTTTATATAAAGATTGACGCCTGAGAGTGAAAAAACCTGAAATCGGTTATTTAAGACCCATGACGATTGAGAAGCACTTCAAGCATTACTGATTTTCTCAGCTATAAACATGCCTGTACCCCCCCCCGCAGTTTGGAAAAATAAAACAATAAGCAAAAAAAGTGTATGTTTTTTGGGAAAAATTTCGACTTTTTTCGACCCCCCCCCCCAACTGGTCAAATAAACTAATTTATTTCTATACATCAACATCCGACTTCGTCTTTTTTCCTCCATAGCAATCCATAGGAAACAAGCAGCAGAAGACCACCGACCCACACCTGTTAGTTTTTCGACCATTGCCATCCAAAATAATAAAGAAAATACTGAAAATGCTCTTTTGACCAAAATTTAGAAAAATGCGCCAATAATCAACCATTTTTACTTCAACAGTGTCATACCCGCGCGGAGCGTAGAAATGTCTCACTTTTTGATCGATTTTGGCTCGAAAAGTCATTTTTGACCGAAAAATGGCGTATTTTTTCCGACTTCGGCTTGCTGGGAGCATACATATAATTGGGAGGGGGGGGAAGTGATATGGGAACCACCCCCAGATATCGTCGACCATATGGCTAGCCAATGGGCGACCGTCCCCCCAGGATTTTCCAATCCAATGGCTAGCCATATGGTAGCCCTAGGGATCCCCATACCTTTTGGTCGGAAAAATACTGAAAAATGTCAATTTTTTGATGAAAAATGTCGATTTTTGAACAAAAAATGGTAAAAAATGTGAATTTTCTGGGCGCTTCGGCCGTGAATACATTTTTTCGATATTTTTAGACGAAAATTACTATTTTTTCAACTATTTTTCGGACTTTTTTCGTGAAAAAAATCAATTTTTTTCCTTGAGGGATCCCTACCCCCAAAATTTTGGGAATTACTGACCTCCGGCCCAAAAAAAGTCGTCCGACCCCCCCCCCCCGCCCCGAGACCTCGGTGCTCCGTTACATGTATGGCTGGGAGTGGGAGTCAGTGCCCAGTCGATAGCTCAAAATTTGGCGGAGAAGACGGCTGACAACTGCACGAAAAAAGAACTTTTACCTGGTTCTTCTCGTTTAATTTCTTTTTGCTTGAAATTTCGCCGAGCCGGGGTCAAAATTCGAATCTGGACGGCGTTCTTCGCGAGATTGAGCCATTTGTTTAAGGCAAGACGGTCGTTGTCTTAAACAATAAAAACCATGTACGTATAGAGCGTTCAACGGAAAGAACCTTGATTACGTGATGTGGTTGTCATCGTTAGTTGAAATGGAACCTTCTCTTATACTCCCTTTGGTCTTAAAGTTAACCTGGAATAAAAATTATCAATAAATGTTTAAAAACTTTTCCGTCTGTGAACCATCTTTCGCACCAAGTTATGATCCACCTATAAGTGACTGCCGTTCAGTGTTTTTCTGCACAGTGCAGACTTTTTAGGCTTCGTGCAGAATTTTTTTTGTGATTTCTCCACTGGTACAGAATTTTTGGAGTCTGATTCTGAACTTTTAAAATTAATTATTTTTCTTTACACATTCTAAACGACTACACATTTAATTTGATTTTTTTCATATTATTCACTATTATTGTACTGTAACAAGAGAAAACATTAGTGCAGAAACTTTTTCTGGCTTTTCTACACTGTGCAGAAAGCCGGCTGCAGAAAAAATACTGCTTTCGTTGAATTTCAAAAGTGGTGGTTTGATAAATAAGCTTATTTTCAAATAGAGTACAGATAGCATACATGTAACGGAGTCCCGAGGTCTGCGGGGGGGGGGGGAGTGGGCCACTTTTTTTTGGGCCGGGGTCAGTAATTCCCAAAATTTTGGGAGGAGGGGTCTCTGAAGGAAAAAAAATCGATTTTTTCACGGAAAAAGTCCGAAAAAGAGTTTAAAAAATAGTAATTTTTGTCTAAAAAATGATAAAAAATGTATTTATGGCGCGAAGCGCCGAGAAAATTGACGTTTTTGTTTGACAATTTTTTGTTCAAAAATTGACATTTTTCATCAAAAAATTGACATTTTTCCGACCAAAAGTATGGGGGTCCATGGGCTACCCTATGGCTAGCCATAACATTAGAAAATCCTGGGGGGCGGTCGCCCAATGGCTAGCCATATGGTCGACGATTTCTGTGGGAGGGGTTCCCATAGCACTTCCCCGACCCCAATTACATGTATGATAGATAGTGCATGAAAAACTCAAATTAGTCAAATTTCCTGAAAAATGGTGCGAGAAAACTTGTTTTTGGATATAGTTCAGTGTACTTCAAGCAATAGTGTAGTTTTTGTCGAAAATTAGACAGTTATCATCCTAAAATAGCATATTGGGGGAAAATAATTCGGCTGAGCACAAAAGCGAAAGTGAACAACTTTGTCGCTGTCTTTAGTTACGAGATCAGTTTGCCTGCTTTCAGATTGAAATGCGCATAATTTGTTATGTTCTGTCCGAATTTATGGCATACACCTGACTTCTAGCCTCTTGGTAATAATCAGGTTTTCTAGCTGGTCAACAATACTGTAGCAGACACTGGGCCAATGAGAGGACAATTTCAGTCGCTATAGTCTGCTGTGACACTTCCGTAGTAGATTCCGTCGACAAAAAAAAGATCACGGTACTATCCTGCCAAAATTATGAATTTACCCATACAAATAATAAAAGATCATGTTGATGCATTGCTTTGAATTCGTTACACGTACATAGGTATAGGTGAATAGAATTTACGGCCGAAAATTTAGCCCTACAATTCGAACAAATGTCCGACAATCGGAAAATTGTAAGTATTTAATCACAAGTGACTTGGGTTTAAAAAAAGAATTTTTTTCAGATTTTCACTGTACTGAAAGATAGCGGATCAAATCTGGCTAAAAATTGATGCGAACTTGTCCTCTCATTAGAAGATTTTCTACGGAATTATTAATCATCAGGTCATATTATTAGAACTGCAGGAATCGAACAAAAATTAATCAGTTCCAGATTCGGTTCCTGTGACAATTAGAGGTATCTCTAATTATGATTATTGGATATATCTCTAATTGTCACAGGAACCGAACCGGCTCCTGAAAAATGAATAGGTTGATTTCGGTTCCGGGTATCCGTGACATGCCTGAATCACCATATGGCCCAAGATTCTTTGAGGAGGAATTGTCTACGGTACTTCAATTCATGTGATGGAGAGTGTGAGATGCTGTGGGGACACCACAAGCGACGGCTTATCGCTTGTTTAGAAAAATGATTTTCATAACCCCCAAGCACGAATCGACAGGATATATGAACTCCGGAAAATCAGGGTAGGTGTCCGATTGGCAGATTCATTATAAACAGAACAAAACTTAGAAAAAACGCCAGTTTCAAGAATAAAAATGGATAATTTTTATCAAAAAAGGTGAGAAAAGTCAAATTATTTGCTGTTTTGCGCTACCTAAAAGGGTTTTTTTTAGAAATTCTGGGACTTAAAAGCACATTTTAGCGTTATTTCAACGATTTTGGGTGTCAAGAACTGAATCGGCTGAACGCTTTTTCCCTACAAGAGCGTTCATGTTAGATGTAAGTGCGCTACCTCAATATGAATGGGATCACTGTTTTCTCGCGGGTTTGGTGAGAGAGCTCAAAATTTTGTTCGAAAAATTTTTTAAGCCGTTTTTCTTTAATCCTTGCTTTTGGCGCAGAACGCCGATAAATTTTTGAATTTTAATATTATGAAACGTACGATATCGAATCTTCTCAACACTTGTTGCTAGATATTATGGATTTAATTTTACAGCCTAAAATAGCGTTCAGAATCGGACAATGAATTACAATCTATGCATGTATGTAACTCAGAATTGATCAGATATCACTTTTCAGCGCCGATATTCCTATAATAAAAATCCTAGGGCCAAAAAACTAATTTTTTTACTTTTCTCAGCACATGTTTATTCTACTTTACAATTATCAGGACCTGCCTTGCTAGTGAAGTAAAAGCCAAAATTCAATTTCATTTTATTTCACATTCTATGTCGTTCTTCACATTGTTGTGCCTTTGTGAAAATTAGTCAAAGCATGTGCAGCAAACTCTTCTGCATAGGCCAGCTTGCAATGTGTAACTTAGAGGAAAAATTTGGTCGCGCAGAGAAATTTTTAGTTGCTTACCATAAAATTGAGAATTCGCGTTAATTTCTCCAGAAAAATGATTCAATGCTAGTATTTCTTGTATTTTATTCGATTAGTGTCAGTTTCAGAACCTTTAAAATGAATTTCATCAGTCGAAAGGAAGAAAGAAATTTATTAAAAGCGAAAAAACAAGCGCAAATACCAGTAGTGAAGAAAACTCATGTACGCGATGATAGCACGCGCGATGTGAAGAATGAAAAGATAATAAGAGTACTTTGTTCGGCTGTCAGCGCCAAAAAAATTTGATTTTGGGTTACTAAAACGTCTGGAAATGCATTTTTAGCTTATTTTTACTACAGCAATCTATAATCGTGATCTTTTCGCCATTTAGTCAAAAGACTTTAATGGGTTTTCCGCTATTTTAGACAAATAATTTTTTCGGTCAAAAAAATTGACATTAACGCTGAAATCTTTTAAAAATTTATTTCCTGAAAGAAGGTCTAATTTTTCGCTGAACGCAGTGAATTTTCAACAGTTAAGCAAGCAATCAAGAAATTGTACTTTTCAATCAGCAAGGACTTTTACCTTTGTCCTGTGCTGTAATTTTTTTCCAACAGCAAATATTCTATGTTCACGAAAAACCAAAAATTTTTAAAGAGCACAAAAAGATTTTGTCGAAACAATCAAGAAAAATCTTGATTTTCGTCAGATTTCTCGAAAAACAAATTATATTATAAGTTGGCACATTTTCTAACCTGCAATTTACAGTTAGTTTTAAAATGCGAAAAATGCATTTCGAGATAGGAAACTCTGAAACCCATCGAAGGGGCCGTTGCACTGTAAGTACAACATGACAGGAAAAATTAGCTGCGCAGCCAGAAATTTGGTTGCTGTGTGCAAAGTTTTATGGGTTAAGCCTTAGAATCGACCTTACTTATAATTCTTCAGTAAAAAAGTGATAGCTATCACTTGGGGTCAGTCTGCGGAGGGAGTAAATGGTAACCTCATGCACTTGGGGTCTGTCAACGGGGGGGGGGGGGAAGATAAAGTGAAAACTTATGCACTTGGGGTCTGTCGCGGGAAGGGTAGCACGCATAAAGTGATATATATGATATATATATATGATATGTATATGATATATACCTTTGCCTGTATGTAAACGTGCCACTGCTGGCAACAGACTAGACATGAAAAACAGCTAGAAATCAACTTTCCATGAATTCGCGTAAATCGGCTAAAACTATATGACTTTAGAACTGAATACAGGCAACATAAAAATAAAAAACAACCAAAAATTTGGATTTTACGACCTGCAAAAACTTCTGCTATTGCTCATTTTCCAAATGTTAAAAGTTTTTGCTCAAAAAATTCAAAAATCTTCGGGCTCAGGTGAACATTAGCGAAAATTAATCGAAAAATCTGAAATTTTATCGGATATTGAAGCAAAATATCAAAGAATATAAATGAAAAAATGAGATGAGACATTTCAGACGATGAAAACAAAAAGTCAGCTGCTAACTGATGTAGACATGCTAATGACCGCGCGTTAGTTGGATTACAGCGAATAATGATTTTTGGCCTTCATCATGCTACTTCTTTATCTCGGAAAAAAACGAAAATTTTCCCAAAGGTCAAAAAATACTTTTTCCAAATTTTTTTGAGTTGGGGATACCAACATAGGGTATAGGATTCGACCAAGTTTCGACCACCATACATGCACAGCATAGAAAACCTGGCTGAGGGTCAGCCAGGACAGAGGCTCAGACTTAGGGAACGCCTGTGGTCTGGGGAGCCAAGGTCGAAAACCTTTTGTATCAGGATAACCCGGTTGGGCAACTATATCAGTCAGATTATTCGCATAGACAGAATTCTTAAAAGTTTTGATATTACTTTTTCGGAACCAAGTATACTTTGTTTAAAAAAATTGTCAAGCTACTGCATCATTTCCATTTTTATGACGACTTTTTCTTTTATCATGCTTATTTTCCTTCGTCATCTTCTGAATCATTGCTGGGAGAGTCGAACCCCCTGGGGGTCAAACCCCCAACACCCCCCACGTGCATGTATGGGTCCCCCCAAATCGCAACGGTTAGTGTGTATGCACTTACGGATGGTGTCAGCCAGTCCTACTATTATCAGAAATCATTTCTTTCTTCATAAAAAAAACAAACCCCGAAGCCAACCCGTGCTGGTTAACTTCGACAACACGGCATATGAGAAGGGCCACATGAATTTGTCATCGTTTTCCTTTTCCCATTTACGCGATGAAAAAATCAATACGCACTCGTATTCCGCACGGCAGAATTAAGCATAAGCATACATGTAATTGGGTAGGGAAGAGCTATTGGAACCCCCCCCCCCGGATATCGTCGACCATATGGCTAGCCATTGGGTGGCCGTCCCACCCCCAGAATTTTCCAATCCTATGGCTAGCGCCGTAGGGACCCCTATAATTTTGGACGGAAAAATAATGAAAAGTTTCAAGTTTTTTATGAAAAACGTCTATTTTTAAACAAAAAATGGTCAAAAACGTCAATTTTCTCGGAGCTTCGCGCCATGAATACTTTTTTAACAGCCTTTATGGAAAAAAATTACTATTTCTGAACTATTTTTGTGAAAAAATTTTTCTTTAAAGATCCCTCCCCCCAAAATTTTGGGAGTTACCGATCCTCGGCCCAAAAAATGGCCAGAGCCCCCCTAGACCTCAGGGCCCTGTTGCATGAATGAGCATAAGTATACGTATGCTGAACACCCCTGTCCGTAAGACGTCAGATCAGTTGAGAAATAAAACGAAAAATTCGTGAGCGCGAGTTAACAACATCTCCCGCCCAATTTATTTCGAGTTAGATACGGTTGGCGAAATAATAGGAACACGACACACCCGTAAGACCTCCGATCAGTTGGGGCAGTTGAGGGGGGGGGGGCTAAATCCGAAACTTGGGTGGAGGGGGTCGGAAAAAGTCGAAATTTTTCCCAAAAAGGCCAAAAAACATACACTTTTTTGCAATTTTTTAAAATTTTTCCAAACTGGGGGGGGGCGGTTGGGTGATGTTGGGTATGTGGTTGGCCAAGTTGGGGGGAGGGGTCCCCCCACAAGTACAGGTATGGAACACGAGTCTCAAGATTTGGCCACTGAGTCCGGCAAAGTTGGTGGGGAGCATACATGCACGTGAGAGGAAGGGTTTGGGGGTATTGACCCCCAGCAGATTCTCGCTAACCCTAGCAATGATTGAGGTGACGAAGGATGAGAGGCGTAACTTAACTCGCTATTTTCTTTAGCTCTTACGCGTTTATTCTTCATGACTATGACGTATTATTTTGGGCATAAAAAATGAGTAAGAGGAGTCGTCATAAACATAAAAATGATGCTGTAGTTTAATAATTATTCTAAACAAAGCATGCTTGATTCCAAAGAAGTAACATTCAAACTTTAAAAAGTGCTATCCAAGCAAATAATTTCACAATGTGACTGATATAGGTTGCGGAATATGCTGCGTGGATGTTGGAAGACCTTTCTTTTTGTTATCAAGAACGAAAAAAGTTTTAATGTTATCCTATGTCCAGGCTAGCCTCCAACAGAATATCTATGCTATGCATGTATGGTCAGAGTACATAATTTCGGTCGGTCCGAGACCGGAGGAGGGTAAATCCCAGATCCGCGGGGGGAGGGGGGGCAGTGGCTCGATGGACTCCATCTAGCTACTGCCTTCGTGGGGTGCAAGTGCTCGTTCTCTCTAAAATCTTGGTATGCTATTTTTTGGCCAATTTACCGCAGCTGCGGTCGAGGGTCCCAACATTCGGGTACTACTGGGCCTGATCCAACCTTCCGCGCAATTACAGGTATGATGGATGATGATATAAATTAATGCAGAGACCCGTATCCAGGATTTTCAAAAAAAGGGGGGGGGGGAATTTTCCAAATTTTTTTTCGAATTTACTGAATAAAAATAAAATCAAAATCGTTTAAAGACCGTTAGTTTATTTGTGTTTGAATTAGTGTCTAAATTCTATGTTTGACGAAAAGTAGGGAAATATAATAATTTAATGTGGGAATTGTGATGTATAAATACAATGATATTGCTTTTTTCTAAAAAAAATTTAGCCCCCCTCTAAATACGGGCCTGGCAGATGCGCTCAATATGTGGAGAATTTCGCAACAGTAATAATGTGAGATTGCTCAACTGCCAGCAAACTTTTTGTACCTGTTTACTAGATTGTTGAACTTAACAGAGTTGTATAATGCTTTTTGTCGGCGTCAAATGGATTTACAACTAGATTATCATTTATTACTATATATATATGACCAAGCGTAGCATATTCGTTAAAATACTGCATATTTATTCCGCATTTAATTAACTTATTTGTTCATTTTTATTATATCTCCTAACATCGCTTAGTGCCCTCGCGAATAAAATCAACATCCCTTATCCTAATAAATTCCCGTCTGACTTAGTTTTAAGTTCGTTTGCGTAGCGTTAGAACATAAATATATATAAACCAGCAGGTTATGCTTTTTGCAGTGTTGATATTGGAAGTTGAAATTGTATATACTGTTATCTTCCGCGGCGGCTGAAACGGAAACAAATACGGAATGCGACAGGGGCCATTTGATTTTTCAAGAAATTTTGAAAAACCCGATATAATTTTCCGGATATCAAATGAGTTTCCAAAATCTTATCGACTTTCTCAAAAACTTATCAAGTTTTTCAAAAAATATATCGGTTTTTTCAAATACTGTAGGAAAAATCTATCGGTTTTTTCAAATACTGTAGGAAAAATTTATCGGTTTTTTCAAAGTGAAAACGTATCGGTTTTTTCAAGGCTGAAAATCCTAGTCACGTGATGATTGTTGATTGGTCGATAGGCGGCTCTTGTTGTCTTCTGATTGGCTGGGCAATTATCTGAACGCCTCCGTACCCTAATTTCCATTGTTATTGGATTCTAGTGACGCGCTGCGCGAAAATTCTCTACAACTTCATTGCAAATGTTGTTTTTTCCTACACAAATTCTGATATCCATAGTTTTGAACTTGTTACGATTCAAATAGGAAAATTAACTACTTTTTTGGTAAGCTGAGCGTTCCGTGGTATGGGAATGTGTGAACGCTGAACCAATCTTTTGAGCGAACATTCTACAGGAAGGCTCATTTACATAATTTGCCATTTTGCAGTTCTTGATCATTTCGTGAAAGTAGACTTTGACTCTTCATTTTGCAGTAATATAAAAGCTTTAATAAGCAATAAAGGCTCTCACAAGAAAGGAAGAATCCTATAAAATATGTGATAATTGTGATAAAAAATACAAAATTTGACAAATTCAAAGCAAAAAATCGGAAAAATGAGCATTGTGAATATTTCGTATACATTCCAAATTAAAACCTGAAATATTTTCATTTTTTCTCGAAGTTTTTCGTCGATGCGCTGATGACTTTTTTCGCTAGTGGCGTTGTTTGATTGTCATCATAGAAATTTTTGTCACTGACGGCACCTAACTTCTTTCCGCTGTTGCCAAAAACTTCACAGTGGAGTTTTCATTTCTGGGCGGCCGATTGACCTACGGTGGCGGAGCTTTTGCGTCTGGCATTCAACGAAGGGCTCATCAAGTTTATCCAAAAATCAGAACTCTAGATGTAAAAATTGTTTTCCATACAAAATATGCATAAAAATCATCAACAATACTATCTTCAAAAACGTTCAGGGGGGTGTTTGACAATTTTTCTCAGGCCGGGGGGTGTCCAGGGTCTCGAGTAGGAGAGTTTACCCCCTACTCCCTATGTGCATGTATGGTCCAAATCCCCACTCTCATCACACCATAAACCAGGAAAAAACAGAGCTGGCAAAGATATACTTTTCGGAATTCTGAACTTTGGGTTTCCGATGGTTTTTCTGTCAGATGAGTTGGCATTTGAATCGATAATTCGAAGACTTTAATAAAACCTTCAATGTGCCAGTTGTAAGTTAGAACTAATCGAAATTAAAAATCTTTAGACTTATGCTAATGCTGAGCTGGATTACAGAAATATACAAATATTACTATAAACATAACCAGCACTTCACGCCAGAAAATTTTGGGGTTTTGGCCTTCTAAAATGAAGTTGAAATGAAGTCCTCTCGATCTAGAAATCCTAAAATTTTTTTAATCATTTAGCGCACCCAGTTTATTTACATTGCAGAATACCTCTCGTGACATCAACTTGGGGAAAGAAATGCGCTCAGAAATGTTTGAATTATGTAACAATCTGTGGCATCACCACTCGATAGTGAGGCCCATATCAAAATTTTTTTTTTCAGGGCACGTATATGTTTAATAAAAAAGTGGCCAGGAACGTAAAGTGAGTACCAAAATTGACATTATATATAATATTAGAATATTTTTTTAAATGAACAATTTATATAGAAAAACATTCGTGATTCGTAAAATCGCACAGAGCGACGAGAAAGAATTTTTAATTTCTGGCAACTAATATCTCAGAAAAATCACTTCGAATATGAAACGGCTCTTGAATTGTGGGTTATTTTTGAGCTTTTCAGGTTGGTGATAGAACTCTAATGAAATGTTGAATCAAAAAATGCAAAAATTCTTGTCAAAAAACACATTAATATCTAGCAAGAACCCAAACTTCAGTCAGACCTGTAAAAATAACAACCTCAAGGCTAAATATGCTGATTTTCATAAAAAGTTTTGAAAAAGTTGATTTATTTGATGCTTCGTACCATAAAGTGTTATTTGTGGACTTTTTTATACTTAGGAATGCATATTTGATTTTCTTTCTATTGGAGCTCAAAATTCGTGTTTTTGGGCCACGTCCAGTTCGCCCCTTCCCACTAATGAACAGCATCAGCTTATCCCGCACCAAAAAACGTGCTAATGCCCCAACATCATGGAGTTGTTACATGTATGCTCGACGAAATAGTTCTAACATAGCAACCCATTTAAAAATCTTGATTATGGATTTACTGAGGTCAATCAATTCTTATCTTTAGCATTTGATTATCTCACATGATTCAAAACTCACTAGCAGAGCAGTGTCAAAAAATGTTTTAAAGCGTCGCGAAAAACCGATAATCCTCCCCATAGTCGATCGATGATGTCAAATTAAGCTAAACAATTCTGTGATTGAACTGCTCACCAATATTCTTTAAAAAATCGACAAGATCTTATCAAATATCAACGAAAATCATCGATGTGATAACAGAAAAATGCTATTTTTCTGCCTTTCGAGAACCGAAAAACCCAAAACATTGAAAATGCGGTCAACCAATCGGAAAACACAAAAGATCGCCTATCAGCCTATCGGCAGTCATCACGTGACTAGGATTTTCAGCCAATCAAATCAACAAATTGAAAAAACCGATTCGTTTTCACTTTGCAAAAACTAATAGAATTTACCTACAGTATTTGAAAAAACCGATGAATTTTTTGAAAAACTCAATAAAATTTTGAAAAATTAGATGATTAACGAAAAGTGTATCGGGTTTTTCAAAAAAAATTTAGATGAAAATCAAATGATCGCCGTCATATCGGTTTTTTCAAAAAGTTTTTTTGGAAAATCAAATGGCCCTCGTCGCATTCCATAAACAAAGGCTGTTGCTGTCTGTATAGCTCGGCGGATATACAGATCGCAGTCTGAATAGACAAGCGGCTGTACAGACTGTGTATTGCTGATGAACATGTGCGTATATAAACAGTAAACTGTGACATTCAGTTGACAAACTTTAAAACCTGCCCACAGAGTATAAAATTAACACATTCGTATCGTTTGTGTACATAGGTATATTGAAACTAGAGTAACGACATTCATAAGATAAAAATTACTTTACTTGATTATCAGATTCCCAAAATAATATCTTTCAAATTGCAGTATTCTTCTTACCTCTGTAACGACCAGATTTTGTGAAGCACTTTACTTTAGCCAATTGGACGGTCGATACGGCCACAACGGAGTGGGGAAACGGGCGATTCAACAATACGGGGGCAATACGGATACTAATTAACAGCTGCTTTGAGACGTCCACAACAATAAACGAGACAACGCGGCCTCAGCTTGCAAATAATTAACGGCCTCGGTTTAACTGCTTTGGTAAAAACGGCGCTTGCAAATTATGAGACGATCACGAGCAACGAAATTAAGAACTACGAATAATCATGGAATCACGCTTTGCTTCTCTTTAAATATGACGTTTTTGGCCACTCCCTGGGCGTCACGGGAGGTTGTGCTTCTGTCCATCTTCTTCCCCCAATCCTCGCTTCCTGCTTTACTTTTCATGCTTATTTAGTCAGGCCCTTTAACGCTTTTCTAGCACGACATGCTTTTCGTGTCTTGCTTGTTTACTACGGTGGGCTTAGCCACACCTCTGTGCTTCTGTGCATGCTTCCTGTATCGGTTTCTCTGTATACACATGTTTTGTGGGGCCGTTGCTACCACTGCACTTGAGACTACTGTTTGGTGGGGCTTTTACTTATTTTACTGTGTGCAGGTGTTTTTACGATTTTTACGGGGGATTACTGTAGCTGTGGAATGTGTGGTTTAGTTTAGGTTCTAGGGGACCAGCTGCCATTTGTGCAAATTAATTGGGGCATCTTAATTGGGCTACCGGGGTTGAATGGATCAAAATAAAGTACTTCACTTAATTTTATAGGAATGTTTGGGTGTGAATCCCAGACACCCTTGAGACGATAAAATATGAAAATGAAATAATATTTAATAACTGTCTATCACATACAGTATGCTATATATATTTACAGTACTGTGTTAGCAGGTACATTACATTTCCCTCCTTCCGGAGTTGAACATCCTCCTTCAAGGCTTTCGAGGTTGAGGAGGGGTGGGGGCAGTTTCGATAGGTGATTCTCGTGGGTAAAAAGGGGTTGTCTCGTTTACATGTACCATAAATGTGATATTCTTATGGGGGTGTTTGAGTGTAAGGTTGGGGTACATGAAATTTGTAACTGTATAGGGCCCCTTTTGGGGAGGGAAGAATTTGGGAGTCAGCCCTTGTTTACATGAATGATTTTTGTAGAGAATAAGATCACCTGCCTTGTAATGGATGTTCTGAACATGCTTGTTATACTGAAGGGTATAGTGATCTTGGGCTTTTTGCAAGTTTTTCTGCACGGTTGAGAGTGCTTCTGTAAAATGGGATTTTACACAAAGGGCGTAATCGTCTAAATCAACCGTGTAGGATGTGGGGAAATAATTTAAAGCTGCGTCTGATGGAAGATTAGCCTGTCTACCGTGGAGTAATTCAAATGGGGGATACGAGGTGCTATCATTCTTATGAATGTTGATCCAAAAAATGGCATAGGGTAGATAAGTATCCCAATCATTGTGATTTGAATTGATGTACATGTGGATACGGGTGGCTAGGATCTGGTTGCAACGCTCAACTTCCCCATTGTCAATGGGATGGTATGGGGTGGTATGAATTTTCTGAGTGTTGCATAAGCTAGTGATTGGTGAAAAGAGATCGGATATAAAATCGGATCCACGATCACAATGGATGATTTTCAGGGAGCCATGATGGCAAATGATTTTTGTTAGGAATAATTTGGCCATAGTGACTGCAGTGATATCAACGGTCAGAAATGCCTCCATGTACCTGGTGAAATAGTCGATGAAAACGACAATGAATCCGTTGCCATCTTCAGTTAGGGGTAACGGCCCCATGCAATCAACACGGACTCTATCAAATGGGCCAGTCCGCTGAATTGGCACCAGATTCGCATGTATTCTGTGTCGGAGCGCTTTTTGTGTCTGGCATAGGTGGCAAGTTTTGCAGTAATATTTGATATGACAGCTCATTTGGGGCCAAAAATATTTTTGCCTGAGCAAGTGTAAAGTTTTCCTGGCAGCGAAATGACCTGTGAATTTGCTGTCATGATGAGAGGCAATGAGATGCTGGACTTGTGACTTGGGAATGTATAGTTGGGCCTGTTTGCTGACTATGTGATAGAGGATGTTTTGATGCACTGCGAATTTGATTGTAGTAAGGGGGTGTTTTCTGGCGATTTTTGCTAAAATATTTTTGACAGTTGGGTCAGTGCATTGGAGTTCAGCAAAATTTTTCTGTTGCTCTTCTTGTTCAGTTGCTTCAGCTTCAAGAATAGAATTGATGGTGGATATTTCAGGGCGGGTTTCTAGTTGATCAATGTCAAAGGATTGCTTCGCTGTCTCTGAGGGGAATCCAGAAATAGCATCTGCATTGCAGTTAGCAGTGCCTTTCTTAGGTCGAATGTCTAGCTGAATACTGGAGAGGGCTAATCCCCAACGGGCAATGCGAGGGGACGGATTTTCCTTCTGTAAGACTGCCTGAACTGCAGTATGGTCAGTGTGTACAATAACATGTTGCTGGAAAAGATAGGGGCGGAAATACTTGACAAACTCAACTACTGCAAGGGTTTCCAACTCAGATATGGGGTAGTTGCGTTCTGCGGGTTTCAATGTGCGGCTCCCAAAAGCAATGGAGCGATCCTGACTTTTACTGTCTAATTGGCTGAGAATGGCGCGGATTCCGAGTTTTGAGGCGTCAGTTTGCAGCATAAATGGTTTGGTGAAATCGGGGTGCTGCAGTATTGGGGCATGAATGAGCAATTCTTTTAGCTTAGTGAATGCGTTTTGCTGTTCAGGGCCTAAGGAAAATTCGGAATTCTTTTTGAGTAGAGCTGTGAGGGGTCTGGAAATTTGGGAGCAATTCGGGATGAATCTACAATAATATGAGGGTAGGCCAAGGAATTACTTAACCTCTTTGGAGCTTTTGGGTGTGGGTATGTCATAAATGGACTGTACGTTATTGGGGTCTGGTGAAATGCCTTGCTGAGAAATGACGTGGCCTAGGTATTGGACTTGGGGCTGGCAGAATTTGCATTTTTGTATGTTTAGTTTAAGGCCTGCTTGTGAGAACCGGGCAAGAATAGTGTCTAAACATTGCAGCATTTGGGCATGGGAGTCTGCAAAAACTAAAACATCCTGAGGTAGACAAGGCATGTGTTCCATTGTAATCCCGAGAGGATAACATCCATTAACCTTTGGAATGAGGCTGGGGCATTGGTGAGACCGAAGGGGAGGTAGTTAAACTGATATTGTCTGGCTGAGTAATTGAATGCAGTTTTTTCTCTGTCTGCTTGTGCAATGGGAATCGAATAATAGGCATTGGATTGGTCAAGGGATGTAAAATATTTCATTCCACGCAGGGTGTCTAGAATTTTGTCTATGCGGGGCAAGGGGTAGGTATCTTTTTTGGTTACTTTATTGAGGCCTCTAAAATCAATGCATAACTGATGGCCACCATCTTTTTTGGGAACTAAAACTGTATTGGTGCACCATGGAGAATTGCTCTGGCTTATGACACCTGCTGCTGCGAGTTGCTCTACTTCTGCTTGTATGATTTGCTTTTCCTTTGGGGAGGTACGAAAGAGGTGCCTGCATACGGGTTGGGAGCCATTGGTGTCAATTGTATGTGAAACAAGGGTGGTTCTACCTACGTCCATTTTGAATTTAGCCTATAATGTAGGATACTTTGATAGGGCATGTAGAAGTTAAGTTTTTTCTGTTTCTGTGAGGTCACTGGAGGTTAAATTAACGTTTTCTTTTAACCATGTGAATGCATCAAAACGGTTTGGCTGGTTTTGCCTGGAGGGGGTTACTCTAGCAGGAGCATTTTGTTTTGGGATCTAACAGGAGACTGTACCAATGCATGTTCCAGGGTAAAGAGTTTGAGCTGTGTCTTGTGTGTTTAGACCGATATGCGGATGCGACTGTTTTGGTTTTCAGAGCCACAAGCTGCGAAATGAACTTTGGGATTCTGTTTAGGCTTGGGAGTGAATTCAAGCTGTTTAACTTGTAGGTATGATTTGGGCAAGGGGACAGTAAATTCGGTTATGGTGCGGGGTGGTAATTCTAATTTTTCGTCTAGATAGGTGCCACCACAGGTCAAAAGGGGGCTATATTCTAGGTGATAGCAGGGTAGTATGACATTGCCAAATTTGACCTGAGTTTTCTGATTGTTGATAGTGTATTCCAAAAATCGACTGAGAAAGTTTTTGCCTAGGAGGACATCTGCTGTGCAGTCTTTTTGGACATGGACCATTATTGTTTCGTGGATAGTTTTAGCTGTTACTGTAACAAAAGTGGTTCCTACAAAGTGCATCGGAAGGTTATTTGCTGCTTTGGCTTGGACTAGCAGGGGTTTCATGTCTAGCTGTAAGATGGAGCGATTCGTGAATCAATGAGTAGATATACGGCACCAGTGTCAATCATGCCTTTTGTAATTAGCTTGCCATTAAGTGTGATTGGGATGTGAGGGGTATGTTTCTCAGGTACATTCTCGGGTGGCTTGTTTGATCCAGATTGGTGAATTTGATTAATGAGTTTGATTGCAGGAGTTCGGGGGGTATCAATATCGACAAGGATGTATTTCTGCTGCCTTTGTGCCCCACCACGATTAGCTAATTCTAAGAGAGCATGGCCGAATGATGGGGGAATGGTCTCATGTAAATGTCTGTTGTGCGATGGTATTTCGTACGCATGTTCATTTGTGGCATGATGCTTTGGAGAAGGGAAATATTTTCAAAGAATGAGAAAAGAGTAAAAGATGCCTGCAATAACTACAGTGATAACGGCTAGACTGATGATGATTTGTAGGGGTCCTTTGAGTAAATTATTTAATCCATCTGTGAGACTTTGGGTAGTACCGGTTATTACATGTTCTATGCCTTGATTGGCGCCAGAGAGGGTATTTCGGATTGCTTGGCCACTGCCTGAGATCATGTTGTAAACTGTATCTGAGTTGAGAGACATTTGGGTGGTGTAATTGATGAGTTTTGTAACAATGTTTTCGAGTGTGTGAGTTTTGTAAATGTATTGTTTCAAAAAGAGTAAGTTTGTCAAAATTGTTGCGAGTTGATAATGAAAAATTGCGGGTGTGTTAAAATGGAAAAGGGAGAAATTTAGGTTCCAGATGATTTCTAAAGGTAAATTTGTGACATGGGGGGATCCTGTTTCATTGACCCATGTATTATTCTGTTTGTAAAGGGCTACATGCATATGATGGCAGTCAACAGTTTGTGAAAAAAGGGGCAAATCTTTGCCTCCGGGGTTCGAAAACAAGAGTTCAGTTCCTACCAGAATGGGTAAAAGTTTGTAGCATGTTTGGTTGATTTTATGGTTGTAAAAGACTTTTGATGCATTTACTTGTTCACAGGGCCGGACTGTGAGGGCTTCTCCTGTGAATTCTGCTATTATGTTCATTCGCTGAAGGAATGCATGCGCCCCAAGGGTTGCATCAAGGCGCAAAATTTTCCATACTAGATCAAGGTGAGGCTGTGCCTGTCTGCATAATTCACTCCATACATTTTTGAAATTTTGGATTTCGAATTCCTGGATTTTGTCTGCTAGATAGTTTAGTTTTGCGTTAATGGGTTCAAAATCATCAAAATTGTATAATGTGGTATGGATTTCGTTGGTTTTTGGGGTTAAAAATGCGTTACAATGTGGGGTGCTTTTGTCTAATTGTACAACAATGCCCTGTTCGGTTAGGACGCTGTCTTGGATTTCTGGGCAGTTGGGGTTCCTAAAGAGTGTGTTTTTAATGGAGAATGCACTCTGTAGCTCTTCTATTATCATGTGGGTTTGCGTGAGTTTGATGGAATGTGTATTTTTGTATTCGAAAGGGCATAAGTTTTCGAATGCTGTTTCATGCCAGATAATGGACCTGTCAGCTGTTACACAATGACCCAATGTCGGTTTGCATGACCCCAGGTCACCTAATGTACCTGTCATAGATTTTCCATTCCAAGATGCTATTTGTGCTATTTCTATGATGACGTTAGTGACTGACGTACAGTGGTCTGTACAACACCATGTGTATTCTATGCTTAGGGAGTCGTTTGTTGACCAAAATCCTGGTTGAGTTTCGTATAATTTTTGACCGTTGTGTTCTTTGTCTATAACGATTGCCTTACAAACATGAGGGGGGGGGTTAGATTTTGCATTTTGGTTTGGTCGAAGACAATACCTTTTGAGCCAAAAAATCCTGTATTAGTACAAATTTTCCGTTTGCGAACACTGCATTTGTATGCATCTGTAATGTGAGGTTTAGTGGAGGGGATATAGATTTTTCGGAATGTCTGTACTGGTTTGTCTACTGGGGAAGGGGGCATGCATGATACAAGTTTTGGTATGCTGACGGAGTGACCACTCAATGAAGTTCCACAGATCTGAAATTGGGCACTACACAATGTGGAGATTATTATACATAAAAATATACAAAACATCGGCCAATACAATGTGTTATTGGAGGCGGCGGGGCATTGTATATTTTCGTTCCGGCCGGTTTGGCATGGCCGTTGGTGTTTTGCGGTTTTGAGCTGGGGGGGGGGGTGGCTGGTTTGTAATCTGAACAGTCTGTAAAACTTTAGAAGTTGAGTCATGGGATGGGGTTTGGATTTGCTTACTTGTGGGGGTCGGTAGTAGTGTTTGGCGAGGGTGGAATTGGTAGGGTTCGGGGGTGAGGCCGTGGCGAAGGGACAAAAGGTTACGGCCTGTTTTTGATGGAGTTTCAGGGGCAGTGGGCGACTTGGTGTCTTGTTTTCCGGGGATCTTGTAGTCTGCGGGGATGGTGGGCGGCAATTTCTCGATTTTGGCGGCTTCGGGCGTGGGGGGTGGTGACATGGCGCACCAATTGGGTACGTCCAGGTCGAGGACGTACTCCTCTTGACTACGGCAGTGGGTGTTGGGCATAATAGTTCCTAAAGTAGTCTGAGGGCCGTTAGTTATGGCGGATAATGTTGCCTAAAATGCAGGGTCATCAATGTCCATTAGGGGTTGGGGTTGCCTGTACTCAATGCAATTTTGGATATTACGACTCTGTTGATTTGGACAGTACCTGCTTGTATGATCTCTCTGCTTGCATAGAAAACATTGAAAATTTGAGTAGGGTTTTGAAAGGCAGTTATCAGATCTATGTCCTGTTTGGGAGCAGTGGATGCATCGGCTTTTACAATCACACGTACTGTGATTATTAGGAAAACGAATTTCGCATGATTTTTGGGTGCCTACTGATTTACAATTGCGAGCTACGTGTCCACACTGAAAGCATGTGGGTTGCCTAGAGGTAGTATTGTTCCTGTAAGCATTATTCCTGCTGAAAGTATTGTTACTGAAACTGTTGTAGTTACTCTGTTGTGGGCGTTGAGGTTTTTGTTTGATTTGCAACTGTAAAGGACGCGTTCCGGACGCGTCCTGGATGCGACTGGCATAGACGGTTAGATTCGCCTGGTAGTGTAGAGTGATAGTCATGTTACTGTAGGTGGAAAAGGAAAATTGATGATGAACAAAAAATGGAAAAAGGAAAACTAAAATGAGCAAAAAATGGAAAAGAAACAAAGAGAAAGCAAGTTTAAAAAACGACTTCCTCCATGAGCAGAGGAAGTGTTTCAAAAATTTGGGCCCCCGGACCCCCTTTGACAAAAGGGTGCCACCTGCAGGCATAGATATGCTCAGAGGTCCCATTTCTGAATGATCATTCCAGTCAGTAAATGTTGGATTGGTCAGTAATAATCTGTTCTATAAGTGAAATCTCGAAAAAGTCTATACATGATGAAACATTATTCCTATGAGTGCATGCATATAAAGTTGATTACCTGCAAAAAATTACCAAAAACGTTTTTTATAGAAAAATGACCAGAATGAGCTGGGTATAGAAAGTGTATAGAAAATCCGGAGAGTTCAAAAAATCTTTATGTAACAAACGAAAAATATTTGATTCAATATATCAATTTTGTTTTATTGTAAAATAATCATTTAGTCCAACTATAAAAATAAAAAAGGAAAAATAATAAAGTAAGCAAAACTGGAAAAGTAAAAGGAAAGCATATATATAAAACGACTCTCTCTACCCATGGAGAAAGTCTTCCAAAAAAAGTGCCCTCAGGCTCCAAAATGAGAGGTGCACCATCTGCAGGTTAATAGAGTAGCCAATCAGAAGCTCTGCATGTCTGAATGATCATCCAAATTAGAATGGTCTTTTATGTCAGAATGCTCAATTCTATGAGTAAAACCTCGAAAAAGTCTATATGCGATGAAATATTATTCCTACGGGTTCGTACTTATAAGGTTGTAAAAAATGAGCAAAAAGATCTCTCACGAAAAATGACCAGAAAAACATTGGTATAAAAAATGTGTAGAAAATTGGAGACACTTTAGATGCAAAAAGGAACTGTCCTTGGTGTTGAAACCCTAATTGATACTATAAAAATGGACGAAGGAAAGAAAGAAAGAAAGAAAGAAAGAACGAGAATACAGCGGGCATATACATAAAACTGTACCAGAGGTTAAAGGTCTACTAAATCATTGATGCTAGACATACATACACTATAGTCTCTGTAAAGAAACTGATACATCTTATAATGCATGATTTATACAGGTAAATGTGTGATTTTGTATACTGGCTGTTTTCCAGACAAACAAGGTTAGGCAGCTGAAGCCCTTTTAGATCATAAAATCAATTAGAAATGCTAAAGAGGGTGAAAGGTTCTATAAAAGATGGTAGCAAGAGACACTTCACCAAAACAATTAAGGTGATGCTTATTTTTGATAGTTTTCTGGGATAACCTAGAATGTTCAAAGAAAAACCAAAAAAATTCATCCAAGAAAAAGCAGAAAAAACCAAAAAAGCTTTAACGAGGAAAAAGAGGTATAAATAGGAAAAATAGAAGAAGAAAAATCATTTTTGATTCTTGATGAATGATGACAACAACTACTACTACTACCACCAAAATGGAGCTGATTATCATAGGGTTCATTGCCCCGCTGAGGGCAGCTTATGTGGGATACAGTAGGTTGATATTATGAATATATTTTAATTTCAAAATTAATATGGATACAATTTAAATATTGAAAAGTATTATTATTAATTTAAGGCCATTTTAACAATGATCGAGATGGATGCATTGGTGTTGGTTTTTTGGGAGGAGGCCACGGTCCACTTCAAAAATTCTTGGAAAAACCAGCATGGGGAACTGTATCCAGCTAGGATGAAACCCTGTTGGGGTTTCATGAAACGCCTAGGGCAGATGTTTGAAAACCCCATGCTGGACAATGAACAATTAGCCCCACACCTGTGGAATATCCTCCCACCCCATGTGAGGGCTCAATGGAAGGGGACCAACCAGAAATATGTCAACCACCATGTAGGTTCAGCATTGCCTCATTTCTAGTAAGTTTGGATGTTATACTTAAAGACATGGCTTAGTTCCATAGAATTATATTAAATGAGAGTAAAAATTGTTATGACATTTTACTGTAATATTTTGAGGTAAGACTTGAACAGGGTAAATTGTACTAAAAAGAAACTAGGGTACAGATTTTTACTATTTAATTACAAAGAGACAGGTGTTAACGTATAGTAGAAGAAATAGTAGTAGAATTGCATGGTAAATAATTGGTATAACAAAGAGATAGTTAACTTTCCTGAAACTTAACAAAGAACAGGTGTTAATTACTGTATAATAAATTTTGTATTGTATGTATGTATGTATGCATGTAGGTATGCAGGTAAATCCTTGAAACATTGTTTCTAGAATATTCTAGAAGGTGCAAAAATTGTTGCATGAAAAGTGGAGTGTTGCTCATATTGAGATTTGTTGTCTTTTAAAGACTTTTTCTGTAGTTCCTAGGATAAAAAAGGATAAAAAGGTGTGAGATAATTACCGAGGGTACTGTAGAAAGGAAGGAAGGAAATTCATTTATAATTGGAGATAGATTGAAAGACTAGTTCTAAATAATGATACATAATGAAAAGGATAGTATAAACAACAAAATTATGAATGTTTTTTATTATAAAAAAATTAAAATGTACATAATATAGATATATAGCTCATTTAAATACTATAATCCATTAAAGTTTCACCATTTTTATCAATCATTATGAGAGAGTCTAATTCTGCATATATAAGTGCATCAATACCTCCATCAGGTATATCCACTGATGGTTCCTTCACGTATGAGTTCCCATAAATTACCATCCATGCTGCAAGGAGTCAAATAAAAAACAAAAATTGCATTATGTGTTGTAAAGGAGCTTCGAGTAATTTCATTACCCTTATTATCTGTACCAATCCGTACATCTCCAAATAATTGTATAAAAAACACAAATATTTGTTTTCTTCAAAATTTAACATATAAGGAGTAGTAGGTAGTGTTGTAGTACTGCTAGTTATTTTAATCTTGTTTAATCCAAAATGTTTGAAATTAAGGGGCTTTGATAATAATCACCCCTAACAGCAGCCCCTTCAACAAGTGCCACAATGAGAGGACAAGGTAAGGGACCTGTGAACAATGAGTTTAGAAGAGCCGAGCAATGACTAGCTGTTATGTATAGACTTGTAACATTACAGCCTTGAATAGGGTATTTTGCAGTAGTGCTTTGTAACTCAGATTCAATAGCTAGATTAATATTATCCGCAACTTCAACTTTTTTAATAAATAAAGACATGCTTTTAACTTCAATCTTATGAGCATCTTTGTCAGTAGACATAAATTTCTGCAAACAAAAATCATCTCTATGTCTATATAAATCAATTTTCAAGGTATATTGATTCAATAGAAAGGGTTCTTGCATAAATAGATGGGCATGTATGGGGGCCATTAATTCAACAATTGTACTGTTTTTGAACATTGGCGCTCTTTTCAAAGCAACTTTGTTTTTCTTTATATCAGGAACATCGTCATTTTCAAAAGTATAAGCAACAGCTGTAACGTGTGTGGATTTATCATCATGACCATAGTTCAATTCCATTTCGAAATAAGATCTGTAAGCATATCTATTTCCACTAAAATGTTTAAATGCTAAAATTTAAAAAACATGTGAACATACATTTAAATATAAAACTCACCTGTCAGATATTAATTTTCCATTTAAATAAATTTTGATCTGTTCAAAAAATGTTTTGCTGATCAAATTAATTGGTGCTACAACATTACCGTTGAGATTGTTGTTGGCATCAGTTGTTAAATTGCAAATAGCACCATTAGCTTTGGTATTTTGAATGGTAAAATATATAAAATTTTTGATAAATCCAGCATATATGAATCAGGTGAAATAACAAATTCGTATGGTCCTTCATTAGTACAAGGATTTTAGAGCTGAATTTCCGACCAAAAACTTCTACCAATAGGGACATGCGTTGGAGGTAGGGTAAATAAATCTAGTTCAGTTTTACTACTAGGATATGATGCAGCATCTATAAATTTACTCATTTGGAATAGATATCCTTAAAATAGACTATTCCAGATGGAGTCTTTTATAAGAATGAGGAATATCATTTTAGATGTCTATGATTATGTTGTCTTTAAGGCTGATGATGATGACCATTATTCAACTTTTTACTGCTCTTTACTGCAGAATTTATTTGTTTACACTTTCCTAGACCGTTTCCTTTCTGAATGTGGTCACCCATCTCATGTGATAAGTTGCCTGCTGTGTTTCATCCATGCTCAGCAACACTTCCTTTAAAAGAACGACCTTCTACCACATCACCTGCAATTTTGGAACCTACAATAAGTGCCTGCAGGTTTCCTGAAGACTCTAACAAAGACATAGCTAGATGCATCAAACTCTTGAAAAAATTACCCACTCCTGCTCCTTGATATCTATAATAAAATGGGTATGCTGCTTTGAAGCCTTCTAAGGCGCCACCTAGTTGGAACTGATTATCTTGAATTCTATGTTGATAAATATTGACTCAGTAATCAACCCTTTGGGGAACAAATACTGTATGCATATTTTGCTTCATAGATCGAAATGAACAAGTAAATAAATAAATTAATTAAAAGCCTTTGCAAAAATTCAACCTAACAAGGGTGTGTCCAAATGCAAATGAATGAATAAATGCCAGTGAAAATTTGATACCATTGTTATTATAGGAATAAAGGAGTACATGGCCAGAAATGTAATTTAACTATAACATTCCCAAATTGGAATGGTATAAATTCATTCATACTGTTTTTTTCATTAATTTCGAGTACCATAATTTCTTTCAACTGAATGGGCATATAGTGGGGTGTTTCATATAATTGAGTCACAATATCTTTGTATTTTCTCTGCACATTTACTATACCTAAAAATGATGCTAAAGTATTTTCGACAATTTGATTTTCAATAATATTACAGTAAACATAAAAACTCTGTAAATTGTATAAATTTAGTGGTTGAATTCCCAACATATTTAAATGGTTATTTCCAAAATCGGCAAGAAAAACAGATTTGGATGGTGGAATATGTGCTTTAGGTTTTTGTGGTTTTTCTCCAACACTATATAAGTTAGTATTCACACCTCTATTTAAAAAATCATC
This sequence comes from Romanomermis culicivorax, assembly GCA_963922205.1. Lineage (NCBI taxonomy): Eukaryota > Metazoa > Nematoda > Enoplea > Mermithida > Mermithidae > Romanomermis > Romanomermis culicivorax. The sequence goes on from CAWUHX010000344.1 coordinate 182,778, forward strand.
ACCAGTTGCGTCAGAAGCAATATTGGTAGTGCTAAAGCCTAGAAGTTCCATTAAACAGTTGCTTATATCCATTTGAGGCAAACTTGTACCACTTTTTGATTTCTAATTAACCAAACCTCAACCATGTTCATCATATGGAAATCTGATTTCAATGTCAGTTCCTGCAATTGCTGCTCATTTTTTTGCATTCAGCTCGTCAATTAATTCAGATACCGTAAAGTATTTTTCAAAAACTATAATTTTAATTTCTTTAATAGGTTCAACTTTATTACTAATACCATCCATAATTAACATTATTACGTTATCTCCAGCCTGATTGGAAATTGTAGCCCGACTATAGGGATATATTATTTCACTTAACCCTACCTCCCAATTACCATCTAGCTTTAGACAGTAGGGTAGATGGGCTGTTAAATCTGAGGGTGTGTTTCCATATTTGCTATTACTAGGTAAAGTGACATAAAATTGATCTTCAAAGGCTGTCATTATTTATAATGTAAGCTGTTGTAGGTATAGCCTTCAATGAGTTAGGTGACAGTAATAGTCCTAGTACGGGGCTAGGTAATATATACCCCATACAAGCACACAATTAGCCAACCCAAAACTGTGTATTATTATTGTAGAGAGATAAATTTATAATAGCTGTAATGACTAAAATATATATTAGTATGACCTGACTAAAGAACACCACTTCGTTTCAAGGTAAACATTTTCCAAAAAAATACCAAATACTGACGTGAGATGTTTCTGAAGGAGTGCTATTACTACTATCCATTTCAAAAAAAATCTTTAATTAATTTTTGTATATTCACTTATGGTTTTAGTAAATAATTATTTTACAAAAAACAAAAGTGATACATTGATTTAAAAGTTTTTTTGATACATAGAGATTTTTTGAATATATCAAATTATTGATTCACTTTCTATACCCAGCTCATTCTGGTCATTTTTTTATAAAAGACCTTTTTGTTAATTTTTCCTGGTAATACTTTATATGCATGCATCCATTAGAATAATGTTTCATCTCATATAGAATTTTTCAAGATTTTACTTATAGTACAGACCATTACTGACCAATCTGACATTTACTAACTGGAACAATCATTCAGGAATAAGACCTCCGAGCATATTTACACCTGCAGGTGGCACCCTTTCATCAAAGGGGATCCAGGGGTGCAAATTTTTGAAAGACTTCCTCTATCGACAGAGGAAGTCACTTTTTATACATGCTTTCTTTTTGTTTCTCTCCATTTTTTGGGAATTTTAGTTTTCCTTCTCCCATTTTTTGTTCATCATCAATTTTTCTTTTCCACCTACAGTAACACAACTATTACCATAATGCCACTATTACCATAATCCAAATATTACCATAATTCCACTATTATGGTAACTCTAGAATATGCATGCTTAACCATACCCCCTATAAATCAACAAAAAATCGACCATATAGGTTTACCATGCCCCCTATAAATCAGCCAAAAATGACAAATATTAGAGGGGGCACACAAAAGATAGGCATATGCTTAACCATATGCCTCTTTAAGGGCTGGCCTTACTACTATTGATGATCCTGAGTTAAAGCTATCCACAATGTGAAAATTATTTTCTTCCAATGCAGAAACCATACTCACTTCAGGATTAACTAATACTGAGGTTTAAGTTCCAGTTTGGGAATCCCAAAAATTTTTACATTTATTTGCTTTAGAGATGAGAAAATTATGCGAAAGTGTTAGTGCAACCAAACAGCACGAGCTAGGGACAATCTTGACATTGAGCTTGTTATAATCCTGGTGACATTCAAATTATACTGAACTTGAGATCAAACCGATTCACCTTTTTGTTCGAAATTATCATGAGCTCAAGCTCAGACCCCTTTAGTGCAACTGGGCATTTGTTACAGTCATTAGGCACTGATAAGCAAATGGGAGAACAAGGTAAAGCATACAAAAATGCTCCTGATTCAGCCATGCCTATATTATGGATGTGTGAGGAATCCTGTACCCGGTTCTCCCAGACTCTACCGGCACTCCCACAGCAACAGTATGACTTTTTTGACAGCAAGATCCGAGCGACAAAGATGTGTGAAGTTGCATCCTATTTGCAATCCTGCAAAAAGCACTCTTTCTGCAAATTTCAGTTTGAATCCAAAAACTGTCAATGATGTTATTTTGTTCAATAATTAAATAGAAGAGAATAAATATGTTTGTAGCTTGTAATCAGTAGAACTCTCGGAGTGAACTCTATAGGATATATTATATAAAATGAGTAAATGAAATGTATCTTGCACAATCAATTTAGTTCTTAGAACACTTTGTGCTGTAGCTCTTTTTTCTAAAAAAGCTGAATGGGGTTTTATGTGCCACTTTTCCACAATTGATTCCTTTTGTTGACACCAAATTCAGTAAAAATGTTCAACACAGTTGGAAGCAAACATGCGTGAGAGGAGACATGGGGGTATGAACTTTCACAAGGGTTATGGAAATGGAAAATTTGTTATGCAAAAAATTTTTTGTCAACTTTTTTAAAATTTTCTGTCTCCAAAAATGCCCAAAAACTAAGGTCCACGCCTGTACCCTCCTAAAAATTTCAGAGATGCACATGCTTGGTTGGAAAGTGTGTTCCTGCACTCAGCTGCAGAATATAATTTTTCACAGACATGGAAATTTTTCTTGAGAAGGAATGAAAATCCAATATTAAAAAAAGTGAATTTTTTCCAACTTTGACCCAAGTTGTCAAAAATCTAGTCCACTTCTTTTTTTAGCATGGCAACTATGGAAGCAAGTATATTCTTCATTTTTTTGCCCTATTGGGGCATTTTCTAATAAACTAGTTCACCTCTTTTTAGTTGGCCCCAAACATGCACAAAAACTTTCATAGAAGCACATTTAAGTTTTCAATTTGGCAATCTCCACATCAAAAATACAATAAAAAACCATCTTCAAGCTAGGAATTCTTACTTTCAGTAAAAGTAAAAGATGTATGAACTGCATAGTACTCAAAAAACGTTGTAAACAGACTGAAAGGTGACCATATCTATTGAATTCTTCATGGTCTAGAATCCTTCAACACCAAAAAATCACAGAAATACCTTTGTTTTCACAAATCGAGAAAACTGACTGCGTCAATTGAATTCCTTACAGTCAGAAACATCTTCCCCCAAAAATCACAAAAATACATTTGTTTACACTCAATATAAATTAGTGTGTAAAGTGATCACATTCATTAAATTCCCAGTGCTTGAAAACCCCTTCTGAAGAAAAATTTACACCAGGGATAATTTTTTTGTGTAAAGTGGCCACATTCATTGAATTCCTTGTGGTCAAAAATATCCTCGACAAGAAAATTACCGCAATAGGCTTGTTTATACCCGGGATAATTTTTCCTGTAAAGTGACTATGTCCATCAAATTTGCAATGATCGAAAACCCTTGCAGCCCAAAAATCCCCATAAGGCTACCGGTACAATTGAAACTGTAGAAAAATTAGTAGTGCATTATGGTGCAAAAAATTATTTTTTTGAAGCTGTAGGTTTTATATAACAAAATTGGGGAATTCCCCTTTTTCCAGGACTTTAGACCATACATGCACAGCACAGAAATTCTGCTGGGGGTCAGCCAGGACAGGAGGTGGTATACAAAAATTTTTTTCGTTCTTGATAACGAAATGAAAGGTCTCAGAAAGTCTTCCAACATCCAAGCAGCATATTTTTCAATGTATATTAGTCACATGTTAAATTACTTGCTTAGACAGCACTATTTCAAGTTTTCATGTCACTTTTTTTTAATCAAGTATGATTTGTTTAGAAAAATTGTCAAACTACAGCATCATTTCTATTTTTATCTCGACTTTCTCTTCTCCCTTGCTCATTTTCCTTCGTCATCTTCTCAATAATTGCTGGAAAATTCAAAACTGCTGGGGGTCAGCAAGAATCTGCTGGGGGTCAAACCCCCCCAAACCCCTCCACATGCATGCATGCTTTGGACCACCATATGGCTGAGTTGAGGCCATATTTAAAAAAAATAAGATTGCACCCTTAAGATTTGCACATTTGAGATTGCATCCCCAAGATGCTTAGGCTGAAGTATGGAGCTTGGATACACACTACCAGGGGAAACTAACCGTCTATGCTGGTCGCGTCCAGGACGCATCCGGAACACATCCAGGACACACCCAGGACGCGAAAAGCACACTATACCGACAATAAAATCGACAGGCCATGTGCTCGTGTCACACAAAGCCAAAGAATTTTTCTGATGCTTCCTTCTTACCTCCCTGTAGAAAGCACACATTATTTACCAGATATAAATGAAAGGTCAACTGTTGTCATACTGTAGGTCAAAACAAAGTGCATATCCATTACACATTGTGAAAAAACTATGATTGACAGTTATTGCATGAATGTCAATTACTAAGAAAGATGAAAGTTTTCTTTGTGCTGCGGAAAAAGACGCGTTGTGGACACGACCTGGACGCGTCCTGGATGCAAATTTTTGAGGGTTAGTTTTGCCTGGTAGTGTAGCTCATCCATTGTGGGGCGTGGTGGAACTGGGAGCCCTTAAAAAGTGTGTTTTTTCATGTTTTTGGGGCCCCATGGAGCACCACTTGCAGATTGAGGCAAGATGATGGAAGGCACACCATAGTTTGCCCTTATTCCAGAAATTATGAAAAAAACCCGAAGGTTCTAGCTCTTACCATTTTGGCTCTAGGGTGGGCAGACATGAAATTTGGGGGCCAAGTATATTATAGGTTGACGCTATCGCACCACCTATGATAAACTAGTTACAAAATATGCATGCTTTGATGGTTCAACAAATCTGTTGTTAAGTTCATTACAAAAAAAATTGCAGTACGTTTCTTTACACTGGACTTTAAAACTGATTTGGTTAACAATCTAAAACAAAATTTATTTGAAAATCGATCATCAGCATTTAATGATCAAGGTCGATGTCAGCAACTGAATATATTTTTTGAATAGCAATCAATAATGTACACACTAAAAATTCTGAGTGAAATGACCATATGTGCACATTGGAAGTTTGGGGGAGTCTTGACCTCGCCAGACTCTTGCTGACCACATCAGATTCTATTCCCCAACATTGACCAAGAAGATTATGAAGGAAAATGAGAGAAGAAAGGAAAAAACGTCATAAGAATGAAAATTATGCTGCAGTTTAACGATTTTTCTGAACAAAGCATACTTGATTCCAAAAGAGTAATATTAACTTTAAAAAGCCCGGACCATGTGCATAGTAGTTCCTCACATTTGACTTCAGATAAACGAAATTGCTGCTTGAATGTTAGAAAACCATTCTTTTGGTTATCAAAAACTCGTCGAATGGTCGAAATATGATTTCCTGTTTATGTAATGTGGGCATTGTTTTCAAGTCGCATATCCATCCTTCATCTTTAACGATTTTTCCAAATAAAAAGCGGTACAAATCAGTACTGCTGTCCAAATCGTTTATATTGAGCTTTTACTGTAAAAATACTCACTCGAATAATTATTGAAGGTTTGGTCAGTATGCTCATAAATTTCCAGTCCTGTATGATATATTAATTATCAGAAATCTAAGATATTACTGCTTTCCACTTTCATTATTCAGAAGCATTTCAAGAAAAGCAGGCTATACATCTACTTTGATTATCAAGTCATATTTCTTTTGTAACATCTGTACAATCAGCTGAAGGAAAAATGATGCAATGAAAAAATTGTTATTTTTTGACTGTGATAATGAAGATATGTAATACTTATCATATGAATAACATTTACTGTGGCATTAATATACCTATGAACTTGTTGTGTCAATTTCATACCTTGTCTGCAGGTTTCAAAGTTTGTACGTTGCATATCACAGTTTACTGTACATATCTGCACAGTCTGTATAGTTGCTTGTCTATATAGACTGCAGTCTGTATAATGGCCTGGCTATACAGACGCCACAGCTGGAAACAACCATTGACCATTGCCATGGCCAAGCATGGCCAGTCATACCTGTAAATGGGGGGGGGGGGTTGGGGAGACCCCCCAACTTGGCCAACCATATACCCAACCCCCCGGTTTGGATAAAATTAGAAAAAATTGGTCAAAAAAGTGTATGTTTCTGGCCTTTTTTTGGGAAAAATTTCGACTTTTTTCGACCCCTCCCCCAAAATTTCCGATTTACCCCCCCCCCCCCCCAACTGATCAGACCTCTTACAGGTATGCCCAACTCGTCGGACCTCTTACAGGTATGTGGCCAGCCAGGGTTTTCTTCGCACACAGCCAGGCCACTGTATTTTTTTACACATTTGCACTATAATGTGTAAAAAATTTTTAAGATCTTTCTACAACTGTGGAAGAATAATTTTAGGTTTTCATATTGAAAAGATGCATTTTGGTGCATTTTAGGAGGTTCAATAAGGCCCCGCGGAATTTTTTTACAAGTCGGTTCCCTTCCAAATTATTGTCCAAACTGGCATTTTTGGACTCCTCAAGATGTCAGCTATCCAGATCAGTTCGAAAATCCAGGCATTCATGGCATTCAGGAACTCATTTGCATAAAATCTGCACACATCTCACTTAGCCCTTGTCACTACAGAAAAATCCTACATACTTCAAGAATCAAACCTGGTCCACCAGCCTATGGACTTAATGCCTTTACCACTACACAATTTCACCAGAAAGTTTAAACACTATGTTTCTTTAAGAGCCTTGATACTTTTTTAACTAATGACTTCATTTGGAAGAGCCTCAACAGTGCTGCACCCTTCAGGTGCAGCTGCTGTACCCTAAGCCTAAGCCTAAGCAAAATTTTTAAAGGAAAAATAAATGTCTACTCACTAGTCACATAAATCCATGCTCAAAATTAACAAATAACTCATATACAATAATCAGGCTAAACTTGTTGCTGAAAGAACTTGTAAAATTACTGACCTGGAACAAAAATTAGCAGCTGCTCAACAAAATAGCACAGTGCCTTCAGTTTATTCGACTAACTTTTTAGTTCCCATTGGAAAAAATATCTTGGAAGCTCAGGCAAAGAAGGATACAGCCGTCTTTCTTAATTTTAGAACCAACAACAATAATGACCTATTGAGCCAAGCTAAGGACTTTGCAAGATCAATCCGTTTTGATCCAAAGGAGATTATCAGCACCAAATGCTCCAGTTCTGAAGTTACCTGTAATAATGTGACATTGCCGAGAACTGTGAAAGTTGAGTGTGCATCAATTACTGCAAAAAACGACCTGATCAAAAATGTAAACATGTCTTAAAAGAATATCCAAAGAAATGAAAGAATTCGTGCCTGTCTGGATTTGATCTTCGCCGAATGAGAGCAGGGCTGATTATTACACAAACAATTGGGAGAAAAGCAGGATATCGGCGAAAATTTTTGAGCGATTGATTATACTAGAGGTCCACTTTTTAAAAGAGGTAACAAAATTTATCGTGCATGAGAAGCATTGCAGATTAAAGCTCTGAAGACTGAGTGTTCAAAAACTGAGGAAATTCACTGTCTTTTATTCTATTCCCATAGCATAATGAAGAAATTAACTGAATTTACAGATCTACTTAATACTTGTCATTATGACAAGATTTTCTTAACTGAAACGTGGTTATCAGAGTGTTTCCCGGATGCTCTCATTTGTCAAAGTTCAGACTATCATATCTTACACTGTGATAGGATAAATCAGACTGGTGGTGGTGTTGCTATTGTTTCTCACAAAAAGTTAAACTTGAGTTTTGTAAATATTCCACACAAACTTTCTCTACCTGAAGTACTAGTTGTTGAAACAACCTTATTTTTGGATAAAATAAGATACATTTTGTTCTACAGGCCACCTAGAAATGATATCAATACATTGAATAATTTAGCCAGATTAGTAGAAACCCTTGTATTAGATAATAATAGATATATTTTCTTGGGTGACTTCAATTTGCTCTTGCTGAAAAATTATGGATACCAAGACAAAATGGACCATCTCTCTAAAGTCATCAATAATAGTTTCTTAATTTCAGGATTTGAACAATTAGTGTTAGACCCTACTCGAGGAGAAAATTTTCTTGATCTGGTGTTCTGTAATTATCCAAACTTGATAGGCAATGTTACTGTTGTGGAAAACTTTTCTACCAGTGATCACAACATGGTTAAATTTGATATTCTCCAGAGACTAAAGCACAAGTCAAGGTTAAAGGATGTATCTAATGTTCAACCTTATGACTTTATCCGTGCTGATTATCAATCTCTGGAGGTCATATTAGCAATGGTGGATTGGAATACTCTTTTAAATAATTGCATTGCCCCCAATCATTTTCATCCTGTTTTCCTAAGAGTATTAGCAGGTTTTATTGATGAATTTGTACCAAGAAGAAAGGACCAGATGAAACGGGAAAAACTACCTTTATTTTTGAGAAGACTAAAAAAGAGAAAACGTAAATTGTGAACTTTATATGCCAACAATAGAAATACTGAAAATAAGAACAGGTTGAAGTTAATTTCAAGGAAACTTACAAACGAAATGAATATCCATTATGTAAAAAAGAAGAAACTCTATTGAAATCCCCCTCCTTAAAAAAGTTTTATGAGTTCATCAACAGCAAAACTGTAAAGTGAGAGATGAATAGATGATCCCTACATTGCATTATCATAATATCGAAGTTAGTAGCGACTTTGACAAGCGTGATATTTTCAACAAATATTTTGCAACTGTGTTTACTGTTGATGATGGAAAAAGTCCTCTTTTTCCTGGTAAAGGATTTGAATATCCCAAGTCAGTTAAATTTGATTTCATGACAGTTTTGTTGGCACTGAGAAATCTAAAACCAACATTTTCCCTTGGGCCTGATGGTCTGTGCGCCTACTTTCTGAAAAAGTTACACCTTGTTCTTGCTGAACCTCTTAGTATCATCTTTGAGGTTTCTTATAGTACTGGCACATTACCTGATTTATGGAAAACATCATACATTGTTCCAATCTTCAAAAATGGGGACTGTGGCAAAGTTGAAAACTACAGGCCCATATCACTTTGTTGTGTACCATGCAAAATCATAGGAGGAATAATTAATAAGGATATTGTAGGTCATCTTGACAGATATGCCTTATTCAGTAGTAGGCAGTTTGGATTCAGAAAGAATAAATCATGTGTCTTACGATTTGTTGAATGCAAAACCAAGTGGGTTAAGAAGTTGGATGATCAAGTTCCTGTTGATGTTGTATACATCGATTTTAAGAAAGCATTCGATACTGTCTCACATTCAAAGCTCTTACAAAAACTAAAAGGACATAAAATCGATAAATTCACAATGAATTGGATTTGTGACTTCCTTACAAATAGAACTCGATGTGTAAAACTAAGTAATACCATTTCTGCTCCAACTCCAATAATTAGTGGTGTTCCTCAAGGAAGTGTATTAGGTCCAACATTGTTCCTGATATTTATAAATTGAGTGATATAATCAAAAGTGATCTCTATCTATTTGCAGATGATGCTAAAATTTTTAATGATGCAAGTAATACAGTATTAATCCTGGACGATCTAAACAGTTTCTATAAATGGTCTGAGGAATGGCAACTTAGTTTGTCATTGCCCAAATGTACAGTTTTACATTTGGGGAAAAATAACCCATCAAATCAGTACAAAATTGGTGAATGTGATCTTGACACTGTCACTGAAATTAAAGATCTTGGTGTTTATGTTGACAAAAAACTCAGTTTTGTTCCGCACTGTGATTACATAATCAAAAAGGGTTCTAGGGTATCGAATCTAATTTTTGAATGTTTCAACTCAAATATGAATGAATTAAAAATCACGGCATTTAAAACTGATGTTCGCCCAATCATTGAGTATGGTAGTCCTATTTGGAATCCTTCCCTAACGGGTGAAATATAAAGGGTAGAGAAAGCTCAGAGGTGGTTCACAAAACGATTATATGGCTTTACCTCTAGGAATTATCAAGAAAGATTGGAGTCCGCCAGTCTGTATTCTCTTAAATTCAGGACAACTACAACCGACTTATGCTATGTTTATTCTATAATCTGTGATGGTATATTGGACTCAAATAATTTTTTTGTATACAGTAAATTTAATTATCGTATTAACAATCCATATAAATTATATAAGACTAAATTACTTACACGATTACTCGAAAACAATTTTTGTAATAGATATATTGATACGTGTAATATGTTACCTAGTCATGTTACATCCGCTGTTAATGTACAATGTATTTAAAAAACGATGTAGAGCCTTTTTGAGCTTATATCGCGCAACACTAATCGCCTCCAAGTCACTGTTGCCAGGTGCAGTAGAATTCTACTGTTTTCAGTAGAATTTTTATTCAACAGTGGCAGTGGCAGTAGAATGCCATTCACAGTAGAATTTGCAGTAGAATTTGTTGTATTGCAGTAGTAGTATGTAGAATGTCAATTTTCCAGTAGAATTCAGTAGAATTATCTGTTTCTCAGTATAAGTCAGTAGGAATGAGAAGTTTACTATAACTAATTCGACTCAGTTTATGTTACTGTAATGAGCGTTGATTATGATTAGAAAGTTTAATATAAATTTAAAAACTGTAAAGTATTAATTATCCAGCACCTAAGCCTATACTATATACGTATAACACGCTGAGACCACGTGATTTTTTTAGTCGAGCGAAGTTTGGCGTCTCATCCATCGAATTCACCAAACACCGGGAACGATACGTTTCAGTGTTGCCAGTTACGTGTATTCTATCTACACTGATTTAGTGCATTTTAGGCAGAGAAAAGTACTGTTGCCAGTTTACTGTGATCTGTCTACACCAGATTTGGTGCATTTTAGGCAGAAATAACTGAGTTTTAATGTTTAGTGTAAAACTTTTTTCGTTCAATTTTCGAACTATCGACTTTAAACTTCGTCATGATAGAGATGAACCTAAGGAGTAAAGAGTAAATTTTTAATCAACGTGCTAGTGTCACGTGCCGCTCAATTCTCCAACATCACGTGATCCTGATCATGCCGACATTTTGTTATTTTCCATGTTTCGTTTATTACTCGAACATGCTTTTGTTTATTTCATTTTTACACATGCATTTTACGTTCGTTTTTATATTTTTCATGCATTTCTATGTTTCGTTTTGTTGTATCTTTATTTCTTTACAAACGCGGGCTACAGTAGGCCCTTTAGCTAAAAACTTCCGCCAGTCGTGCTCCACGAGCACATGGCTATTTTTGGTGCGCTCACGCACCTCTTATCATCAAAAATTAGCGTCGTTTTTGTTACGCAAAACGACTAGCTAAGAAGTTTTAGCTAAAGACGTTCATATGCTTAGCATAGGCACTGCAGCCGGCCTCAGTGCTAAACGCATGTGAATGAAAAATGTCTATGTGCTCATAGGCATCTTCTGCATCGCGTCTAGCTGCAGAAGTTAGCTTGAGCGCTGAGAAACTCCGCCCAAGCTGCAGCTGTAGCCAAACATGTCCTTAAAAGGACATGTTTCTTTAGTTTTTCGCTCATTCTTGGGTTCACCAAGCTTTCGTCCGGTTGTCACTTCGCGTCCGCCGCCCTTCTCAATTTGCATACTTTTATATACTCGACTGCGTCCGCCGCCTATTATTTTAAATAAATTTGCATACCCTTGCATTTCTTACTGCGTCTGCCGCTCACCGCCTACAGTACCCCGCTGCCCATCAGTGCCAGGTGTCCGACCGCCCCGGTTCGTGAATTAAACGTTGGAGTTTCGCCTCCTGCTCGCTCCCGCTCCCTCCCGCTCGCCGCCGCTCACCGCCGCTCGCCGCCTAGGACGTTTGAGGATCGCATCCCCCGCTCCCAGTGCCAGAAGACCGAAAGTATCCAGGGACTTGCCGCCCGTTGCGTCTTAATTGCTTGAGAAACAGGACTAGGTGAGTCTTCTCAGGGGATTATTGTTATTTGTGGGTTATTCGTTGGGAAATCCTTCCTAAGTCGGTTTCCCAAGGTTTCCACAGATAAGTAGGGCCTCCACCTCTCAGGTTCGGGCTAAAGGGGGCTGTCTGGTTCATAATCGGGTCCCATAAATTAGGTCATTTTACGGGTGACCCTGTCCCCACTCTCACTGAGTAGGACTCGGGGATTGTCGCACCTAGCCTGGCAGCGTTGTCCGTTACCCTACAGCAAGACCCCAAGGACAACACAAGAGAACCAACTATAGACCTCTCTATAGCCACCAATTGCCAGGTTAGGCCCCAACGCCAACTTGGGAAGCCTGGGGAAAATGCCAGTATCCATCAGGAGTCACAGCCTATTACTCACTGTAATAGGATCAATCTGATATGGTTCACCATCAATGTGACGTCTAAAACACGGTATTACCTGATGAGATACCCAAACCTCCCCAGCTCTCCCAAAATAAACTTGTCATACACGTGACATGGCGTAAAATGTGACATGGCGAGGCTGGAAAATCGACCTTAAGTCTGGCACTCGCCCTTAAGTGCAACAAAAATCTTACCCTTGGGTCGGAACTACCCCCAGGTCGGGTCAATTCCCATTTTAAGTCGGACAAGCCCCCTTAAAATCGGGTACTAGCCATCCAATAAGCCGGAGACCCCCCAGTTTCGGGTTTACTGCCTAATAGGTCGGGAATGTCCCTTATTTCGGATTACCGCTACTGTAGGCCGGATACCTCCCCTCAAGTCGCGTATTATTACTGTAAGTCGGAATTTTTCCCGTGCCACTGAGAGTTATTACTGTAGGTCGGGAATTTATCCCTGAACATCAAATTTAATTACTGTAAGACGGGATTTGCCCTTACGAGTGATGTAAATGTGATCTATATGTGTAAATAATTATCTCATGCGTGTGTATTATCCCCTATGAGTAATAAATTCCCCCTGAGTCGAGTTATTTATCCTCAGAGTCGAGTTATTTGTCCCAGAGTTGAGTCATATATCGAGTATTCTGTATTTCTCCTCTGAGTTATTCTGTACATTCCGCATACTTAATCTGTGTTGTAAACTACCTTATCTGTTTCTTTTCCCTTATCCCCCCCCCTTCTCTAATCCTGGGTGGTATACTGTAGCCCTCCGGGTGGGTGCCATTACAGTACGCCTGTGCCCATTCCCGTACTGTAACTACAGTATACCCATACGCGGGTACTGGTATCACAGCTGTAGGGGTTTACGGCTTCTCCTGACTGTTGGTGGTCCGTGACCCCATGATACCGTACACCCTCCACGTATGATTCTGGACGTCATACCTGGCTGCGATTTGTTAACTGTGTACAGTAATTTTTGTCTGTCGGTGGAAACTGTCGGAATTGCTCACTTTTCCGGCCCCAAAATTTTACACCGACTGTTTACACATTTAACACGCGTATGTCCATCTCTCGCCTTCCCCGTCTTTAACTATTTTCTTTCCCTTTTCCTTTCTCGGTCATCTGAGCGGTGTCAAAAAAAAAAAAAAAAAAAAAAAAAAAAAAAAAATTTTTTTTCTCTTTTCTGATGCCACCGCTACAGTATGACACCCTTACGTAAGTTTCTCTCTCCTTCTTCTCTACTTACTGTAAGGTCTGCTTCTTCTATTTTCCGGTTGTTGCATCTTGAACATAGACTTTACGGGTCATGCTCTTTGACGTCAGCAACGACAACGTTACGGGTTGTTGTTGTTATGTGGTTCAACCCCACGGATGCAACCACTGACGTCTGCAACAGCCGCTTCACTTGCTGTTGCTTTAAGGGGTGGGTAGCCCTCCGGGTTCTACTCCTGACGTCAGCAACCGACATTACATGTTGTTGTTTAAGTTAACACTCCAGCAGTAATGACTTCTGACGTCTGCAACAGGTGAAGCCAACGTTGTTGCAACAGGTTCGGCTGGTTCTCTGCACCCCATCTGTGACGTCAGCAATGGTGACGCACCATGTCACTATTCAAAGATGTGCAGGTCTTATGGGTGCCACATCTGACGTCCACAACAACTGCATCTCATGTCATTGACTTAAGGTATCAGACCCTCGGTTCCACCTTTTGACGTCAGCAACGGCACCATCACGTGTTGCTGTATACCGATAGCTGGCTTCAGGGCCCTATTGCTGACGTCAGCAATGACAATGTATCATGTTCTCGCAGCAGGAGTTGAGACTACATGATCCTATTCCTGACGTCCGCAACGGTAACATTACGTGCTACTGCAGGGGTTCTGTCGGCCTTAGGCACGCACACCTGGCGTCTGCAACTGCGACATGATACTTGAATACTCTTATCCCAGGCACCTGCAGTCAGCACCAAGGTCATGTGTTGGTTCATACCCCTACCTTTTGACGTCCGCACCAGGTTACTGTCGGCCCTATGAGTATTCCACTTGAGTTGTAGGTGGTTGCTGGCGCATGGTCCTATCACCTACCTCTCTTGTCCAAGGGTTTATGTGTGTCTGGGAGCTGATGCCTGGGAAACATCAGTCCACATACATACACTACCTGAGATGCTCGCTAGCCTGCGTACTGATCAGGTTGTCCGCCCGGGTAGCGGCACTGTTAATCAGCACGTGGCTGTTTTCAAGCTTTAACTGCAGGTTTGAACGAGTTACACTCGGCCTCAGCTGGGTTGGTTGTCTGACTCGGGCAGGCAGCAGGCATTTGCAGTCGGTACTGCCTGTGTCTGACGTCTGCAAGGGTTCGGCAACCTTCTTGTAAATTTCTTATCTAAATTCACTCATTCTCTTTCATCTCATCGAGCTGTCATACATAGATCTTCTTTAGTGTCCCCGCCGTAGTGGTTCCCAAGGGACCGCGGCACAGCCTCCGGTTGGGCCTAGAGTGTATAGGACCCCCTGTCATATTACATTCACTCGAACGCCTTCGTTAACTGGCTTAACGATGCCCGCGCTAGAGTCGCCACTGACCCAGAGTCCGCCTCCGCGGTCCACCCTCTATTAGTCATGTAAGTAATAGGCACCGTTGAGTCCGCCTCAGCCAAGGTATTGAGTACGCCTCGATACATACTTTACACTCATATTCAATCAGGGACACCTTGTACCCGTGATCCCTTAGATGTTTTCGGGTGCGCCCTCAAAACATCCAGAGTATTTCATTTTAACTGACTGAGTGTGTCAGAATAGCACCCTTGGTACCCGTGCTCCTTCTCTCTTCTACTGTGTGACCTGCGAACCTCACTTCATCTCAGTGATCGGCAAACCCGGCCACCGGCTGTATATAATACTCCTGGAGAGTGTCCGTTCTGTTCGGAACGCGGGCTCCCGTTTCGGACACGGCTGTAAGTTACTTGCGAATGTCGTCCAACACGGAACCTCCTGTATAGTCCATCTCACTATGCAGAGATCGCAATCGCTCCTGGCGAGTGAGGCCCGTTGCGTGACTGCGCGACCCCTTTGCGTAACTGGGTTTGTAAATTAGTTTTGTCCCTATTTATTGCTCCCTCTTAAGTTCATTTTCAGTTGACCCCATCCTTTTCACCTTGTGCCACTTTATGCGCTACTCCTGGTGAGTAGGATCTTGCCGGCTACGAGTCCGCCTCGCCCCAAGGTTTGTAAACTAGTACAGCGGTCGAGCCTCCAGGAAAAATCCCTCCTGAGCGGGTTCATCCGTCATCTTTTTTTCGGCAGGAAAAACCGCCTCTTCTCCCCTCTTATCTCTGATCTTCCATCAACTTCAGCTATTGCCATTGCCGGGTCCAGGCCCCAACTCTACATTTTGGCCGGGATCGATTCCCCATACCTCAGGCCATGCCTCTGTCCATCACGGGCGACCAGATAAATTCCCTTCTGCGTCACCCTGATGTACTCTGATCTTACATCTTATAATCCTATTCCATTCTAGCTCCCTTTTCGTGGTCGCTAGTCTTAAGCTAAATCAAGTTTACGTTACAAACGCCGTCGTGCACGCGTTTCCCGAATTCACGCGCTCTTTCGCCGCGAATTCAAAAGTAGTACTCACTTTCATTTTACACAATAGAGACACCCCGTCGATCCTGCCATCTCAGTACCCAGCCTGTACAGACCAGTGAGCCGCTCTCTATTCAATTTGACTTAATTGCTTCACGGGCAAGGACGTCTGTTCTAACCACCTTACGGGAAAACGAACCCTCGGACATGAAGTCGGAAGCTGATCTCCCTTCACAAATCGAGAACAAAGTCCAGGCAGCATTCGAGAATGCTCTTGGACCCCTCAACCAAAAGTTAGAGGCCATGAATGGTCGGAGGCACCCTCCCGTGTCCAGCTTTATGGCCCCTCCCACCTTCTTCGGTGCTTTTGGTGAGTCTATCACCGATTTTATGTTGCATCTTACTCGTTTCTTTACACTCCAGGGTGTAAGCGAAACGGATCATGCGTATAAAATCGCCTTTCTGGAGTCATGCCTCACGGGTCCTGCTCTCGCCTCCTACTGGGACTTTAGCAGCAGCACTCCAATACCTACCCGCTACGAAGAGTTTACGGCTTTTCTACGGAGAGATTTTCCGGTAGGGCGCGACTCTGATCTGCATCAGCAGCTGATCCAAGATCGACTGCAGAAGCCGACAGAGTCCGCGATAGTCTACCTTGAGCACCTCAAGAGACTATCCAGGGTAGCGTATCCAGATCTCACGACAGATGTCCGAGATTCTATCATCAAACCTATCTTTCTGCGAGGACTGAAGCCGGTCCTCCGAGATAGTATCAAGTTTAGGGAGTTCACGACTCTTGAAGAGACACTCAAGGCAGCCTGTTACGCAGAATCCCAAATCTTTCGGGACGAGATCCGGTACACTGCTCCATCTAACGCCGTTTTCTCTTCAGAACCTAAACACGCCGGATATAATCCCGAAATGCCTAACAGAAGCGCAAACGGTCGTCAGAGCAACGCTCCAACGTCGTCATCCTCCGCCGATGAGGTTCGCCGCTTGAAACAGGAAATGGCCAGGCTCACGGCCCACGTAGCGAAGCTCACGGCCCAGCAATGTGCACCCACGCCAATCCAACAGACGCCGCCTCCACAGCCGTCGACACTAAATCAGTCCGCCGGGCGACGCTCGTCCGGAGCACACCTTCAAACGTGCTCCTTCCACGGACTGTGTACACATAGCGACGCCGACTGCCGGGCCCAGCGTCCCACCGGTGCCGCTCCCGGTAACAACGCCGCTAACCGTGGTCGCTGTTATTTTTGCCATACACGTGCCCACCCCATGGACCGATGTGATAGGCCATGCCCTCATTGTCGTCAAGTGCGAGTGCACCGATCAACTGCCTGTCCGCAGCGCAATCCGGCAAACACGGGTGAGAATGTCTACCAAGATACTGGTTATTCTTCCCAGGGGACAAATGTGTATCATCAAAGAAATGGTTATCACCCTCCCAACGGGATAGGAAACCAATATCGGCAGCCCATACGCCGCAACAACGCCGTTGGGGCTACCGATGACCCTTCTCATCCAGATCCTCTTGACCTGGATGATGAGACACTTGCTGAACACCTGACAGATTCTTCACAACAGTGTTATCCTGTCTGCGTAATCAGTATTGGATTTTCAGTGGTCCAAGCAGCCCAGGTACCCGTACCGATAAATGTATCGGACATACCGCTGCCACCACCACCACCAAGGTATGCGATGCCGGTCACTCTGGACCCCTCGACGACACCGCAGTTTGTTGGCCACGCTAACATCCTCGCATCGTATCGCATTCCTAAAAGTAAGACTGCCGAGCCAACTCCAGCCGCCAATACGACGTCTTCGGCGCCACCCGCCCGCATCGTCCCTCCAGGACCACCGCCTTCGATCCCCACGGATTCGGCTACGGAAGTCCTCGACCAGGTCGAGCCCATGAATTTGTCAGGTATACTACCTTCTTCTTCAGGTGATCCTAGAGTAGGAACCAGAAATCTATCTCAGTCCACGACTCTATCGATTTCTTGTTCACAGCGCCATCGCCCGTCCAAGACGCGATGTTGGCCATCTGGTCAGTCGACCTGGCCAAGAAATACCCGCATTTGCCGTGGACTCTGCTCAACGAGCCATCGAATGTCGAAGCGCTCACCGCCGCCGACGTCGTGCTTGCAGCACCCGTCTCAATGCGCCTCTTACGACCCGACGTCGCCCGACGGGCACTCGAGTTCATTGCCAATGGGACTATCACCATCTCGCCCGTCGAGAAGTTCTTATTGGACGGGGAGCCATCCTCGCCTTCAGTCGATGCTGTCCGCCGAGCAGTCGAACAGGCCAGTCGGATCCTCCTGCCTGCTGCCGCCGCTACACCACCGGCAGCAGCGCCTCCTGTTGCCGCGACATCGCCAACGAAAATGGACATTACTGCTTCCTCGCCCCCGGCCAAGGAACCCGCAAATGATCCTACACCGCCGGCAACAGCCCAACATACATCGTGGGCAACAGCCCAAGTCAAATCGCCGGCACCAGCCCAAACGACATCTCCGACCGCTGCGACCAAGTCGCCCGTCGTCGAACACATGGCTGTCGACGAGACCTTACGTCCGGTTAACGAAGATGTCAGCATCGTTGAGGAATCTCCGTTCCCAACGGCAGTCGCCCCACGGTCGCCAAAAATCGGTATCCTCTGGGAAATCCACCCGTGCGGTGGATTGGTCCTCGATTTCCCCGGCCAGGAACCAATCTCGTCCGACAGCGACGAAGAAGAAATCTGACACTGCCCCTCAGGCCAGATTTGTGAAATTGAGTGAACACTTACAAATTACGTTTGTACAGTTGTTTTTGACAATAAAATTGACCTTGGTAGCATCACTGTTTCTAGGGGTGAGTTTGTCAGCACCGGCGGCTCAGTATCAATTTTGCGGTCTCTCAAGAAGCGGACATCCACTTGAGTTACCCCAGCGTGTAGAGTGTAAACCACCGCAATCTTCATGGAGCCCGCGGCGCATGAATGTTACGGTGTATGTCCCTAGCTCAGACCCGATTACAGCCACAGCGTGGAAATGCACATTGCGCTCCCGCAAAGTCTGCACCAACACTGGTTTCTTCGGCTCTAGGGGCATCACTGCAGACGTCATCACCACTCAGCACTTAGCGCCTGCGGCATGCACGCTAGCACATCGCACTAAGATGTTTGGTTCACAAAAACTTGTCGGCATTCGCCCTGGCTTTTATAGCACAAACCAAACATTGGAAGTGATGTACGAATGGTGCTGCAGCGACGTCTGCAAGACAGTGACTAACCTCTTCATCGAGGAGGGACAAGTCGCTTCGTGGGACGGCACTACGGCCCTAAGCACCTTAGGCGATGTAGGTGGATGCAGTCCCACTGCAGGTCAGTGCACTACTCTAGACGGGGTCATTGTCTGGCCGGCACAAAACTTCACGGCGCGGTGTCATTATCACCCCAAGGGAAATTACACTGCGTCCATGTCAGGGAACCACGTCATCATCGATGATCTACAGGTTGCCCTCAAGATCCCGGGAAACTCCCGCGTCTTCCAACTCAGCCCAGAACTACGTTCCACCACAGTCCGGACGGATCAGGGTCTTCTCCTTCGCATCCACGGGAGATACAATTTGACCCAAAACTTGTTCAGAGTGGCAACGGACAGCCGTCCCGATCCTGTCAATGCCAAACTGAACTATCTGGCTCAGCAGATCAAGGAGTCAGAAATTAACGGTTTCCGGTTCACGTGGCTTGAGCTCTGCTCTCACGCTCAACGCTATCTTGATCTGACTTGGCAGTTGCTTCGCTTCGACCCTACCCTGGGTGCCCGGGCATTCCTCCAAAGGAATGACCTGACGGCGGAATTCACAGGCGATGCGCTGACAATATGGCCGTGTCAGAGGGTCAACGCCACCTACGTTTACCACTCGTACCGGGTGGGGAACGTTTGCTACAAGTACTTACCTGTACAGGTTGGCGGCACCATGTATTTCGCCACCCCCGGTGGTCCGGATCTTATTAAATCGAGCCCAATTGTGCCGTGTCATCACCACTTTACAGGGATTTTCCGAAATCGCTCGGGCTGGTTTACTGAGTCTGGCGCGGTCCATGTGAGCCACATCCCACTGGAACTCTTCTGGAAACAGCGTTTCAACATCACTCACTTTGAGGCACCGGCGCTCTTCCATGACCAGTTGGCGATGACCCCTTCAAACTTTGCCTTCTTTAAACAGTATGTTTACAAGACTGAGCAAATTGAAGCGGTACTCAACCGGCTGGTAAACTTTACCGCTGGCCTATCCCTGCAACCCGACGCCATTTACCAGGCCTTTGCAGGGGTAGGAACCGACATCAAGGCCTCTCTGGAAGGTGTCGGTTTGGCAGCAAACCATGTTATTACGGGTCAACAACACACCCTCGCCCAGGGCTTGCATGCTGTCCTGAGCGGGCCGGTCCAGTTGATCTTTAACATCCTAATTACCCTGACAGTGCTGATCGGTGCCGGATACCTTGCCTATCTTGGTGTATCCTATTATCTCAGCTACCGTCTGCGGAGCAAACAGGTCAGGTTTGTTAGCCATTTCTCCCCATTGGGTCTTTGCCGCAAAGTCCAACGCTGGATCGGTTTTCACTACGTGCAAAACGATGTGCCCTCCCAGCTTGACCGAATCACACCGTGTTTCGTCGTGCTGCTGGATACCAAGGAAACTCCTGCTTTCCTTGACACGGGTTGCCCACGCACTATCATTAGCCAACGTCTTCATAAGGCCTTGGCTAAAGAAAGTCCGAAGGCGGTCATGGCGTTCCAGCAACATCACGACTTTAACCCATTGATGAGCATCAATGGTAAAGCCGTTCATACCATCCTTTCGGGACCATATGAAATCATGTTGCCCGGAAACCGCCAGCCGAACACACGGATCGATATACATCTCCATGTGTGCAAGACTACGTCTCCCTTCTGGGCACCTGTTGACCTCATACTCGGACTGGACTTCTTAGAACAGTTCAAAAACATTATGTTTGACTACCAACGTAATGTTTGTCGGCTGGACGCGGTAGAATTACCCCTCCTGCTGACCACACTGGAGATTGACCAGATCGACCCCTGGTGGGAGAACACCCGTGCTCTCTCGCGAAACTCACACAGGTCGGGATCACGATCGCGGTCCAGGGCTTCGTCCATCTCTCGGCCACACTCACGGGCCTCCTCAGTTGCCTCATCACGTGGGTCAACTAGGGGATCCCGGGCCTCTTCTAGATGAGCAAGTCGTCATCTGTCGACCTTGCACGGGTCAGGTTGCCCTCGACCTCCGCCTGGAACTTCTCCAGTTACGCTAGAGAAGGGCCGATACCGTGAGCCAAGTGATTCAGATGCTCCGGCATCACCCGTGCCAAACGCGCCTCCGCTATCGGACACCGAGATTGAATCACTAGGAGCTACTCAGAGTCCGAAGGATCACTCAGACCACGTACTAACGGTGCAGGATGAGTCTACCCTTCTGAATGACCCGGAACCCTCCGTCGGATACGCTCTAGTAGGTCTTCTGCGTCGTACGGGATTGCCAATTCCAAAGCCGTCCGGTAAGACCAAACACGCTTGTGGTGCCACCACACCTGATTCCGGTCATGTGGTCACTGCTTTTTACCCAAATGATATTCGGACACCCCATATCAAAGTTCTCCTCAACAACTGGGTAGAAGCGAAGGCACTGGTCGACACAGGAGCCGTTTTCTCACTCCTGGACCACAAGTTAGCGGCCCAGCTGCCCAACTTGTCACTATCACCAACCAGGGCACGCCCTATCGCAGCCAATGGGTCCCCGATCCCACTGCTAGGAGCAGCCTACATCACAGTTACAGTGGCTGATGTCTCTGAACGGATTCAGGTCCAAATACAGGAGAACTGTTCAGCTGAACTGGTCCTTGGAACCAACTTCCTCGGCCGGTTCAATTGTGTCAGTTTGAACTGGGAGAAATCCTTCCTCCAGTTCAAAGAAAGTAGGATCCCCTGTGACGGTCTCATCCACAGCCCACCTTCTGCCCGCGGCGCTTTGCCCCTGAAGGACCTGGTGATTCTAGAGCCTCGCTCCCTGACACGATTCACTGTCCCTGTCCCACCAATCTATACGAACGTGCCTGAGGTGGCCTTCTTTCCGAAGCACCTCACCGGATCTCAAAGACACGTATATTTTGCTGGAAGCGTGAGTACCGTGACCAACGGTCACATACCACTTCAGGTAGTCAACCCGAGTACTCATTCCGTGGTTCTCTACCCGCACACGACCATCGGTCATGTGCAGATGCATAGTGAGCCCTCACGGGAATCACCGGTCGACTCAGACACCATCCTCGATCGTCAGTGGGTCGAGGCCAATGCTGTAATCTCACCGGACATCTCCCCTCGGGACCGGGCAGCCTTACTCGATCTGCTGGTTGCATACACCGACCTTTATGCTCTTGATGAAAAGGACACAGGTTCCACTGATCTCGTCCAGCACGAAATCAGCACGGGCGATGCCCGCCCAGTCCGCCGCTTCCCTTACCGGTCCTCACCTAAGGAGAAGGATCTCATCATGCAAGAGGTCAAGGCGCTCCAGGAGAAAGGTATTATTCGGCCGAGCACGTCTCCGTGGGCTACTAATACTGTCCTGGTGCGCAAGAAAAACGGTTCTCACCGTATGTGTGTTGACTTTCGTGGTCTTAACGAGGTCACGAAAAAGGATGTCTACCCTCTCCCACGGATAGATGACATTCTCGACACACTCAAGGGTATAAAGTATTTCACTACCCTTGACCAGGCTAACGCTTATTGGTCAATCCCGATTGCCGAGGCGGATAAAGAAAAGACGGCTTTTAATACGCCTATTGGACTTTACGAATTCAATTATTTGCCTTTCAGTCTGTGCAACGCACCAGGGACATTTCAACGCCTCATGGACCTCCTCCTTACTGGAATCCAATGGCGCACGGTTCTGACCTATCTCGATGACATTTTGGTGTTCGGGAACTCTCACACCCAAATGCTTGAGCGCCTGGCAGATGTGTTCGCCCGTCTTCGCCGGGGTGGAATGAAGCTCAGACTGAGCAAGTGCAAATTCTCGCACTCAGAGGTAGAATACCTAGGCTATCGCATCTCACAGAGCGGCCTAGAACCTGACCAAGCCAAGCTGGCCGCCGTCCAAAACCTACCCATTCCACAAAACCCCAAAGACATCAAGTCCTTCCTAGGCCTCGTGTCTTACTACAGGCGTTTCATCCCTGGTTGTGCCCGGCTCAGCGAGCCACTCACCAAGCTCTTACGGAAGGAAACTATTTTCCAGTGGTCAAAACCTCAGCAGGAGGCGTTCGATGAACTCCGCCGCCTGCTGACCAACCCTCCTATCCTGCGCCATCCGGACTTTTCGAAATCCTTTATCCTTCAAACTTATGCGAGTATTTCGGGGATAGGAGCGGTTCTTAGCCAGTTAGACGAACATGGATACGACCATCCTGTCGTGTACGCCAGCCGAGGGTTAACAGCGGCCGAGAAAAACTACTCCATTACAGAACTGGAGACTCTCGCTGTTGTCCATTTCTTCAAGCACTTTCGACCATACCTCTTCCAGCACGAGGTGGTCGTTCAGACTGACCATACCGCGGTCAAAGCAGTGTTGGAGAAGCCTAACCCCTCTGCTCGGATCGCCCGGTGGGGACTCGCGCTCGCCGAATTTAAACTGACAATTCGGCCGCGAAAAGGTCAGTCTAATGGTAATGCTGACGCATTATCACGCCTGCCGGATCCTAACTCCCTCACCGGTCAGAGTATTGATGATACTCCCCTCTACAGACCTGAGGGGCATGTTATGATGATCACCGATGGTGCGCAGCACCTGGCGAGATCAAGAACCTTGACCGATGGTGTGCAGCATCTGGCGCGTTCAAGTACTTCAGCACCGATCACTGCTGGCGCGGAGCGCCCGGTACGATCAGAGTCTTATGCCGAGATATCGGTTGGTGCACAGCACCCGGACCTTTTTGCTGCTCAGCTGGAGGATCCGGAATTAGCCGACATCATTCGCTCCCTTAAGCCTCTGGGCGACCAGAATGATGTGCGCGGCTACCATCTGTTGGATAACGTTCTTCAGAAATGGACAGGCGAGTCCAATAAGATCGTCATACCCCGATCCATGGTTACTACCATTATCCGGGCCCATCATGATGACATCTTAGCTGGACACTTTGGTGCTAAATGTACTGCGCGGCTCATTGCTCGCAGATACCACTGGCCTTCCCTCAGTCGGGATGTCAAGTCCTTCTGTCAGCGGTGTGATCTTTGCCAACGGAATAAGCCCGCTCGACAGAAAACCACTGCGACCCTGAAACCTATCACCATCACGGGACCGTTTCACCGGGTAGGTGTCGACTGTATGGGACCAATGACCACTAGCGAAGCTGGCAACCGTTTCATTGTAGTCTTTATCGACTACTTTACGAAATGGGTCGAGGCTTTCGCTACTCCGGACATCACTGCGCACACCATAGCCCGGCTGTTTGTAACGCAAATTGTCTGCCGGCACGGGGCACCGCAGATTCTTCAGTCAGATCGTGGCACTGATTTCACATCAAAACTGATGACTGAGATCACTGCGATCTGCGCAACGAAGAAAATCCACTCTACCGCCTATCACCCGATGACCAACGGCGAAGTGGAAAGAGCTAATCAGACGCTAGCCACACGGCTACGTATGTATGTTCATCAAGGACATACCGATTGGGATGAACACCTTCCATACGCTGTGTTTGCCGTCAATATCAGCATGAATGAGTCAACAGGGTACTCGCCCTTTGAACTCATGTACGGTCGCACATCCATGCTCCCTGTTGATGCCGCGCTCTCATTCAACCCTCCGGCCCATATCATTAATGTTTCCTCATATGATATGGAGGTCAAACGTCATTTCACGAATGCGTTAACCTTAATCCAGAGTCGGATTGAGAAAGCACAGGAAGCCTACGCACGGTCGTACGACCGGAAGGCACATGATGTCTCGTACAAAGTAGGGGATCAGGTGCTCAACCTGCGCACCTCCAGCAAACGTGGACTCACTCCTAAATTGCTGCCCATCTACGATGGGCCCTACCTTGTAACAAGTGTGGCATATCCCAATGTCACACTTCATCTCGAGATGGATCAGGAAGACACTGTACATGTCAACCAGCTTCGACTTTTCGTGTCCCCTGAACAACCGAGTGAAGCAGAGGATACACCTCCCACTTCACAGGCAACAGGTTCGGCACCCTTATTGTATCCCTCAATAAGCCGGGACTTTACACCGAATCTGATTGACCCACATCTTGATGCAGAGGTCCCCGACCCGTAACTCAAGATACATTCTCTTCATTGTCCCCGCTTACGGACGAGGACGTCCTTTTTCGAAGGACCGCCGTGCCCCTCACGAAGTATCCACTCTTGTCCATGCTGGACCTTAGCGGATAGAAGAGAGCGTTCAGCAACCTAAGCGTCAGGCCTTAGGTGCATCCTCACGCGATAGCCTACACCTCACTGGGTGCATCCCCTGCGATAGCCCGACAATCTGTACCTCACTGGGTGCATCCTCTGCGATAGCCTACATCTTGCCCTGAAAATTTTTTCTTTTCTGTGTTCTAGACTGTCGCACAGGATATTCAATGTCGGCAACTCCACACATCAACAACCTCCGGTCACCATACCGCCGAACGAATTACGATCAAAGAAGGCGCCACCCGCCGACAACCCAACGGACCTATTCGACCACTCCCGCCGTCACACCTTGGAATGACCTACGACCACGGACACGCCGTACATAACCTCACTACTGACCACTGCAAGGACGAGGACGCCCTTTTTCGAAGGACCGCCGTGTCACGTGCCGCTCAATTCTCCAACGTCACGTGATCCTGATCATGCCGACATTTTGTTATTTTCCATGTTTCGTTTATTACTCGAACATGCTTTTGTTTATTTCATTTTTACACATGCATTTTACGTTTGTTTTTATATTTTTCATGCATTTCTATGTTTCGTTTTGTTGTATCTTTATTTCTTTACAAACGAGGGCTACAGTAGGCCCTTTAGCTAAAAACTTCCACCAGTCGTGCTCCACGAGCACATGGCTATTTTTGGTGCGCTCACGCACCTCTTATCATCAAAAATTAGCGTCATTTTTGTTACGCAAAACGACTAGCTAAGAAGTTTTAGCTAAAGACGTTCATATGCTTAGCATAGGCACTGCAGCCGGCCTCAGTGCTAAACGCATGTGAATGAAAAATGTCCATGTGCTCATAGGCATCTTCTGCATCGCCTCTAGCTGCAGAAGTTAGCTTGAGCGCCGAGAAACTCCGCCCAAGCTGCAGCTGTAGCCAAACATGTCCTTAAAAGGACATGTTTCTTTAGTTTTTCGCTCATTCTTGGGTTCACCAAGCTTTCGTCCGGTTGTCACTTCGCGTCCGCCGCCCTTCTCAATTTGCATACTTTTATATACTCGACTGCGTCCGCCGCCTATTATTTTAAATAAATTTGCATACCCTTGCATTTCTTACTGCGTCCGCCGCTCACCGCCTACAGTACCCCGCTGCCCATCAGTGCCAGGTGTCCGACCGCCCCGGTTCGTGAATTAAACGTTGGAGTTTCGCCTCCTGCTCGCTCCCGCTCCCTCCCGCTCGCCGCCGCTCGCCGACGCTCGCCGCCTAGGACGTTTGAGGATCGCATCCCCCGCTCCCAGTGCCAGAAGACCGAAAGCATCCAGGGACTTGCCGCCCGTTGCGTCGTAATCGCTTGAGAAACAGGACTAGGTGAGTCTTCTCAGGGGATTATTGTTATTTGTGGGTAATTCGTTGGGAAATCCTTCCTAAGTCGGTTTCCCAAGGTTTCCACAGATAAGTAGGGCCTCCACCTCTCAGGTTCGGGCTAAAAGGGGCTGTCTGGTTCATAATCGGGTCCCATAAATTAGGTCATTTTACGGGTGACCCTGTCCCCACTCTCACTGAGTAGGACTCGGGGATTGTCGCACCTAGCCTGGCAGCGTTGTCCGTTACCCTACAGCAAGACCCCAAGGACAACACAAGAGAACCAACTATAGACCTCTCTATAGCCACCAATTGCCAGGTTAGGCCCCAACGCCAACTTGGGAAGCCTGGGGAAAATGCCAGTATCCATCAGGAGTCACAGCCTATTACTCACTGTAATAGGATCAATCTGATATGGTTCACCATCAATGTGACGTCTAAAACACGGTATTACCTGATGAGATACCCAAACCTCCCCAGCTCTCCCAAAATAAACATGTCATACACGTGACATGGCGTAAAATGTGACACTAGCTATTTCACTTTTCACGGTCTCTCCAGTCCCCATTTTGGTTGATTTTTCTTCGATTTTAGTGTAGGTTTCGCCTCTCAGTTCTGAAATCTAGTTTAATTAGTTTTTTCGACCTGGCAACACTGCTAACCAGTGCAGTATAGTGTTGTCAAATGGGCATTTATTTTGCTCCAATTCTAGATTTTTTCCCTCGTCGACATTTTCAACATGAGAACCTGGGCCAAAAATATTTTCCACATTTCAGAAAAACGTTCCTCAAAGTTTTACTAGCAGAAAAACATATTACGTCAAAGGCAGGCTTTTTTTCATTCTTCGACCTCGAGCCAGTTGGCTTGTAGGTCCAAAATTTTACAAGCCATTTCATAATTTTACAAGCCAACTTTTTTTCATAACTTTTCATATGTGTTAAAGTCACACATTTCACAAGTTAATATCATTATTGACGTTTATTTGATTGCTTTAGGTATTGAATGTTCTACCCAGAGATGGAAAAACCCATTTTTCAAAATTTTGGCTTGGTGTTTTTTTGGGTTAAATGGTTTTTTTGGGGTTTATTAAGGGTTTTTTGGGTTTAATGTGGGTTTCATTTTGTATTCATTTTAAAACACTATCAAGATTTATATATTTGAAACATGATTACATAAAAGTTAATCAAATGCGATCAAAATTATACTGATATAAATGCGAAAAATCAGAGGCAATTTTTGCTTGTGACGTCATCCGCTGAGAATTTAGTTCTCAAAAGTGAAACTTTTTTGGGAGAAACAACTTTCAAACAGCCTAAAACGATTTTCACAAGTCAGATAAATCATTTATACGCTTTATAATTCAAGTTTACGAAAAAATTTTGGAAAATTCAAAAATTTGGAACGCCCAAAAACCCGAAATTTGCTGGTTTTTAAATTCAGAAAACCCAAAACAAACCAAAAAATCTAAAACCCAAAAAAGCCACTTTGCCAACCATGGTTCTACCGTTTATAGCACATAAAAGTTGCAGTTTTTGAGGCGACAATAGGAAACTATCATTACATGGGCAGGATTTTACTTTATGTAAATACGCTTCTTTTCAATTGATATGCAAATTTATACAAATTCAAGGTTGTTGGACGCTTTAACAAGAAGAATTAAACCGCAGAAAGGGTTTCAAACCTTGGTGTTTGGGGTGACTAACAGTGTGATTCTCCACTGCACCACTTATGGAAAAAGTTATTGGGTAAAAACACGCTACTGTAATTTTAAATATTCTTTCTCGTAAAATTGCATCAAAATAACTAATTTAAAGGGGTACACCAGCTTCAACTCTAAAACGATAATTTCGCAGTGTAAATTATAGTGGAAAACGTGAAGAAAAATCAAAAATTGTTTTTCGAAATACGGAAAAACTTCTCTTCAACTTCTCGCAAAGTGGTTGTTTCAAGTTTCATTTCAAGTTTCTTATCAATATTCTCTACTACATAGATAGCTTTATGGAATATATCTTTATCGAGTTTTAATGCATCAGATGATATGCTTAGTCGTTTCAATCAGTCAATGTACAGTGATGATGCTAATAATAACAGTGATATTGAATATGAAGAAGCATTCGATGTTGTTGATCAAATAAACGTTTGATATAGTTTATATAATGTTTTTGATGATTTATCGGTGTTTTTCATTTACATTCAAGCTATTTTCAATGTTCTCGAGTGTCAGTAGAATTTCGGTAGAATTTTTCAAAGTCAGTAGAATTGCAGTAGAATTTCAGTTAAACGAGATGTAGTTTCAGTAGAAACTTTGTTGAACCACCTGGCAACAGTGCTCCAAGTTCGTGGCAGGGTTTTTTTGCACACATCAATCAAATTTCATTTGATAATTTATCGTATATAATGCCGTGTGAATGTTTGTTTGTATGTCAGGAAATATGAAGGTTTGTATTTAGAGCTTGTCATCTAGAAGCGTGTGTTGTTTACTGTATTAAAATCGTGTCACTTTCCTCCGTTTCCTCGAGACGCACTGTTTTTTTCCCCAAATCGTGCTTTTTCGGCATACCTGTACTTGGGGGGGTTGGGGGGGGACCCCCCCCCCCCCCCAACTTGGCAAACCCAGTACCCAAAATGATTTTCCCCCCCAACGCCCCGTCCAGTTGGGAAAAAATTTGCCAAAAAGTGTATGTTTTTTGGCCTTTTTTGGGAAAAATTTCGACTTTTTCCTACCCCCCCCCCCCCCAAAATTTCGGATTTACCCCCCCCCCCCCCCAACTGGTCGGAGGTCTTACAGGTATGTTTTTCGGGGAAGAAAATTCGGGAAGGGGAAAAAAATTTTGGGCTCTTTCCCCATTTTAGAAGAAGCTCAGGCGCGGCTTTTAGCATGTCTACCTTCATTTATCCATACCTGTACTTGGGGGGGGGGGGGGGTTGGGGGGGGGGGACCCCCCCCAGCTTGGTCGAACCCTATACCCAAATGTTGGCACCCCCCCCCCCAACTCGGTCGAACCCTATACCCAAATGTTGGAACCCCCCCCCCCCAACCAATCTGTGTTTGCTACCCCCCCTCCCCCCAGGCCGAACCCGAGAATGTATGCACAGGTTGCTCCCTTTCCTAATTTACATCATGCATGCCTGGTGTACTGTATTTTTCAAAGCAGAACGCCATACCGGTTTTCTCCCGCCTTTGTGTAATTGTGAGCACCGTTTTTTTTGTCGAAGATTTTCTCCGTGTATGCCCAAAATTTTTTTTGCTCATAATTTCCAATTTTTGTTGCCCAAAAGAAGACCCCATTATTCGAGGAAAAGCGGTGCTGTGTTGTTGGAGTGTGTGTCGTGTCGACTGTCGTGTTTTTTTCTCGCGCATTACTGCAGAGTTTTCCGCTCACCGTTTTTTTTTCCTCGAAGATTTTTTCCACATGAGAACCGGACCCAAAATTTTTTTCCTCATTTTCCAAAAATTTTCCATATTTTTAAAAAAGCTTGTGGCTGCGGATGCTTTTTTATGCATTTTAGGAGCATACCCAAGCATTTTGTTGTATTTGTAGTCAGAAACCTGCAAAAATGAGGGAAAAAATTGAGAAAATTCTGGTTATGTTAGTCAAAATGAGCTCAAGAAAACTATATTGATGTCTAAAGGAGCGGATAAAGCAAGTTAACGATAGAGTTCTCATGAATTTATCTGCTATCAACATTTCTGTGATTCCAATTAGAATCATCTAATTTTATTTAGTTCTTGGTCCGGCGCGGAGCACCGGAAAAATTTCATGATTTTCACCTTCTAAAACGCTGGAAAATGAACTTTCATAACGTTGGGAAATAAATTAAAATCAGACTGATGAAGTGTAATTTGCTTCCCATTCCGGCGCGGAACGCCGAAAAAATTTTCGGGTTTTTGTATTCTAAAACGCCGAAAAATAAACCTCTCCAACAGATAATTCGTGAACAAATGTTTTGAAATCGCGTTCTAGAGTAATGTCTTCAATTTCCACCTTCAATTAACGCAAAAGTTCAGATTGCAAACGTTTAAAAAATTCCAATCATGTAGAGCAAAAATTGAGAGACTTGATGAAAAATCTCTATTTTCGGCGACATAATTGACTGTAAACGATTAGAAAATGAAACGAGCTAACTTGATTGATAGAAACTGTTGAGCATTAATTAGTAGGTCGAAGTAGATATGCTAACGGCCGCGCCTGATAGAATATAGTTATATTTATACCCATGACCGGCGCGAAGCGCCGGAAAATTTTTAGATTTTGACCTTTTAAAGTCTACGAAAACGCATCTTTTCGGTTTAGAGTTCCCCAAAAATTTTTCTACAAGGAGAACCATACCCAAAATTTTTTTCCTCATTCCGAAATTTTTTTCCTCAAAAGACCCCATTTGAGGAAAAAAAAACGGTGTTTCCGCTCCGCCGAGCCGAGTGTTTTTTATTGTGCGACTGCCGACACCAAAACGTGATTTTTGGCACAAAAAATTTTGAGCGTTTGTGCTAATTGGCGCATAAATTTTGTCCGATGATCTGACACCAAATTTTCTTTATTTTTAGATGCTTTAGTCTAGTCTAGGCTCAGAGAAGTCAGAAGACACTAATTTTTTTCGGCGCTTCGCGCCTATTTATTAGTTTTCACGTACCTGTAAGACCTCGGACCAGTTGGGGGGGGGGGGGGGGGGTAAATCCGAAAAAAAATTTTTCGCTTAATGTTTGTAAACGCTTTATTTAAGTGTTTTTGAGCTTGTTAAAGCATTATGATAATCATTCTGATCTGAGATTTGAATTTTGGACCTCCTAAAATGCACCAGAATGCATCTTCTCATTAACCTCAAATTTTTCTTCCACATTTGTGGAAATACCTCAAAAATTTTTTTCATATTCCAGGTTTTTTTCCACAATATAGTGCAGATGTGGGAAAAAATCAGTGGGCTCACGAGTCACGAGTTAATTCACAATTTTTTATCATGGGAAGACAACTGAAAAATCGGCAACTGAAAATCAATAATTTTATCGGAAAAAGTCAATTTAAGGCTAGTTTTTTTTTCGATTCGATTCACATAAGTATTAGGCTTAAACCCAATGTTTTATCTTTCGAAGGAAAATGAAAAGATTGGTAAATTGTATCAGACTACCCCATGGGGAAGGCTGGGGGATATTACCCCTACCTAAAGTCCTTAAAATTGATCACTGGTTGCCTAATTTTGAGACAAAATAACGTGTTTAGTGGACATTTAGCTACACTACCCCCGAAAATTTCCAATTTTACCCCTACCTGAAGAATCTGACCTTGGTGGGGACCTCTGAATGGTATGCAAAATTTTTCTAAAATTTGATTTTCTAGAATGCTGGAAAATGAAACTTTTGAATCTTTATTTCTTAGACAGAAAGATTTAAGTTTTCAGTGAGTGAATTTAATGAATTTTCAGTAGGGAAGTGTAGAATTCAAAAACTAGGAAAGTAAGCAAGAATTTAGATTTTTAACATGCAAGAATTTCTACTTAGACTCAAAATGTTTTTATCACTCAAAATCCAAAAAATTCGCAAAAAGGTGTTGGGAAAACATCTGAGAAAAATGTTGCATTCATTCAAGAATTTGATGAAAATAGAGAATTTTCCGATTTTTTCACTAAATTTTTCTGTAGTCTCACGACATTTTTGAATTCTGTGAACATAATTCGTCTGTATTTGGCGGATGATTGAAACATTATGAGGACAGATGTTGTTACTGGTTGAAAAATCCAAATTTTTGGTTGCTTGGCTGATTTTTTCCGTTTTAGTTGTATGCTTTCAATATTACTTTTTGCATTTTGTCCAGCTGTGATAAATGCTTGGATTACATTAGCTGCAAAAAATTAGAACACTTGCTCGCAAAAATATATGTTGAATTGAAAAGATTAATTTTCCATTGTAGAGTATCATTTTAGTGCTCAGCTCAGCACTGGAAAGTTTATTTCAAAAATTATGCATGTTTGATGATAAATTCTAATTCTTTGTTTAACTTTCTCAGATAATTTTGTATTACCACGGCTTCAACAATGATTTGTGGAAATAGTTATTACGAAAATTTAAAAAAGTAAGATGTGAAAATGATTATAGTTATTTACATTACATTCTGTTGTATCTAAATCCCTAAAAAATGAATATTATGCATGCTTTAGTTTTTTTCACATTCTATAACAACCCTTAATCTATGTTACTGTAAGCTGATTACTATTCATGCTTCAGTTGTGGTGAGCCAAATTTTTGGCTGGAAGCAAATTGTATCAACAACGTATGCCATCGTGCCTTTTCGGCCAATTTCTAGTAAGTTCATTAAAATTTTAAAGCAGGTCTGAGAATTTCAGTAGAACAAAAATAAAAAAATCGCTTTTGAATCAACCATGCAAGACATTTTCCCCAAAACAGATTCTGAATTCTGATGTAATATAGCTTATCTATCAGTTTATTAATTGTCTGTATCATTCTTGCATTTTGTTTTTTTACACATATCATTATCAATGGGTGCCTGCCTTTTCTGTAATATCATGCTAATTATAAAGTATTGTGTTCACTGTTCCTCTGTTGAATGTACGTATGTAGTGTTGTGTTGGTTATTACTCATACTAACCTAAACTTACTACAGCTGGACTTAGTTTATACAGTCTCATGCTTCTCAAGCTAATAATAGTGACTAACAATATTATTGCTACCAACTAATTAATATACTTGTTTCTAAACTAATGCTTCTTGCAGTATTGTTTTCGCTTTGTTGCTGATAGGGCTGGTGGGCTTGGTGGGTATAGCGGTGTGGCAATTGCGTGGATGGTTTGTGCGGCATGTTGCTGCTCATTCCATTCACGCAATTGCCACAATGTTGCCCACCTTGCCACCAGCCCAGCCTCGTCCGCCTACGCCCCCGTTGCGGACCCAAATTGTGTTAGATTTAGATTGAATTTTAAATTTTGTATGTTATGTATGTTAAATCAATTGAATTAAACTTTGGTGCTTGTTTCATTCATTACTGCAACTAACATGTATTAACATGTTTATTAACTCATACGTGCATGCATTAATGACTAAATTGTTCATTAACAGCCCAACAAACCCATTGATAGTGTGGCGTCATTCATCAGAAAAATGCCAATATAAGGACAACAAAAGTAAAAATCATAGACAAAGACATTAGTATATTTTTAATAGACTAATAATGTAACACCAGCTACAACTATCTCTTCTTGTGTAAGAAGTATATCATCCTTCAAACATGGACATCGACAACATGCTTGAAGGCGGACATTCATATAAAACTTGAACATTGTTTTAGTGATGTTCTTTAAGCATTGCCCATCTTGTATTATCAATGTCTGATCTTGAGGAATATCTTCATGTGTAGCAATTTTGTAAAATCTAAATGAGAAGCAAATTCTAAATGAGGAGTGTATATATTAGTTGAGCTTCCACATAAAATTTCAGATTCTAAGGACTCTCAGTGAGTTTATACATTTTCTTCATCCTAAAATAGCTAAAGTTATAAGTACCTTGCACAATTGTCTTCAGAATTGGCATACAAATTACTCCAAAATTCCGTATCTTTGATCTTGAAATATTCAGTTGTGACTTTGCGGTATAAATTGTAGGCTGGACGGTTGTAAAAGTTCAAATATTTCTTGCTGATCAAATATTCACCAGGTGACAGGTTGCCAGTTACCTGACAGACTATGTCTCTAATAAAAAATAGTCAATTATTCAGCACAATGACATAATAAAAGTAGACAATATTGAATTTTACAGCTTACCCACATCTAATACGCTCTCCATCATGCTGAAAGAAGCACTTCTTATGATCAGTGCTAGAGGATTGATCCACTGCATTTTCTATATTGCTGTCAACATCATTGTTGCATAAGTCAACAATTATGAACCAGACAAAAAATGCAACTTCAATTGTTTTCATCCTAAAAATACAAAAATATTGAATTAATGGTATTCTTTCCTCATCAGTCACACATTGTGGAGAAGAAAAATGAATACTTTACTTAGAAAATGACCAAAAGTGAACACTTTAACAAAAAACACAGTTCAAGAATAGAATTAGCAAGCTACAGAAATCACACAAATAAATTTGTTCCCTCCAGATATTTTTTCCAACTTGCTGGCATGTAGTCTGGAAGTATAGTTGATTTCCACTTATTAACTGTAATGCGTTCTTTTTCGGTTAAACGATCAACTTGTCTTTTTGTTGTATCTGTAGCACTTTTTCCACGACGTATCCATTCCTTTGCATACTTTATACCTTCAAAATCTTTCATCTCAGGCCCATTTATCCGTATTCGCAAAAATGCATCAAGTGGAGCTCTTCCAAGGCTTGATCTACGGTCATACTTTATGTGCTTCATTATGCTGAAACCTCTTTCTGCATCACTAGATGACACTGGTAGGATCAACATACGTTTGATTAGAAAGCTCAGGGATCCCTTTAGGCGCCAGTCGATTATTTCATACCCCAACACCATTGACCAGAAAAGGTCAGCAGGGACATTTTTATTTTTTGATAGAAATTCGGTTTCATACAATATGCGCAGCAAATCCTGCCACTGATCGCAAAGGTCGACTGTATCAAATCCAAATAAAAGTGCCAACTTAGTAAGATCTACTGTTTTAAATCCACGGATCTTGCTCATGTCTTCAGGTATTTTTTTTGGATCAAATGCATCAAAAGACGATATGTCACTCATAGGATAGTATTGCAGAAGGCTGCTAATGAGCTCTTTTGTACTTTGTGAAATTATCCTCGATAGTGGCATTATTGCAAGCCTAGTGTAGCCTGATGATTCCAATCTAATGCTTCTATATACAACAACTGTAGCTTGCTCAAAATCCTCTAGTGTTTCACATGCAGCTATTGTATCATGTGTTGCTGATGCATCATTACCACACTTGGCCTCTAGAAGTAAATTTGTCATGCTTGGACCAAATTCATGTCTTCTGAATGCTTCTAATTGTTCCAGTATTACTTTTAACTTTGATGTTTGTCCTACGACAACTGCTCTCATTCTTTGTAGCTCCAAAGACCAAGATGCTAATTCTTTCAATATGTCTTGAACAAAGCACATGTAACTAAGAAAGAGCTTATTTTTCAGTGATCGTAGAAAACCAATAGCACGATCTTTGGCGTCATCATCAAATTCTAATGCACTGCTGCCTGCAATATTCTCGAGACTTTGTACGATGGGTGCATAAAGTTTCATGATCTTTGTTATTGCAGCTTCTTCACTGGCAACCCACCGTATGGAAAATATGTAGTTGAGCTCTAGAGGCTTGTGCTTCATTACTGTAATGGCCTCAGCCAGAACTGCTTTCCGCTTATGGGAGCTTGTAAAGTATGTGTAAAGACCATTTACAGTTTTTTCAAGATGTTTAAATTCAGGATGATTGGCCCATGCATATCCAATTGCTAATTGCAGTCGATGTGCCATACAGTGTATGGCAATTATCTTTGTTTGCGTCCATGTCATTAGTCTTGCAATAATCCCATTATTTTGCCCCAGGTTTACAGAAGCTCCATCACTTCCAAATCCCACCAAGTGTGTTCTTATATTCTTTACAAATTTAGGACATATTCTATTATCATATTCAAATGCATTTATTAGTGCTTTCATATGCTCCTCTGCTGTTTCGCCATGCTTCAGCTCTATAAGTTTGTAAAAATACATTACTGGACGATGGATATAATTAATTTTGAACTGATTGCTGCTTTGTTCTGGCTTTGTGAGTTCCAGAGCACGGAAATAAGTGATTATGTAATGCTTTCCCTTCTTATCAGTTGTCCCATCAATGATTAGGGAAAATGGCCGACTTTCTTCCTTGCAAAGATGTTTGACCAGTGTTTCATGAAACACCTGACTAATGAAGTCTGCCATAATAGATGCAGATTGGCGGGTCCTGTGTAAATGGCCCATCTTTACATCATGTTTAGATAAGAAATTGACCATGTCTGGGTGGTTAAAAAATGGCATGTTGAGCTTAGTCTCTGTATATACCAAGTCAAACATGTTCGCAGTTGCAACATACTTTTTATTGTCAGGTGCATTCTCAATCTGTGTGTGAATTTCTTTCATGTTCCTTTCCATATTATGAGCCTCTGCAATGGCGAGCTGATTAAGAATTTTTGTATGAGTTGTTGCTCCAGTTCTTTTTCTGCCATCGTTTCCCTTTGATTCTGTTGTAGATGAAAAAACATGTCTTTTCAAAGCTTGTAAAAAGTTGTCTTTATTTTTTGTTTGACTTGTGCCCATGTCTTTGAATTTTAATAGTTTGGCAAATTTGGGTATTTCTTGGGCAGCAATCGTGACAATCTGCTTTTCAATTGCTGTTTTACAAATTCGACAATAAATGCCACCTTCTTCATAATTAATTTCATCAAACTGAAAGTGGACCCATTTCCTTAGTCCCAGCATTGTTCTTTCTTCTAACTTTTGCTTCTCCCAGTCATCAGTGAACCAACGTGGATCAATAAATTTTGAAAGATAAGTTGATTTCTTTATAGCAGTTAGCCACTTTGGGTCAAATGCTCCATTTGATTCCCACCACATCAGTGGCTTCTTTGCCACACTAGCCCTAATTTCTGTATTACCATGCTCTTCTTCAACCAAGCGTCTCTTCCTATCACTGAGGATTTGTGATGTGATTCTGGCATGAGATTGTGCTTGGGTTAATGTTGATGTCTGTTTTCTGGATAAGGTCAGTGATGATGATGCTTGCCCCCTAATACCCATAGTACTCTTCTTCCTTGGAGATGCTGTTCTTGGTTGATGGTCTATCATAACAATCTCATCATCATCATCATCAATCAGCGAAAAGACTGAACTCCGAGTTGTTGTAGCTTTTATTCCCACATTTTCAGCCTCAAGTTCAACATCATCTTCCACTTGCCATTCCTTGTCAAAAACCTGGAAGTCTTCCTCACTGTGTGGCAGTTCATTCACAATGTTTTCTGTATATTTTGCTGAACATATGAAGTCTGATTGAACCTCCGTATATGGTGTGTCAGCAATACATTCCATATCTCCATTGTGACTTGTTGATGGTTGGTTGTTGTCCTGAATTGTACAATACAATTCTGATTGTTCTTCCCCCATTACATCACTCTCACTCAAGTCACTTTGAACTGTTGATGTGAACCTCAAATTGCAATGAGAGGTATCCATTTCTTCTATATTTGTACAGAAAGCTCGCTTACGATGCTTTGAAGATTGTAATCTGCTCTCTATATATGTTGTTAATGTGTAATGATCTCCACTACAATCGTTTTTTTCTCCTGGGGTTGGCTGACCTAGTTTGAAGAACTGTGGACTTTTTGCTTCAAAATATGGGTCACCACAATAATTTAAAGAGTTATCTCGCTGGGTCCCATCCCATTCTCTTAGAATGTAATCGTCTGTCCCATCATCACGTAAGCCAAAAAATGTCAAAGATGGTGCATTTTGTGAATGGTGTGTTCATTCCAAATACCACAATATCTTTAACTATGTCTTTGTTATCCTCAAACATTCTTTGCACTACATCATCAATTATTACGTATGGTGTATTTTTTGAAAATTGATGGAATCTGTTGTTCATCTCATTTCCAATTTGACCGACTGCATGAATAAGGATTACAGCATATGGTACTTCTAATCTATCATCTTGCTGTTCCTGAACACCTTTTTTGGTAAATTTGAATAATGTTTGCTGAATACCACCACTGCTCTGCATGAGTTTATAACGGCTTCTAATGCTGTTACTGTCTATGCTTAAGTCTGGTTGTATTTTTTGTCCATCTTTTCTTGTAATTTCATTGGACCCGATTGTGAAATGAAAATCAAATTTGTTATTTTGCCAGTTGCTGGGTAAATGTGAATTCTTCAAATTGACATATAACTCACAATAGGCTTTATTTTGTACGACTTTCGAGAAAGGTCTTATTAGTAAAACTTTGTATCCTTCTAACTCCGGTTTCTTATTTTGTGGACAATTAAATCGGAGCTCTATAAATGTGTTTGACATGCCAAACTTTTCTGGGGTTTGGGAATTTATTTCTGATATTATGGCCCCACATTCACCTATTTCTTCTGGTTTGTGACGTCTAGAGCGATTAAGCTGTGTATAATCTGGGTTATCCATGCCATGCTTAATTAACAAAATGGTGGGTAACATAGGCGAATGCCCACGCTAGTAAATGGAGCATAAGTCGGCAAAATAATTCCATTACATAAAATCTAAAAATATGATTGTGTAATGGGTGGTTGACTGTGCCATCTGGCCGACTATCAGCTGCATGACTTTATCCGGTGATCAACAGCACTTAGTGACTATACTGGATATCTGATTTGAGCCTGCACACCCAATACTCATTTAGCTAATTCTCACTGTAAAAGTGTACCACTTTTGAAGTGGGTTAAGCATGACTCGAGAAAAATCCCAAATTTTTACCTTTATAGTATAACTTTACTAGAGCAACGAAACTTTTTGAGGTTCCTCTATGGACGATGGAAATAATAGGGGTACCTAACATAAATCAGTAGACTTAAACATCATTGAGCTAGGGCCTACTGCAATGAATACCACTATCAAAAGTATTATGTCAATAGATTTTCTGAAACATTCATATGATGGCATATTCAATCCAACATTATTTTATAGTTTTTCCTCTTAAAAATGTCACAGCACCACTCTTGCAAGCTTTCTATGGCCAAATTTAAAAAAGACCTGGTACAATGAAGCACTCGGCACTGTCAACCAACCAGTCTACAACAAAAAGTATCAATAGTAATAGTCAAATTCATGATATAAATTATGCTACGTTTCATCTATAAAATAGTAATATCAACCTTAGGAAAATTTTTTAGAAACATGAGACAGTGTTTCCTGATTTCCTTACAGCTACTGAGAATTTTAGAACTACTCAAGTATGACTAACAGCTTCAACATCACATCTGGATCGAGGGTTAAGAAGAGGAACAGCAAAGAAAAATGCAGAAATGAAACAGAATAACCTATAACATAAGAATAGCGTAAAAATGGGAAAACATTGTTTCCATATACAATATCCAGACAACATAATGGTGGGACATTCACTCCGCTCTGATAATAGAATATAGAGAATGTTGTATATAAAAATCACCTGATGTTTGGACAAGCTTGATATCTATAACGATGGTGGCACCACGTAGCTATGCTATAATGCTCCTAGGCTGGAGGTATAAAAAATAAAATAATCGAATCACAGTGCAGTGTTATATAATGCTTCCAGACTAGACGTATAAAAATAGAATAATCGAACTGCAGTGCTATTGAAAGAAAAAGTAAATAACAAAATTGCAGCACTATTTTAAGAAAAATGTGAAAAACAAGGTTGTAGTTCTATTTTAAGAAAAAAGAGAAACAAAATTGCAGTGCTATTTTAAGAAAATGTAAAAAACAAGGTTGTAGTTCTATTTTAAGAAAAAAGAGAAACAAAATTGCAGTGCTATTTTAAGAAAATGTAAAAAACGAAATTTCAATACCATTTCAAGGAAAAGTAAAATAAGTTTCATTGTTATTCATGCTCTTTTAGCACTAATGCCATTAGAATGGCTGCTAGCTTTCCTTCGTTTAATTTGCATTACTTTTTCTTGACACAACTGGCACAGGCCCAACTTCGTTAACACTGTTCTTAAAAAAGAAACATGGTGTTATTCTACATGTATGTCATAAAAGTCATGCAATTCAAAGGCATAAATCAGACTGCCGAACGTATTTTTTGGAAATTTTCCAAATTTTGAAAAAAAAATTTTTGAAATTTTTCTGTGTTGCATTTTTTCTTGTTTTGCTTGGTCACTTGACCCCCCACCCTGGATTTCAGAAAACCTGGGACCCCCACCCCCAAAATTTCAGAAAACCTGGGACCCCCCCACCACCAAAACCCACAGGAAGCCTACGCACGGTCGTACGACCGGAAGGCACATGATGTCTCGTACAAAGTAGGGGATCAGGTGCTCAAAACTGCGCACCTCCAGCAAACGTGGACTCACTCCTAAATTGCTGCCCATCTACGATGGGCCCTACCTTGTAACAAGTGTGGCATATCCCAATGTCACACTTCGTCTCGAGATGGATCAGGAAGACACTGTACATGTCAACCAGCTTCGACTTTTCGTGTCCCCTGAACAACCGAGTGAAGCAGAGGATACACCTCCCACTTCACAGGCAACAGGTTCGGCACCCTTATTGTATCCCTCAATAAGCCGGGACTT
Source organism: Romanomermis culicivorax (assembly GCA_963922205.1). Taxonomy (NCBI): domain Eukaryota; kingdom Metazoa; phylum Nematoda; class Enoplea; order Mermithida; family Mermithidae; genus Romanomermis; species Romanomermis culicivorax. Next base: position 223,647 of record CAWUHX010000344.1, read on the forward strand.
TACACCGAATCTGATTGACCCACATCTTGATGCAGAGGTCCCCGACCCGTAACTCAAGATACATTCTCTTCATTGTCCCCGCTTACGGACGAGGACGTCCTTTTTCGAAGGACTGCCGTGCCCCTCACGAAGTATCCACTCTTGTCCATGCTGGACCTTAGCGGATAGAAGAGAGCGTTCAGCAACCTAAGCGTCAGGCCTTAGGTGCATCCTCACGCGATAGCCTACACCTCACTGGGTGCATCCCCTGCGATAGCCCGACAATCTGTACCTCACTGGGCGCATCCTCTGCGATAGCCTACATCTTGCCCTGAAAATTTTTTCTTTTCTGTGTTCTAGACTGTCGCACAGGATATTCAATGTCGGCAACTCCACACATCAACAACCTCCGGTCACCATACCGCCGAACGAATTACGATCAAAGAAGGCGCCACCCGCCGACAACCCAATGGACCTATTCGACCACTCCCGCCGTCACACCTTGGAATGACCTACGACCACGGACACGCCGTACATAACCTCACTACTGACCACTGCAAGGACGAGGACGCCCTTTTTCGAAGGACCACCGTGTCACGTGCCGCTCAATTCTCCAACGTCACGTGATCCTGATCATGCCGACATTTTGTTATTTTCCATGTTTCGTTTATTACTCGAACATGCTTTTGTTTATTTCATTTTTACACATGCATTTTACGTTTGTTTTTATATTTTTCATGCATTTCTATGTTTCGTTTTGTTGTATCTTTATTTCTTTACAAACGCGGGCTACAGTAGGCCCTTTAGCTAAAAACTTCCACCAGTCGTGCTCCACGAGCACATGGCTATTTTTGGTGCGCTCACGCACCTCTTATCATCAAAAATTAGCGTCATTTTTGTTACGCAAAACGACTAGCTAAGAAGTTTTAGCTAAAGACGTTCATATGCTTAGCATAGGCACTGCAGCCGGCCTCAGTGCTAAACGCATGTGAATGAAAAATGTCCATGTGCTCATAGGCATCTTCTGCATCGCCTCTAGCTGCAGAAGTTAGCTTGAGCGCCGAGAAACTCCGCCCAAGCTGCAGCTGTAGCCAAACATGTCCTTAAAAGGACATGTTTCTTTAGTTTTTCGCTCATTCTTGGGTTCACCAAGCTTTCGTCCGGTTGTCACTTCGCGTCCGCCGCCCTTCTCAATTTGCATACTTTTATATACTCCACTGCGTCCGCCGCCTATTATTTTAAATAAATTTGCATACCCTTGCATTTCTTACTGCGTCCGCCGCTCACCGCCTACAGTACCCCGCTGCCCATCAGTGCCAGGTGTCCGACCGCCCGGGTTCCTGAATTAAACGTTGGAGTTTCGCCTCCTGCTCGCTCCCGCTCCCTCCCGCTCGCCGCCGCTCGCCGCCGCTCGCCGCCTAGGACGTTTGAGGATCGCATCCCCCGCTCCCAGTGCCAGAAGACCGAAAGCATCCAGGGACTTGCCGCCCGTTGCGTCGTAATCGCTTGAGAAACAGGACTAGGTGAGTCTTCTCAGGGGATTATTGTTATTTGTGGGTAATTCGTTGGGAAATCCTTCCTAAGTCGGTTTCCCAAGGTTTCCACAGATAAGTAGGGCCTCCACCTCTCAGGTTCGGGCTAAAAGGGGCTGTCTGGTTCATAATCGGGTCCCATAAATTAGGTCATTTTACGGGTGACCCTGTCCCCACTCTCACTGAGTAGGACTCGGGGATTGTCGCACCTAGCCTGGCAGCGTTGTCCGTTACCCTACAGCAAGACCCCAAGGACAACACAAGAGAACCAACTATAGACCTCTCTATAGCCACCAATTGCCAGGTTAGGCCCCAACGCCAACTTGGGAAGCCTGGGGAAAATGCCAGTATCCATCAGGAGTCACAGCCTATTACTCACTGTAATAGGATCAATCTGATATGGTTCACCATCAATGTGACGTCTAAAACACGGTATTACCTGATGAGATACCCAAACCTCCCCAGCTCTCCCAAAATAAACATGTCATACACGTGACATGGCGTAAAATGTGACACTAGCTATTTCACTTTTCACGGTCTCTCCAGTCCCCATTTTGGTTGATTTTTCTTCGATTTTAGTGTAGGTTTCGCCTCTCAGTTCTGAAATCTAGTTTAATTAGTTTTTTCGACCTGGCAACACTGCTAACCAGTGCAGTATAGTGTTGTCAAATGGGCATTTATTTTGCTCCAATTCTAGATTTTTTCCCTCGTCGACATTTTCAACATGAGAACCTGGGCCAAAAATATTTTCCACATTTCAGAAAAACGTTCCTCAAAGTTTTACTAGCAGAAAAACATATTACGTCAAAGGCAGGCTTTTTTTCATTCTTCGACCTCGAGCCAGTTGGCTTGTAGGTCCAAAATTTTACAAGCCATTTCATAATTTTACAAGCCAACTTTTTTTCATAACTTTTCATATGTGTTAAAGTCACACATTTCACAAGTTAATATCATTATTAACGTTTATTTGATTGCTTTAGGTATTGAATGTTCTACCCAGAGATGGAAAAACCCATTTTTCAAAATTTTGGCTTGGTGTTTTTTTTGGGTTAAATGGTTTTTTTGGGGTTTATTAAGGGTTTTTTGGGTTTAATGTGGGTTTCATTTTGTATTCATTTTAAAACACTATCAAGATTTATATATTTGAAACATGATTACATAAAAGTTAATCAAATGCGATCAAAATTATACTGATATAAATGCGAAAAATCAGAGGCAATTTTTGCTTGTGACGTCATCCGCTGAGAATTTAGTTCTCAAAAGTGAAACTTTTTTGGGAGAAACAACTTTCAAACAGCCTAAAACGATTTTCACAAGTCAGATAAATCATTTATACGCTTTATAATTCAAGTTTACGAAAAAATTTTGGAAAATTCAAAAATTTGGAACGCCCAAAAACCCAAAATTTGCTGGTTTTTAAATTCAGAAAACCCAAAACAAACCAAAAAATCTAAAACCCAAAAAAGCCACTTTGCCAACCATGGTTCTACCGTTTATAGCACATAAAAGTTGCAGTTTTTGAGGCGACAATAGGAAACTATCATTACATGGGCAGGATTTTACTTTATGTAAATACGCTTCTTTTCAATTGATATGCAAATTTATACAAATTCAAGGTTGTTGGACGCTTTAACAAGAAGAATTAAACCGCAGAAAGGGTTTCAAACCTTGGTGTTTGGGGTGACTAACAGTGTGATTCTCCACTGCACCACTTATGGAAAAAGTTATTGGGTAAAAACACGCTACTGTAATTTTAAATATTCTTTCTCGTAAAATTGCATCAAAATAACTAATTTAAAGGGGTACACCAGCTTCAACTCTAAAACGATAATTTCGCAGTGTAAATTATAGTGGAAAACGTGAAGAAAAAATCAAAAATTGTTTTTCGAAATACGGAAAAACTTCTCTTCAACTTCTCGCAAAGTGGTTGTTTCAAGTTTCATTTCAAGTTTCTTATCAATATTCTCTACTACATAGATAGCTTTATGGAATATATCTTTATCGAGTTTTAATGCATCAGATGATATGCTTAGTCGTTTCAATCAGTCAATGTACAGTGATGATGCTAATAATAACAGTGATATTGAATATGAAGAAGCATTCGATGTTGTTGATCAAATAAACGTTTGATATAGTTTATATAATGTTTTTGATGATTTATCGGTGTTTTTCATTTACATTCAAGCTATTTTCAATGTTCTCGAGTGTCAGTAGAATTTCGGTAGAATTTTTCAAAGTCAGTAGAATTGCAGTAGAATTTCAGTTAAACGAGATGTAGTTTCAGTAGAAACTTTGTTGAACCACCTGGCAACAGTGCTCCAAGTTCGTGGCAGGGTTTTTTTGCACACATCAATCAAATTTCATTTGATAATTTATCGTATATAATGCCGTGTGAATGTTTGTTTGTATGTCAGGAAATATGAAGGTTTGTATTTAGAGCTTGTCATCTAGAAGCGTGTGTTGTTTACTGTATTAAAATCGTGTCACTTTCCTCCGTTTCCTCGAGACGCACTGTTTTTTTCCCCAAATCGTGCTTTTTCGGCATACCTGTACTTGGGGGGGGTTGGGGGGGACCCCCCCCCCCCCCAACTTGGCAAACCCAGTACCCAAAATGATTTTCCCCCCCAACGCCCCGTCCAGTTGGGAAAAAATTAAAAAAATTTGCCAAAAAGTGTATGTTTTTTGGCCTTTTTTGGGAAAAATTTCGACTTTTTCCTACCCCCCCCCCAAAATTTCGGATTTACCCCCCCCCCCCCCAACTGGTCGGAGGTCTTACAGGTATGTTTTTCGGGGAAGAAAATTCGGGAAGGGGAAAAAAATTTTGGGCTCTTTCCCCCATTTTAGAAGAAGCTCAGGCGCGGCTTTTAGCATGTCTACCTTCATTTATCATATAATCTATAATAGTTTTCATCATCTTGAACGTATTATTTCATGTTTTCATTGGTAATCCTCAATATTTTATCATGATATTTAATGAAGATTCGCATATTTCCGTTTGAGGAAGATCAATACGTCAAGTCTCTAAGCTTTTTGATGCAATTATTTCTTTTCTAACGTAAAATCAATTCAAACGCTTCATGGAAATATCTTTCGGAAATTTATACTCTGCTTACTCATATATTTTCGACCAAGTATGAGAGTTTACAAATAAATTATACTTACTGGTTTTAAAATTTTTCAAGTAAAATTCTAGAAATTACGACTTTTGAACACAAAATTCAAATCTAATTCTTGAAATAAACGTTCGGAAAATTGATTTTCCAGCGTCGCAGAATATCAATACCTAAAAAATTTTTCCGGCGCCTGGCGCCGGGAAGATTAACAACCCTTTTGGATTCTCACTTGTCATCATCAGGGTTGGCAAAAACCCAGTTTTTGAAATCTTCATTTTTGGGTTTTTGGGTGGGTTTTTGGTGGGTTTTTCTGGGTTTTTGGTGGGTTTTTCTAGGGTTTTTGTTCCAGTTTTGTACTAATGAATGATCATTTTACTTAAAATATATATGAGAATGTTATTTTTAACGAATAAAGTGTATTAAATTGCTGAACAGTGTTCAAGACTGACTATACATTTGGTTGTAACATATTTACACGAGTCACGCGACTGCACATTGCACAACGATTTTATCGATTTGGCTCATTAAAACGACTGGCTGTTTATTGAATTTTTTATTGCATGATCTAAACACTAAAAATTGAAATGTCACTTTAAAAAATTGAAAATTACGGAAATCAAATTTCACGCTTTGGCTTCGCTCACTTCATCATCAGATTCACAGTCACGGGAACTTTCTAGCAGCCCAAAGTTTGTCTTAACGAATACCAGTTTGCGCACTGTTTCCGTCGACAATTGATTTCGCAGCTTGGAATGTATGAAGCCAACGGTAGAGAAGTTTCTTTCCGAAGATGCGGTAGAGACAACGAGCGAAAAAACCTCAATTAATTTTTTATACATGTAATACATTGAAACAAATAACATGTTATCTATGTGTACCTTCAGAGCGATTCGTTGCACCAGCGGCCAGTCAGCTCCATCTGTGAGCCAATACTCAAGGACAGACTTTTTCTTTTTGACGAGCATCTGGTCTGGTAGCGAAATGAGTTATTTTGTTTTTGTAATTTTGCCTCAATCATGTATTGCGTCAATTCTTGATACACAGCACTTTTTTGGTCAGCTAGTTCTGGATTTGCCACAGGGAAATTAACGATGAAATCCTCAATCTCGTTCTGGATTTGCCACAGGGAAATTAACGATGAAATCCTCAAATTAACGATGAAATCCTCATTTTAAAAGAATTAAGAAAAACCCAAAAACCCAAATTTTGTCAAAAAAATGCACCCAGAATTCAGAAAAACCCAAAAACCCAGGTCTTGCCAACCCTGGTCATCATAGAGGACTTAACCATCGATTTCTCATGTAAGGTAAAGTTGGGTAACTTTGGTCAAAATCGAGTCAATTCGACTTCTCCAACATATAACTTGTTATACATGCGGAAATCGTAAAAATGTTTCATTGAACTCATATTTCAAAAATGTCATACAGATCGATTAAACACATCATCTCATAAGTAGCATGCAGATTTAACCTACCATTGATAGTTGAAAAGAGCTCACTTTTTGACCAATGTTGCCCACCATGGTGGTCAACTTTGGTCGCCATTATAATTTCTGTTCAAGTTACTTCTTCGAGAAGTAAAATCGTTATATCTCACCAGATAGAACCTAACAAAATAAATTTTGGATATGAGGTAACATAACTATCGGCCTTTATTGTCACAAAATTTCAGCTGAAAATGATGAATATCATTAACAGCAAAAAAGTTTTCGTAAATCTGCTCCCAACTGTCCCTATGGTGGGTAACTTTGGTCAATTGACCTACAAAAGTGCCTGACGTGAAAAATATCGTGCTATTCAGATACAGCAAGTTAAGACATACATGAAAATATCAATATGAATGAAAATAAAAATATCAATCTGTCAAAATTTATCAACGAAAAAAAAATTAACGTGCCGACCAATGTTACCCACCAATGGGGGGGGGGGGTAACATTGGTCGACACACAAAAACATGAGGCACACTAAAACAATGATAAATGCGCGTTTTTAAGATCAAAATACATTAGATTAACCAAATTTAAAAGAAGATTAATTGTTATGAGTAACACAAACTTGACAAACAAAATCACCAGTGGGATCAAAATCATCGGCCAGTTACCACCTATCCACCCATCAGATCTATCACAGCATGCCCAGCCTTTTTTGTACATTTTCTTGTAAATTCTCCATTGAAATTTTTCCATTGAAAAATTCTCCATTTGTACAAATGCGACACACATTAGTGCTTTTTTCGCTTCTTTCAATTCTTTCTGTTGAGCAAGAGTTGAGCACCCTTGAGAGACCCCTCCTCCCAAAATTTTGGGAATTACTGACCCCCAGCCCCAAAAAAATGACCCAACCCCCCACCCCAGACTATACATGTAACGGAGCTCCGAGGTCTGGGGGGGGTTGGAGCACTTTTTTGGGGCCGGGGGTCAGTAATTCCCAAAATTTGGGGGGGGGTCCCTGAAGGTAAAAAAAATCGATTTTTTCCATGAAAAATGTCCGAAAAGCGGTTTAAAAAGTAGTAATTTTTGTCTAAAAAATGATAAAATATGTACCTACGGGGCGAACCGCTGAGAAAATTGACGTTTTTGACCATTTTTTGTTCGAAAATTGACATTTTTCATGGAAAAAATGACATTTTTCAGTATTTTCCCAACTAAAACTATGGGGGTCCCTAGGGCTACCATATGGCTAGCCATAGGATTGGAAAATCCTGGGGGGGGGGTCGCCCAATGGCTAGCTATATGGTCGACGATTTCTGGGGGGGGTTCCCATAGCACTTCCCCCCCCCCCAATTACATGTATGCCCCAGACCTCGGGGCTACCTTACATGTATGAAAGAGATATAACATAAAAATCAGTAAATTAGTTTCCATCCATCGTTTCTCTGTAACAGCATAGCGAAACAAATCCAATCCACCTAAGCAACAATCGTCCCACAAATTCTTGCCATCATAGACTACTAGAAGTGATATGCTATCGCCAGCAGCATTACCATAGCCAATGACGGTAAACACTGATTTTCCTTCATCAGGTAGGATTGATGAGGGTCTTCCTCTTGCATGAATTTGGCACACAAAACTTTGCTGCGGCCAACATCCATGCTCAATCTGGTCTCATCAACATTCCATATACATTCGGGTTTCAAATCCAACGCCAATTTTTTACGGTAGATTCAAATAAGTCAAACCAATTACTGGCGACAAATTGTGTCAATGCTTTTGCCCTGACAGCTGGCAAATTTTGAGGAATTCTTTCAGATAAGGCATTTCCATGACGTTTCAAGAATGAACGAAACCACTCACGTCCTACGGTCTTCTTTTCTTTGAACAGTTCTGGCTTGTTTTCATGTAGATAACTGTTGATTATTGTGACAAGGCAATCTTTTGTGAATGGCATGCCCACAACAGCGACAGATTTGACCAGTTTGATGAGTAGCCATTCTTCAGCTGCTGTCAGGTACGTTTTATGACCAATCATTCCCAAATGCCTTGCGTTTACTTTGTTTTGTAATGTTCCATGTGGAATATTGTAAACACGAGCTGCTGTTCGAATTTTTGACTCGTTTCAAACGGCCTCGATGGCCTTTTCGAGATCTTCTGTTGAGTAATTAGTCAGGTATTTGTGCGCATCAGGCTTTCTTTTGTAATGCTTGACCATATTGTGATGCACATAATTGATGAAAATTATATACAGGATAAAATAATTCGTTTGAAAAAGAACTAAGATCGAATTATTTATAAGTAGAAAAATGTGTGGCCCAAAAAATTTTAATGTGACCAAAGTTACCAGCCCTGACCAAAGTTTCCCACCAACTGGCCAAAGTTTCCCGCTTTTGGACGGATGTTTCTGCTCGGAAATGGGTAGTTATTTTTTTATACAAAACAGAAAAGAGAAACTATCCAAAGACATTTAATTGTTAGTGAAAGTTTTGAGTGCTGCGGATGAGTGAAACCCAAATTTTTTTCAATTTGAAAATTTTCATTAAAAAAATACAACTTTGTCGACCCACAAATTTCTCAATTTTGTTTGGATTTCAATTTCCTTTCACAGTAACATGCACTGATTACTTAGACATTAGTGTGCCAAGTTGTATCTGCATATCTTACAGAGAAAAAATTTGGCGATGTTTCAAGTGAAACTGACCAAAGTTACCCCGTGGCCAAAGTTACCCCACTTTACCTTAATTCAAAGTCATTATGCTTTTGGATAGTTTGCTCGAAAGTTTGTTCCAATGCTTGTAGATTAAACTTTGAACTCGAAAATTTCAATTGTTTCCTCAATTTTAATGAATTAACAGGTCTGAAAACACCAGAAGGCTTGAAAAGGCTTAAAAACACCTAAATAAATTGTCTGTGAGCATTTTTAAGCAAAAAAAACGACTTCGGGAAAATGGGAAAAAAAATTTGACCCCTTTATTTTCCCTATTTGGGGAAAAGGCCCTGGGGGAAAAACAGTGTAGGGATGACGAACACTGTTTTTTTCCACGAACTTCTTTCCACAAATGTGGAAAGCATACCAGTACTTGGGGGGGGGACCCCCCCCCAACTTGGCCAACCATGTACCCAAATTCATCCATCCCCTCCCCCAGTTTGTAAAACATTAAAAAAATTTGCATGGGAAAAATTTAGACTTTTTTCTACCCCCCCCCCCCCCCCAACTGGTCAGAGGTCTTACAGGCAAGGACGTATTTAGAGGAGGCGGCCGCCCCCTGTTCATTTTTTAAAGGTACAAAACACCGGATAAAGGCCACAATAATCTAGAACAAAAATATTGTTCCCAATTTTACACATATACTGCATACCTGTAAGACCTCCGACCAGTTGGGGGGGGGGGTGGGTAGAAAAAAAGTCGAAATTTTTCCCAAAAAGGGCCAAAAAATATTTTTTTAATTTTTTCCAAACTGGGGGGGGGGGGGTTGGATGATTTGGGTACAGGGTTGGCTGAATTGAGGGGGGGTCCCCCCCAACCCACCCCAAGTACAGGGATGATATACCGATTGAATTGAAGACTTTTCCAGCTCTTCGGTGCATCGTGTCTCACTCCACTCACTTTCATGGAGCATTGTTCTTTTTTCAGTTGGATTGTTTTTAAAATATTTCGTATTATGAAACAGCGATTGGCTGCATTCCGTTTTGTGCCGGCCAAAAAATCCTCGGTAATTGAAAAGCAATCAAATAATAATGAGGAACTTCAACCAAATGAGGCTACAAACGACGCTAGCTTAAGATCTTTCCATGTTTTTTTATCGTTTTATCTCTGAATATGTCATGTGTTAATTTATCAATGCATTTTTTGGATTCACCTAATGCGTTTTACGAGAAATTCATATATTCAGCCGACCTCCGCCCCCTAAAAAATTCCTGGATACAGGCCTGCTTACAGGTATAGTAGAAAGGGGTCAAATATTTTTTCCACCTGTGGAAAAAAATTTTTGCGTCTTAAAATCCTTGTTTTTTTTGCTCAAAAGTGCTCGCAGACCAGACCACTGTTTTTTTCCTCGAAGATTTTTTCCACATGAGAACCGGACACCAAATTTTTTTCCTCATTTTCGAAAAATTTTCCTCATTTCTAAAAACAATTATAATGTGGCTACGGATGTTTTTTCATGCATTTTAGGAGCATACTCAAGCATTTTGTTGTATTTGGAGTCAAAAACCTACAAACGTGAGGAAAAGGATTGAGAAAATTCTGGTTACAGTCGAACTTCGTTAATGGATACCCTGGATAATGAATTTTCCCGGATATTGAATACATAGTATGGTGGTCCCTGCCAAATGTAACAGTATAAGATATAGTTGGTACTCGCTTAATGAACACTCGGTTAGTGGTTAATGAATACCCCTAGGCTGGTACCCTAGTACTTATTTATATGTATTATTACTCTGATAATGAATACTCGGTTAATGAATTTAGAATTTTCAAATATTAAGCTTATTTTTTTGCCGCCTAATACTACATCAAAAACTCAGCCAATGGATCAGGGTGTAATAAATTGTTTAAAAATTAATTATCGACAAATATTGGTTGAACGTTTAATTAATTCCATCGATAATAATCAAGAGTTTTCCGTTTCTTTATTGGATGCTATAATTAACCTCTCTCGATCATGGGAAAAAGTTAAACCAGAATCTATTTCTGGGTGTTTTGAAAAAGCTGGTTTTGTCTTTGATGATATTATTATGAATAATAATAATGAATTCACTGCATTTTCTGAAGTTTTTAATCGTCTTCGAGATTTGATGCAAATTAACAGCGATTTTAGTATTCAAGATTACTTAGAATTTGATAATGAAATTATAACAAGTGATATTCCTGATGATTCATCTATAATTGATGATGTTATTAAACTGATCGAAGTCGAAATTTTTGATTCTGATAGTGATGTGGATGATCTAGGGGAAGAAAATAAAATTGCTTCATTTCCTGAAATAAAATCGAATATTTCAAATTTACGTAAATTCGTTTTGGCACAGGATAATTGTTGTGATAGGATATTAACTTGTATCAATGAGTTAGATGATTTTTGTGATGTAGTTCATTGTGAAAAAATGAAACAAATGCAAATAACTGATTTTTTTCATAAGGTATTTTTTTTTGTTTTTTGGTAGTTATGAAGTTTATCTTCTTGTTTAATTGAATAATATAATTAAAATTTGATGTTTTAAATACTTATAAGTGGCTTTTTAACCAAATTTGGTTATTGAATACACTCGGTTAATGAATACGCTTTCTGTTGGTCCCTTGGGGGTATCCATTATCCGAGTTCGACTGTATGTTAGTCAAAATGAGCTCAGGAAGAATATATTCTACAGGAGTGGGTGAAGCATGTTAACAATAGAGTTCTCAGGAATTTATCCACTATCAACATTTTTGTGGTTCTGGTTGGAAGATCTAATTTTACATAGTTGGTCCGGTGTGGAGCGCTGGAAAAATTTTGGGATTTTCGCTCTCTAAAATGCTGGAAAATGAACCTTCACAACGTTGAGAAATAAATTAAAATCAAACTGATGAAGTGTAATTTGTTTGAAATTCCGGCGCGAAGTGCCGCAAAAAATTCCGGGTTTTTATATTCTAAAACGCTGGAAAATAAATTTCTCCATTAGATATTCATGAACAGAAGTTCTAAAATCGCAGTCTAGAATCACGTCTTCAATTTTCATCTTCAATAAACGCAACAGTTCAGGTTGCAAGCGTTTAAGAAATTCCAAGCATCGAGAGAAAAAATTGAGAGAATTGATGAAAAATCTCAATTTCGGGCGACATAATTGACTGTTAACGATTAGAAAATGAAAGTGAAGCGACTTGATTAAAAGACATTGTTGAGTAAAGTCGAAGTAGATATGCTAACGGCCACGTCTGAGAAAATAATTAACATTATACCCATGACTGGGGCAAAGCGCCATAAAATTTTGAGATTTTGACCCTTTTAAGTCCACCAAAACGCATCTTTTCAGTTTTGAATTCCCCAAAATTTTTTCCACAATGGGAAATATACCCAAAATTTGTTTCCTCATTTCGAAATTTTTTCCTCAAAAGACCCCATTTGAGGAAAAAAAACGGTGTCACAGATGCTTTATCGCACTGTTTTGGAGCTTTTTCAAGCCTTCTGGTGTTTTTAGAGAAGTTAATTCTTTAAAATTGAAGAAAAATTGAAATGTTCAACTTTAAAGCCTAATCTACAAGCGTTGTTGAACAAATTTTCTAGCAAACTATCCAAGAGCATAATTGACTTGAATTACACGAGAAATCGATGGTGAGGTCCTCTATGATGACAAGTGAAAGATGATGGATGGTAATCTTTCCGGCGCCAAGCGCTGACATTTTTTTGGGTATATTGACATTCTGGGATGCTAGAAAATCAATTTTCCGAACATTTATTTCAAGAATTAGGTTCGAGTTTTGTGTTTAAAAGTCCTAATTTCTAGAATTTATATTTGAAAAATTTTAAAACCAGTAATTTATTCACAAACTCTCATTAACTTGGCCGAAAAGGTATGAGTAAGAAGAGTAGAATTTTCCAAAAGATATTCCCATGAAGCTTTTGAATTGATTCTACGTTAGCAAAGAAATAATCGCATCAAAAAGCATAGAGATTTGACATATTGATCTTTCTCAAAAGGAAAAAAATGCGAATCTTCATTAAATATTATGATAAAATATTGAAGATTATCAATTAAAACATGAGATAATACGTTTAAGATGATGAAAACTATTAAAGATTAAATGGTATGGTAAGTGAAGGTAGACATGATAAAAGCCACGCCTGAACTACTTAATAAATAATGATGATTATTAAAGTTATAACCGGCATGAAGCGCCAGAAAATTTTGAGATATGGACCTCCTAAAATGCATCTTTTCAATTTGGAAAGCCCAAATTTTTCTTTCACATTTGTGGAAAGACCTCAAAAAGTTTTCACACATTCCAGATTTTTTTCCACGTTATAGTGCAAATGTGGAAAAAAACAGTGGGGACAAAGCATTAGCCCTCTTCTGATTGGTTGCAAATCAAGTCCCACCCCCTCACGCAAACAAGTCATTTACTCTACAGTATGTGCATATTATTCGTTTAAACTAACAACCTCATTTGGAAGAGTCTCAACAGCACTGCTGCTGTACCCTAAGCCTAAGGAAAATTTTAAAGGAAAAATTAATGATTTTCAGTATTTCCCTTTCAAAATGCATATAATGCATTTTTGATGTCTGAAAAATTTTGACCAATCGACAAGGAGGCGGTAATTTCGGCCAATCAAAAGAGGGGCTAACGCTTCCGCCCGAATGCTTAGTTTTCCTCCCTTCACTGTTTTTTCACCAAATCGGTGTTTTTGGTGAAGCTCCAAATGCGAAAAATTTTGGGGCTCTTTCACCAAATGGCAGAAAAATTTGTGGATAATTGCAGTAATACAGTACGTGACAAATGGATCGCAACACCCGCTTCAAAAAGCGATTGCCACTTTTTTGTTATAGGGGGAAAATGGCAGAGCAACTTTTTCCAGGGTAGAGTGCACTAGGCCAGCATATTCATAAGGCCAGCTTATACTAGAAGGCCAGGGTATCCAGAAGGCCAGCGTAGTCAGAAGGCCAGCACGAATAATAATAGTAAATATGTGTGACGAACTTCAAGGTTACCGGTGGACGAAAAACAAATATGTAATGTTTGTGTCTGGCAAAAAGTAGTTACTGAAAACTCTACCTTGAAAGTCCCATCCATAATCAAGTGTGATGACTCGAACATGACTGATACATCTTGATCTGAAGCAAATATGATGACTTGCTCATCGCGGTTTGAACATAGTAACCATCGTTCATTGTAGAAAGGTGACTCAGGATTAGCATGACGACCTCTTTCAGTTACCTTGAAAAAATCTCATAGTACTCATGTCCGGGTCCTTATCATGGACAAGGTGGGATGGGACCCAGGGGCCGGGTTTACTACTAAGAAGTTCGAACTTAAGTTAAGTTTAAACTAAAGTACAAACTTAAGCACGAGTCTCAAGAATAACATTTACCAAGTTGATGCTTAATCAGCTTTACTGAGAATGTAAGTTCGAACTTGGTAAGTCTGTGTCTTAAGTTTCTGCATGATATTTAATATATATTATTTTATAATTGTCTAGTCACTTTGCTCATTTTCCAGAGCTATAAAATTTCAATCGAAAAAACTCAGAAACTAACTCAAGTTTTCTTAGTAAAATTCGTCATTCTTAAAATTAATTTATGGTCTACATACTTATTAATATTAAAAATGACCCTTGAGTTTCATGTTACCTGATATTCCAAGGGCAAATCATATGGGTCTTCAACGGCAACGCGCCCTTGTCTAAACCACCGTCGTAAACTTGATTTGGCTGATTTATATTCCGGCAAATTTGTTTCAACTGCATCGGCTTGATTGGGATTTCTGAATCACTTTACGACCTCTGAACTCACGGACGTATGCGCCTCTATTGGTCGCTTATTGCCCGATTTACACGAATTTCGAGCTTCTCTGACTAAAGAATGAGCATTGTGTTCACCAAAAGTCTGTCCAAAACACTGTGAATGATGACCAATTTCTGGATTCTTCAGAATTCTGCCATTACAAATAGTAATAGATGAATACAGCTGATCGACTTCAATACCGTTATGCTTCTTAAGATTTCTGCAATCAATGCACTCCCAATATTCGTTGATACTTCCATCAGATAATGCACGTGAACTTTTTTTAGAATATCGATAGAAAGGACCCACATTGGTTATCGATTGATAAGTTACAATAGAATTCGTTAATTTCACACTTAAGTCATAACATACATGTAACGGAGCTCCGAGGTCTGGGGGGGGGGGGGGGTTGGAGCACTTTTTTGGGGCCGAGGGTCAGTAATTCCCAAAATTTTGGGGGGAGGGGTCCCTGAAGGAAAAAAATTCGATTTTTTCCATGATAGCTGCACCGTAATCCATGTTTTGTACACAATGACTAAGATAACCCATTTGTGTATTTTTTCGACGCTGTATTCCCCCCCCCCCCTCCCCACCAATCTCCCCACCCACCAACAATTATACAGTAGTTTATCTCACAAATAACATTTAATAGTTTGCCTCCTCCTCAATAGCATTATGCAGTAGTTGATGTCATGAAATATTACATTATACAGAGTTTGTCTCACCAATCACATACAGTAGTTGGTGTCACCAATTATATCACATTATACAGTATTTCACCTCATAAATAACATACAGTAGTAGGGCCCCCCACCTGCATTACTTTTGCTGACCCCATTTGATAATGGTAATAGACATATTTGTTTTTCGTCCACCGTTAATGTTGAAGTTCGTCACACGCATTTACTATTATTATTCCTGCTGGCCTTCTGACTATGCTGGCTTTCTGGATATGCTGGTCTTCTAGTATATGCTGGCCTTGTGGATATGCTGGCCTTCTGACCCCCAATCTTTTTCCACGCACGAGTTGACGAATGATTTATGACGTCCAACAGGTGCATGCGACGGAACAAAAAACAGAGGGACGCTGCGTGACGAACATAATAGTGTGCATCTAGGATGAAAGCCAAGGTAAGATATAGTAGTAATGTACAATAGAACAATTTGTTGTCGATAGTAGATTGTAGAAAGTCTTAGAGATGATTAAAAAATTTAAATTAAAAAATGTTGAACAATATACTGAAAAATGTTTTTTAACGGGTTTCATATTTAGTTTTATCAGGACAGAAAAATTGATATCTTTGCCACAGCACAATATTTTAACTAAAAATTTAGGTGACTTCAACTTGAAAATTTAAATTTTTTCCTCAATTTTCATGAATTAATGGGTCTAAAAACATGAAAAAGTTTGAAGAAGCTCAAAAAACACTTAAGTAAAGAATCTATGAGCTTTTATAACTGAAAAAGCTGACTTGGGGAAAAGGCCAGCAGGAAAAAACAATGACTGTTTTTTGTATCATCTCATAAACGATTTTCTCACAGAAATGTGTTGATTGTCAGAAACGCTCAAAATTTTCTGTGATTTTTCAATTTTTTGTGCCAAAACAAACACTACCCGTATTGGATACCAGGCTACTCTGGAAAAATGAAACAGCATGTTGTAACATGTCACAGCATGTTACAGTAAATATGCTTAATTTAAAGACAAGTAAATACATGACAGTTTTTGTTTCTTTTGACAATGGAAAATTTTAATCTTTTTCAATTAGGAAGTTGGTTCTATTGAAATTTGACAAAAATTTGAAAGTAGTTTGAATTTTACATGTTGAAAAGCAAGGTTTTAGGCGATAATGTGTATGCATATTATTTGTAAGCTTCTCTATGTGTTTCTCCTCCAGTTTAGGGATTTTCTCAAAGAAACAATATGGCAATTTTTTGCTCATGGAAAAAATGGAGGATTTTTCTCTGGTGTCGATTCTATTTTTCTCCCTTTTCGTTTATTCCCAAAACTACATGTGGTATTCCTGTGCATATTTACGAGAGATCATTCTTTTATGAGGTCATAATTTATGCGCATGGCTGTTCTCCTTTGGAAACTAAACCAGTAGGGAAATAGTAATGGTAGTGGGCTAAAAAATCAATGCAGTGCGACTGCTTTCTATAGCAGTTTTTTTGTACCCAAAAAACAACAGATCTCTTTCTCCATTCCAATTGTCCACCCAAAAGTTCCCTATGACCCACTGCTATTTCTCTACTGCTTTACTCTCCAAAGGAGAACAGCCGTGTGCATAGATTATAACTTCATGAAGGGAATATCCACAGGAATATTGCATTCACTTTGGGAATAAATGAAAAAGGACGAAAATAGAATGAACACCAGAGAAAAATCATTTTTTTCCACGAGCGAAAGATTGCCGCATTGTTTCTTTGAGAAAATCCCAAACTGAGGGAAAACACATAGAGAGAAACTTACAAATAATATGCATGCACGTAATCGCCCAAAATCTTGCTTTTGAACATGTAACATTATAACTATTTTCCACATTTTTTCAAATTCTAATAACCTTTTTAATTGAAACAGATTAACATTTTGCATTGTCAAAAAGAATTATCATGTGTATAGTTGTCTTTAAATTATCCATCTTCACTGTAACATGCCATAACATTTTACTTACATGCTTTTTTATTTTTCAAGAGAAGCCCAGTGTCCAGCAAGTGTAGTGTATGTTTTGGCTCAAAAAAATTTGAAAACAAAAAAATTTGAGCGTTTTTGGCAATTGACACATTTTTGTGAAAAAATTGTTTATACGATGCAAAAACATGGAGTCACTGTTTTTCTCCGCCGGCCTTTTCTCACATGAAGAAGGGGTCAAACATCCCCCCCCCCCATTTTTTCCAAGTCATTTTTTGTTTTTTTTGTTATAAATGCTCATTGACCCTTTATTTAAATGTTTTTGAGCTTTTTAAAACCTTCTCGTGTTGTTAGACCCATTAATTCATGAAAATTGAGGAAAAAATTTAAATTTTCAAGTTTGATGTCAAGAAATTTCTAGTTAAAATATTGTGCTGTGGCAAAGATATCAATTTTTCCATCCCAAAAAAAACTAAATACATGACACCCATTAAAGAAGTTTTTTCAGTTTATTGTTCAACATTTTTTAATTTAAATTTTTAAATCATCTTTAAGACTGCCCATGATCTATTATAGACAACAAATTGTTCTATTGCTTATTCCTACTATACCTTACCTTGGTTTTTGCCCTATGCCCACAATATCATGTTCATTTTCGTCCAAGGCTCTTTGTTCTTCTTTTTGTCGCAGGCGCCTGTTGAACATCATAAATCTTTCATTGTGTGTATGACCTCGACCTGTTGCTAATCGTCGCTCATCCGAAAAAGTTGCTCCCCTATTTTCCCCCTAAAACAAAAAAGTGGCTATCGCTTTTTGAAGCGAGTGTTGCGATCTGTAACACAGAATAACATACCCAGGCCCGGCCCGTATTCAGCGGGAGAAGGGGGAATCCCCCCAGTTTTTTTCATTTAAAATTTTCAGCAATATATTTGTACTATACATCACCATCCTCAAATTAAATTATCATATTCACATACTTTTCATCAATCCAGGATTTTTAAAATAGGGGGAATTTTCCTAAAATTTAATAAAGATTTATCAATCAAATTTGATTTCTCAAGAGTCCTATTGACCAAAATATTTGAAGCCTACACTGTCCCTTGGTCCTGATGGTCTGTGTGCCTATTTCCTGAAGATTTTATCTAGTTTTGAAAACAATTTAAAAATTTCATTTAGAACTGGACAATTATCAGATATTTGTAAAACATCAAATATGGTATGTATTTTCAAAACATAGGACCCAGCAAATGTAGAAAATTATAGACCAGTTTCTTTATATGTCGTGTCTCATGCAAAGTTATAGACTGCATTATAAATGTAGACCTGGTGGCTTATTTTGAGTCAAATAATTTTCTGAAAGACAATTTGGATTTAGAAAGAAAAAATCTTGTGTTCTCCAGCTTCTAAGTTGTAAAACATTATGGGCTAAAAATTTGGATAAAAAATTAGCAATAGATTCAATTTATATCAATTTCCAGAAGGCATTTGATTCTGTTTCTTACGAAAAACTGGTCAGAAAATTAGCTTCCTATGACATATCCAGTTTTTTATTGAGGTGGCTACATGGTTTTTTATTTAATATGACTCAACAGGTAAAAATTGGCAATTGCTTCTCTAATCCAATTTGGGTTACTAGTGGGGTAGTGTATTGGGACCAACATTTTTCTTTATTTTCATAAACGATATATTTGATAGTATTAGCGGTGAAATTTATCTTTTTGCTGATGATGTGAGAATATTCAATGAGGGTTGGCAAGGCTTTGGTTTTTTAAAAAAACCAAAAAATTGGAAAATCTCTGGTTTTTGGTTTTTTCTTTGTTTTCTAAAATCACTGGAAAACTGCTTTTTCACAATAGTCGATCTTCTAGACATGTATATTGGCGTCTATCTAAATCAACAAAACAATTGATTTAGTTGAACTGAATTCAATAAAAACCAGAAAAAAGTTGTATTTTCGTGATATATTTTGTACACGAAAGATGAATATAAATCAGTCGATATTTTATGTATCCATCATGCAAGCACACATTTAGTGCATGAGTCCAGTTTGCTATTATTCATACCATATGTGATTACATCCATTGATCCATATCATCAAAATTTTATGAAGTATGATTGAGTTTAATATTCCAAATTTATTGTTACAGTGAAATTTTCAATTTTATTAGCTCGAAATTTTGAAATATAAAGGAGACAACAATAATAAAATTTTATTGAGATCTGTTATGCTTGACTGAACCTGATATGTTCAATATTTTCAATTCAATGACTGCGTACTTTAGGTTAACAAAGAGTTGCTACTGAGTAGAAAAAAATCGTACACAAAATATGTAAATTCCGATAGGCTGCATATCCACTATGCAAGCGAGACTAGTATATACAATAAGAGGCAGTTGCTGTAGTTATAGCTCGCAGACACGTTTGAAAAGCAATAATTTGGAAACATCAGAAATGTCCATGTGTGACTTTCAACTGCAGTTTGTGTGTAATGTCTATCAATTTGAAACCCTCTTATCAAGAATGGTATGCTTAAAAGTTGTGTAATTTCAGCTTTCCTATGCATATTTATATATGTGATGCAATGATACAATTTTTTGGTTAATTTCTTATGAGTTTTGATTATGTTATGTACATGACGTTGTTGTATATTTTGCTTAGTCTTTTTTCCTCTTTTTTGTTGAATTTCCCCTTTACATATCGCATGCTCTGTTAAATTTTTAATTCTCTTATGTTCTCCTCTCATCATTTCTTTCTTGTGTGCCCATTATTACAGTATTTTTATTGCTATAATAGCGATTTCCTATAGCATAAAGTAATGACACTTCTGATAAAATTAATAGTTTTAGCTGCCATTTTAAGGCTCCCCAACTAGTGTTACATGATTGGGGGAGCTGTCAGCATTTTTTTGCATAGGTAGTTATTTTGATGTACCAAACATTCTGAAAAATTAAACACGAAAAAAACCACTAAAAAACTATAGAAAAACCAAAAAACCATTAAAAAACCAAAAACTTGAAATTTCAAAAGTTTTGTTTTTGCCAACCCTGTATTCAATGCTACAGAAAATGCTGAAGTACTACAAGGAGATCTTGTCAAAGTTTATGAATGGTCATTGAAATAACAATTATCTATTTCTCCGAAAAAATGCTCTGTTTTGCATCTTGGAAGTAATAACCCCAAAGTCGAGTATTATTTAAATGATTTTCTGATTCCTACTGCTTCAGTGATAAAGGATCTTGGTGTTATGTTCAATGAAATATTGTCAGCAACTGCCCATGTGGTTAAAAAAGCATCTAGGGTGGCAAATTTGATTTTAAAATGTTTTCACTCTATCTTCAATGAATTAAAGATCAGGGCTTTTAAATCCTATGTTCTCCCTATTATGGAATATGGTTCACCACTCTGGAATCCTTGTCTAGTTGAGGATACTAAATTGGTAGAAAAACTTCAACAAAGGTTTACAAAAATACTTCTTGGTTATAAAAATTTAAGCTATAAGGAGTGCCTCAACAAATCTGACCCTGATGACCTTGCATTTAGACATACATTTATTGACTTATCGTACATTTTCTTAATTTTGAAATTTAAATTTATTCCACCTGATTTATTTTTCACTTTGAGTCCGTCAAATTATCGCGTGTCCAACTTCTTTAAATTGTATAAATCGAAATATAACTGTAAGGCTTTAAAACACGACTTTTGCTTGTGAAAAATTGATGTTTGGAATTCTTTACCCGATGATAGCATTTTTTCGAAAAATATGTCCTGTTTTCTATGTAATTTGGGTCATTTTTTAAAGCTCACTTCGCAGGTGCTTTTGTCACGTCCATGAGCTTTTCTGTATTATTCATATTTGCTTCTGTATTTCTTTTTTGCATTTAATAAATTTCATTTCTGTCTTTCTATTTTTATAGAATTTTTCAGGCATTTTATTTTTTCCTTTTTTATTTTAGACTATGAATTTCTTCTCAACCCGGATGTAATTAAATTAAGCGTGTCCATAATTGCTTTCTCCTGAATAAAACCAAACCAATGGTTGCATAGATTTTTGGTTGAAAAATTGTGCCAACAATGCCAATTTTCCTGTTTGGATCAAACACAAAAAATAAAAATTTTAGTTTCCAATAACACTGAATGAATGGTGAAGTTAACCATTTCTATTTATTTTTAAGTCATTGACAATCTCATAGTTTGTTGCAATCATACAAATACCCCTTCGAATACAATTCTCTCAGCTTCTAAGCAAATAAAAGTAAAACATTTTCGTGCTGACCAAGAAAATTTTGCGTTTTCAGCCCCTAAAATGACTAAAAATGAAGGAAACTCAGTCTTTGACCAGTCTAAAATTTTTTGCCAATTGGCACAAACGCCCGAAATTCTGTGTGCCATCTCCAATTTTTTTGTCCCAAAACCATGTTTTGGTACAAAAAATTACTGGCTTTAATTTGTTGAGAGTGGCCAAAGCAGCCACCTCAACTACGAATTGTTGCAAAAAGAGAGCACCTTTCCTGTTGCTCCGTCGGATTAGTTGATTAGAGCATGGGGACGGTAGCTGCAAGGTCTTGGGTTCAAGTCCCAGACAGAGCCTAACTTTTACCGAAGCCCAGAGTGGCGGGAAGAGTTTGCCTCAACACTGGTGGACCTTGACAGTCCGTCAAACTCAACAGTGAAGGGATGTTGGGAGTGGCCAAAGCAGCCACCTCAAATACGAATTGTTGCAAAAAGAGAGCACCTTTCCTGTTGCTCGGTTGGCTCAGTTGGTTAGAGCATGGGGATGGTAGCTGCAAGGTCCTGCGTTCAAGTCCCGGACTGAGCCTAACTTTTACTGAAGCCCCGAGTGGCGGAAAGAGGTTGCCTCAACAAATTCACTTATAATTCTTTGTATTATTCTAGTGTGCGGTTAAAAAATGTCATTATAGTTAGTGTTTATAGATTCTAATTATCAACAAATCATGGATAAATCTTTAATCCTGTATTGTTTTTTGACAAATTTGATGAAAACTAACATTTTTCTCAGCCATTTTCCCAAAATCGTTTTGCGATCCTCATAAAAATTTTGACTTTCATGTGATTAAAAAATTTTGAGTGTAAGACAATGCCAGAAATTCTTGGGGGCTGAAAGATCCAAGTTCTTAGTCATAGTCCCTTGCCTGGATCTGAATTTTAAAAAATTCAGGTTTTCACTGTTTATGAATAGGTCTTTATAAGATAAACATAAATTTTTTAAAGTTTAATTTTTAAAAAAAGAAATCAAACCTGTCTGAGAAATGAAAATTTAAAGATTCATTTTCCAGCGTTCTAGAATACTGAAATTCACAAAAATTAATTTTCTGTTGTCTAGTTATATTAATCTTTCCACTTTCTCTCCAAAACTCAGAAAATTGAGTTTTAAATGCCTAAAACCAATATGGATCGAATGAAATACAAGAAAACTAGTTTGCAATTGTTTTTCCAATAAATTTAAGCAAATAGTGGAGTACTTTACTTTTATCAGGAGAGATATCAAGCTGCCAGATAGAAGGCCAAGCTGAAATTCTATCAAGATCTGCTTGGAGAATATGATCATCAGTAGAGGGGTTGAAAATTTTTACATCATCAGCAAACAAAAAAATATTGGACCTGATGTTGTCCGAAAGATCATTGATATACATGTAACAGGAATAGTGTTTATCCTAGGAGGCTGCCTTGTAGAACACCACTTGTGACAGAAGAGAGTTCGGAGAAATTATTTTCTATGTTAGCTCGTTGATAGCCTTCTGAAAGATAAGCAGAAATCTGTTATATTTTTAAGTTGTGTGAGACTCTCAGCTGGGGATCCACCAAGAAATAATTAAGATTTGATTTTGTGTTCAAAAATGATTTGGCAGGAGTTTGTTCCAAGCAGTTCAGACCTCAATACTTAAACATTACCTAGCTCTTGGCTGGGGCGCATACTCCCTTTCTTTCGACAAATGCTCAAAATTTATTTAACCAATAAAATATTCTAAATTGAGAAATCTTCGATTTCTCAATTTAAAATAATGCAGACAACGACGGTAGAAATGCGCGGCGAGGAGTTTACTCAGCAGTCGAAAAATATACAAAATGAAAAATGTAAATCACTGACCGAAATTCCGGCACGCAACGCAATGACTACAGTGATTGTGTCACCTGGTTTTAATTTCGATGAGATGCTTGAGACGTGCTCATCTTTGGTTGTAAGATTTAAGAAGTTGTAAAGTGACATTAAAACAGTTGTGGGAGACTGGAAATGTCACTACAACAAATCCAACTTTTTAGGGAATCTAGTAGGGATGGGAGGGACCCGGATTTTTCGTGCAATCAGACTCAGACTTCAAATTTCGGCTTACTCAGACTCGGACTTCAAATTTCAGCCTACTCGGACTCGGACTTCCAGGTGCAGGTCCGATCAGACTGAGACTCTATGTCTTATATGTACAGACAAGGTTTTTTGCACAGGTCAGGTTGCAATGTGCAACTTGGGGGAAAATTTTGGTTGCACAAATAAATTTTTAGTTACTCACTCTAAAATCGGTAAATTTGTTTAAATTTATCAGAAAAACCATCGAAAACTATTTTTCTTGACATTTCATTCGATCCGCGTCAGTTTTAGGCATTTAAAACCCAATTTTCTGAGTTTTGGAGACCAAATAAAAAGTTTGATATGACCAGACTAGAGTAATTAGTTCAGCATGTTGCACCAAAAATTTTTTCTGCATTTCAATATTCTAAAACTCTGGAAAATAAATCTTTTCACCTTTTATTTCCCAGACAGAGGGTTTGATTTCTCAGTGAATTTGATAAATTTTCAGTCCGAAAAACTGAAATTCAAAAACTATGCAAGCAATTTTTCAACTGGCAAAAATTTTTATCCTTTTCTTACACTCGAAATGTTTTAATCACATGAAAGTCAAAATTCAAAATTTTTGTAAAGATCGCAAAAAATTTTGGGAAAATTATTGAGAAAAGTGTTGGTTTTCATCAACTTCGTCAAAAAACAATACAGGGTGGAACTTTTAATCATAATATGATGATAATTAGAACCTATAATTGTGGGAGCGCTATAAACCAATCGATAATTAAGAAACCTACAGTAAACAGCAACTCTCCCCCATTCACACACACACCAGGCAAACCTACATTATCCAATCCTACTGTAGCCATTGCGTCAAGATTTTCGCCCTACGTCATGCAACTCTTTTTACGACTACGCCTACTTAGATTATGATCTAGTATTATGTGACTTTATGAAGTCAATGCCTAGTTTTTATGTCATTTTTTATGTCTTTTTATTTATATATAAATGCTTGTTTTGTATGTTAAAATCACTTCACTTGTTTCACCAATAAATTTGGCTTACCTGCTCTCTTTTCTGCTCCCCAATATTGTCGTAGGGTCGCTGGTAAAATGTCGTCTTTCCGTCCGGCTTTTGCGTCCATTGGAAGCTGGAAGAAATATATTTTGGTTGCGAGACTACGATTTTCCTTTCAAATTACCTTGGCGTTTTCCTGATTCTTGGGGCTGTCGTTTGTCCCTTAACATTTTCGCTGACAATTCTGAAGAAGAAAGAATAATTCAAGAACGTTCTTAGAAATCAGTCCCATCTGCAGGTTATTCAGCTACAGTAACCTGTATTTTCCATTGACCCAAACATTGATAAACCTTACAAGTGGCAATTTGTGGCAGGACATCGGCTACAATCTTCGGATTCGATTTGACATTAGAGAAGCCTGAAAATAAAGAAGAAATAAAGAAGCACGAAGCTTGACGATTTTTGGCAACTTACTCGACGTTTTCAGAACTCGATGTTGGCATTTTTCTTCGAACTTGGCGATTTTTTCCTTAAAGAACATCTGTAAAATAAAATTTGGAAGAAGATTTACGAATTTTGGCAAATCAAGAAGATCACATTTTAATTGAAAATAGAGAAGCAATGGCACGACAAGAAAATCGTTTTCGGCTTAGGAATAAGGCGAGAGATTCTCAGATTCAATCGAACGGTCCCCAAGAGCCCAACAGGATGGGAGGTCGCCCAACTAGCATGCTAAAGACCAACTTTAATCGCGGCCGCTCATCAGGAAGGTCCTCAGATGGCACCCTTTCTAGTTTTAAATGTGGTAGAAGTGGGCATTATTCTTCTACTTGCCCCATGCTCGAACAAAATCAAGATTCCAGATTTTCGAGTTCCCCGCGTAGCACGTGGCGTGAGGGACCACCCCGAGTGTCAATGCCAGCCCGAGGCGTTTCGAACCCTAGGAGTCCAGGAGATGCCCTTTCTGGAACCCGAGGAGTCAATGGTCAGCTTTGTCTTGCCGAGGCTAATGGGCCCAATGTGTCAGAATTTAATCCTGACACTATCGCAGAACAGTCCGATCCCTGGAGTTGCGATGATTTCGATCTGTTTGGAAATTCCAATGTGAGGCCTCAGGCACATGTTTTTATGGCCCGATATAATGAATTATATTTTGGAATCGGACACTCCACATTGGTGAGTAGTGGGATAGGATCTGAAGAAATTAGCGATAATCCCACTATTGCCTCCCATGGGTATACTGACAATTATTATGAAGCCCCAGAACATTTAGAAAATGGTTATTTAGAAAATGGTTCAGATGGAACCACTGATTTTGATGAAACTTCTGATTTCGACTATTATGAAGATAGATGGCGCCATCAGCAATTTGGAAATTCTGGGCAAGTCGAATCAGTTAATGTTTTCATGAATACGGCTCAGACTGGAGGTCATAATTCCCACCGTCCCTCTGGAAGCCGCCCCATGGGTGACGTTTATTTTATTTTGAATGGGCCTGCTGCAGCCAGTATTTGTAATTTATGTAATATTTTGAATTGTACGCATATGCACGAATTTGGTAGCCAGTCACGACGAGGAGTGATCGCTAGACAAGGACCCTTGGAATTTACGACAGAAGGATGGATCAACGAGTCGGCACCATGGATCATTTAGAGGCCCGAAGTCACCTCCCCAGAAGATCCCACACGACATCAGTCAGCTCAAACTGACTCAAGAATAGATCCCAGAAGGCTAGAAAACTCACACTTTCGATTCAGAGCAGAAGCAGTTCAAAGAAGCAGAAGTCCCAAGAGAAGAAAAATTCCTCAACACAATTTTCAACAAATTTTTAGAAATTTAGTCTCACTTACTTCTTCCTATTTTTTGTTCACCGTTATCCTGTTGCTTTCTTTTTTCGTCCGCTATTCGTTCAGCGACCCTTTCTTCCAGTGTGGCGTTTCGCAAGGCGGTCATGCCTTGATGGTCCCGACAACGATGCGATATCAATTTTCGCCACTGATCATAGCTGAAAAATGTGAAATAAAGTTGTACATTTGGTCCACGAAGGGACATTTGAATCAAATTATAGCCAGTCAATGCATTTTACGAAGCCGAACCGTTTATACAAACACGGAAGTTCTATTTCAAAAAGCAGAAGATGGAGAGAAACCTATTGTCCAAGCCAGAAGAAGTTTAACGAAAGTGGAAAGAAACTATGTAATCACGGAACAGGAAGCTTTGGCCATAGTTCGGGCCGTAAAATATTTTCGTCACTATTTGTATCGGCAGCGCGTCACCGTTTTTATGAATCATTCAGTCCTACAAAGTATTTTTTCAAAACCAAACTCTTCCAGCCATATAGCTAGATGGAGACTAGCGTTGCAAGAATTTCAAGAACTCGACATTAAACATCGCGCCGGTAAAATCAACAAAAATGCAGATGCTCTTTCAAGAAACCCAGCACATGAAGAAGACGGCAAGAAAGGCGTAAATTTTCACATAAACGCGGTTACACGCTTGCAAACTTGTAAAAAAAGGCTAAGTGACTCAATCTCCATTAGAGCAGAAGCGGGTTCCGAAAAAACATCGACTATAGCAAGAACTAGACTAGATGAAATTCGAACTACATGCTCGAAAACGCCTGATAACCTCTTTCCAACTCAAGAAGACACGAATTTTGAAGAATCTCCAACTATAGAAAGAACTACTCTCAAGAAAACTCGAGCTATAGTTACAGAAAGAGAAGAAAACAGGTTCGACGCGAGCAAGATAGAAAATTTTCACGAGGCATGAAGAAGTGATCAATTTTGTGATCAACTATTGGTTTATTCACAGTCTGATTACCTGCCTGAAGACCTTAAGCAAGTCAAGAAAATTGTCTCATTAGCATCCCAATTTACGATGAAAGACGAAATTCCATATTATTTGGGCGACGCGGACGAAAACGAATTAAAATTAGCAGTTCTAGTTTCAAAAAAAGAAGAAATTTTAGAAGCCTGCCATGATGACGTTTTTTCTGAACATTTTGGTTTTACGAAAACATCAGCAAAAATTCGCTTACGCTACCACAGGTCTACAGTATACCGCGATGTACGAGAATGTTGCTTAAATTATATCGTTTGCAGTATGAGAAAAACAGGCATAAAAAGAAATTGCGTTGCTCTCATGCCTATACTAGTCGGGAGTCCATTTGACAGAGTGGCTATGGACATTCTCGGTCCTCTGCCGATGAGCCAAAATAGAAGCAAACACGTTATTGTGCTCAGAGAATATTTAAAGAAGAATGTGATGGCAGTAGCTCTACCAGAAACTACGATAGGAAAAGTTGCAGAAATAATGCTACAATTTGGTGCACCACTGACAGACGGAGAAATAAATTTCTTATCTGATCTAACGTTATGCCTTTGTGAATTGCGCACAACAAGAAAAACAAACATGAATTTCTACCATCCACAAACAAACAGACTATAATTATGTCAATGAACACCAATGAAAAACAAAACGACTGGGATTCCTATTTGCCCTATGCATGTTTTGCATGTAATACAGCCACCCAAAAGTCAACAAAGTGCTTACCGTTTTCTCCTTTCTCTGGCGGCCATCCAAATTTCTCGATTGACGTTGCTTTTCGTTTTTCGCCGGCTTTTTGTCAAATTGATGTTGATCTCGGCAATGACGTCCAACAATTTTTGTCCGACGCCTGGCAATCTGCCAAAGAAAATATAAAAATTGCACAAAATGTTCAGAAAATTGCATTCGATAAAAAGGAACATAGAGAAGAACTCACAGTAGGAGAAGAAGTTTTCAAGTATAGTCCAGTGGTGAAGCTCAAACACTCACCTTAATTTATTTTTCCATGGATAGAACCTTACATCATCATTGAAAAGAAACATTCAATGAACTTATTGCAATTAAAAGAAAATTCGAGCCTCCCGCACGAAAAGATACATTCCGATGTATTAAAAAAGAAAAAGATGGATGAAAATTTGTTCATGATGCAGGCTTTGATTGTATCATCAGAACAGCCTCCGGAACATTCCTTTGCATGATCATCCATGTGAAAAAAAAGAAGAGAAAAAATGTATAAATGCTTGTATAAAATGTGCATCATCTTTCCGCATAAGTTATTGAGAAAACTTATTTTTATTTCTCCACTCAACCTGTACTCCGCTGTTTACTCATTTTTATATTCATTCGCGTAAATATTCTTTATATACCCTTTTCCTCGGTAAATTGCTATTTTATTTATGTACTCATTTATGCTCTGTCCTTAACTCATTTTTACATCTGAAGACATGGCTTTCGCGAAAATCACGACGACGATAGTAGCTGATCGATGGCGCCTTTGTCAAATTTCACTGCCCTTGATCAAACACGAGGCCATCGTCGCGTTTGGCCAAGAACTCGGGCGACTGCCGTTGAATGGTCGATACGTCCTATGCACAACAGTAGAAGAAAGCCAAACCATGTGTGACTTTTTGGCCAATGACCCACGTCACCCCGGAGTTTATGGGCTCGACACCGAATTCATGAACCATCACATGGATTGGGTCGATTGGGATAAAAGGGAGGCCGGACCGTTAGCGAATTTGGCCAAGAAGAAACTCGATATCGCTTTACACAGCCAGCGATATTCCAAAGGGCCTTTCGCCGTCGTCATTCAAATTTGCCACGCCGACAGACATACAGTTGTTTTCAATCTCTTGGAGATGGGAGCCGTTCTCATTTCCTTGATTAATCTCCTTAAAAACGCCCGCGGAATTATCGGTTTCGCGGCCAACTGCGATTTGACCGCCATGGCCAACGTGGATATACAATTCGCGGATATCAAAATCCGGGCTGATACCAATCAGATACATCTGTTTCTGAAAAGTAATCGCAGCCTAGACTATATTCATGAAATGAACCCCGAATTATACAAACGTCTAACTGATAGGACGACTGACTTCTACCACGCCGGGAATAGTTTAGCAGCGATAATTCACCATCTACTCGGCGTCCATCTTGAAAAAGGATTCCAAGGTCAGGAATTGGCATGGGCCAAGCGTCCCTTGCCCTCCGACGCCCTAGAATATGCCGCCTTGGATGCCATCGCCCATTTCGATGTTTACTATAGCCTGAACAAATTTTACCCCCTTTTCGACGAAATTAAAACCTTGACGTCGAAGGAGCGAATAATGACGTCGAAACAAGCTTCGAAATGCGAACCATTATCGCTCTCCATTTTTGATTTTCCCCTCCGAGAAGTAAAACTAAGATCTATAATTTTAGATAGGTTAGGCAAGGAACCCGTTCCACGAAATTCGACCAGCGAAAGTTCAACTGAAGACGAAGAAGAAAGAGAAAAATCCGAAGAAGAGGCAGAAGTTTCAGGAAACGATCTATTTGTTTCCCTGAAATCGGAAGAACAAAAAGAAACAGTTTTCTACACCCTAAAAATAATTCTGAAAGAAGCTGTTAAATACACTTTTAGCTTGATAAATAAGAAGGATAAACAAAGTGGTGTAAGAAATCCACCTAATCTTTTACAGGGAAAACCATTACCGACGTCTTCAACCGAGTCGACCAAGAGAACGAGGGAGGAAAAAATCGTCAGCCAAATCGTCGAAATCTCCACCAAAAAAAGCCGAAAGTGGTAGCCGATCTAAACCCAACTCAGGCCAGAAGCAGCCACATGGTTGAAGAAAATCGAAGCTTTGTTGAAATTGCGTTCGAAACGCCAAACGTTTTCAAACCGAAGCCGCCGCCGCCCGACTGTCATTTTTCGGCATTTAATTATTTTCGCCGCCACTTCGTTACACCGATTGCCAATCGCGAAGCAATTGATCTCCGGGAACAAGCAGAATGAGAGGCTTATCGCCACTTAGACGATAATTTGGCTGCCTTCATCGTCTGTTACATGCCGCCCTACTATACTGAAATGCCGCCCGCCGCCAAAGAATTTGCCGAACATCGCAGCGTTCATTTACGAAATCAATTACGACAGGACCCCCGGCTACTACCCGAACAAATTGATGCCCTAGTGGCTAAATTTTGCAACATTCTTACCGAGTATTATACGAGCTGCATCATTCGACCCGCCGCTGACCGTCGACTTCGTCCATATAATCGTCGTCCTCGAATTTTCGTTGTCGTCAATAATTTTCGTCGCTATATTTTTCGTGGAATTCGCAGTCGTAATCGTTATTATTGTCGAATAATTTATCGTCGCCATTTTGATCCAAATTTTCGTCGTCCCCGTTATCAAACTGTCGTCCAATTGTCATCGTACCCGTCGTTTCTTCCTCGTTGAAATATTGTCATTTTTGTCCATTATTCATGTTATATATGGAAAAAGAAAAACCACGGAAAAACCCATCTTAATTTTTGGTTATTCACAAATTAGTAAAATTTAAATTTATGTAAAATGGGAATATTATAAAACAGAACAGGAAAAATAATAAAGAAAAACCGGAATGTAAAATTGGAGAAAATGGAAGACAAAAAAGAGTGAAGAAAATTATAAAGAAGAAAATTTGAGGAGCAGAGAAAACGCGAGAAGAAATTTGTTATCATGAAAATACTTACCCGATCAATCCACCATCGATCCCGCCGTCAATTTGCGGCCAAAACTTCGCCGAACGAGGCTGGGGGCAGCCTTTTCACCAGCACCGGAAGAATGTGTGAGCGCTATAAACCAATCAATAATTAAGAAACCTACAGTAAACAGTGACTCTCCCCCATTCACACACACACCAGGCAAACCTACATTATCCAATCCTACTGTAGCCATTGGGTCAAGATTTTCGCCCTACGTCATGCAACTCTTTTTACGACTACGCCTACTTACATTATGATCTAGTATTATGTGACTTTATGACGTCAATGCCTAGTTTTTATGTCATTTTTTATGTCTTTTTATTTATATATAAATGCTTGTTTTGTATGTTAAAATCACTTCACTCGTTTCACCAATAAATTTGGCTTACCTGCTCTCTTTTCTGCTCCCCAATATCGTCGTAGGGTCGCTGGTAAAACGTCGTCTTTCCGTCCGGCTTTTGCGTCCATTGGAAGCTGGAAGAAATATATTTTTGTTGCGAGACTACGATTTTCCTTTCAAATTACCTTGGCGTTTTCCTGATCGTTGCCGCTGTCGTTTGTCCCTTAATGTTTTCGCTGACGATTCTGAAGAAGAAAGAATAATTCAAGAACGTTCTTAGAAATCAGTCCGATCTGCAGGTTATTCAGCTACAGTAACCTGTATTTTCCATTGACCCAAACATTGATAAACCTTACATAATCTCTGACTAGAATGACCTTTTCTAACTGGGCTCTAGAATAATATAGAAAATTATAAATGAATTAAAACCCGGCGTGAAGAGCTGGAAAATTTTCACTCTTTTCCATTTTAGAATGCATAAAAATGCATCTCCGAACAGAAAACCCAATAACCTTGTCAAAAGAGCAGTCAGGCCTCAAGTTGCACTTTGGCAGAAAAATTTGGTTGCACAGCCACAGGTGTCTAACTTATATTTGACATACAAAAGTCAGACTTGGACTTGAAATTTTTGACAGGTCGGACTCGGACCTAAAATTCTTGGCAAGTTGGGCTCAGACTTGGAAAAATTCTCGGGTATCTGAGGTCTTGGATTCGGATACCCGTCCCATCCCTAGAATCTGGTATTCCAT
The DNA here is from genome assembly GCA_963922205.1 of Romanomermis culicivorax. Lineage (NCBI taxonomy): Eukaryota > Metazoa > Nematoda > Enoplea > Mermithida > Mermithidae > Romanomermis > Romanomermis culicivorax. The sequence continues at coordinate 255,772 of CAWUHX010000344.1, forward strand.
AACTTGCTAGTTACTGGCACAATTTCATCATCCTATTTATAATGATTGTGCAATGAGATGTTTCGGAAAGATGCAACAGAAATTTTTTTCCAGTAATTCAACTGAAAAAAATCGAAGCTGCAAGTAATGTTCCAAAGTAAACGACGTATGTCTGACACCAATCTATGTGTGTTGGAAAATTTTCTTCAGTGAAAGGCACCTAGTTTCACACCACTTGAGGTTAGCCAGATGAGGATAAATGAAATGATAGTCGTTTTTAGTGCCCTTCAAATAGAACAAAGGGCACTGGAATAACTATTGCATTTCCCTGTAAAAAACATCAGAATGACTCAATTTCTGAAATATAATAAAAAATTTTAAATTTGTGACATTTGATTTGAAGCATGTTGTTCAGCAGTGCTAGATAAAGCAAAATTTATCAAGATTTCAAGCTGCATTTTTTCTTCTTGTTTAGGTCAAGGACGAATGCTTTTTTCTAAGAACTTTATTGGTTGGGATTTATTAAGATTCAAAAAGATTATCTTGAACATTCATTTCCTTAATAAAGGATATAATTTTTTAGTCAATTGAATCATTTTTCATATTTCGACAAATTAAAAATTTTAGTCAATTGAATCATTTTTCATATTCCGACAAATTAAAAACCAAAAATTGTTGGTCGCATGCAGCTTAAATTTGAAAATCAGATAAGAAACGAAAAATTCTGATTCTTAAACTGGTCAAAACTGTCACAGTCCCTCTATATAGGTTTTGATTTTTAATCTAATACAGAAAGTTTCATAAAATTCCAAATTTTTAAAGACCACAAAAAAGTTTTGGGCAAAAATCGAAAAAATCTTCATCTTCGTCATGTAGGTCGAAGCAATATCAGAGATAAACTGATTCTACAACAAGATGAGATATTCCAGTTGATAACAACTATCAGATCATTATTATTAACTGTAATAGACATGCTAAGAGTCGCGCCTGAGCTGGATTGTAAGCAAACAGTGATCACTGTAATCATTACTGGTGCGAAGTGCCGTAAAATTGTGAGCTTTTGATCTTCTAAAGTGCACCAGAATACATCCTTCCAATCTAGAAATCCCATTTTTTCGCCATTTGGCTAAAAGGCCAAAAAATTTTCACTGATTGTTATGACTATTGTTTGCTTAATCCACATCAGATTTGACTATTAGCATGTCCATTTGACTTACTAGTTAGCCTTTAATAGTTGTCAGCACTGTTTTTTCTGCACAGTACAGACTTTTTAGGCTTCATGCAGAATTTTTTTTGGTGATTTCTGCACTGGTGCAGAATTGTTTGCGTCATGTGTTTGATCACATCAGAGACGGAAAACATGCATTTCGGTACATTTTAGAAGGTCATCTTCTCTAAATTTTCAGGCGCATTGCACCAGTTATACCTTTAATAAGCATTATTATTTATTTCCTAGCGCAGGCGCGGCTCCTAACATGTCTACCTTCGCTTACCATTTAATGTTCAATGGTTTCTACCATCTTAAACGTATTATCCCATATTTTCATAGGTAATCTTCAATATTTTATCTTGATATTTAATGAAGATTCACATTTTTTCCTTGACACATTTTTTCGAAAGGTCTATACGTCAAGTCTCTGAACTTTTTGAAGCAATTATTTCTTTCTTTATGTAAAATCAATTCACCCAAGTAGTTTATGGAAATTTATTCTCTTCTTACTCATATCTTTTCGGCCAAGTTTAAGAGTGTTTGGGAATAAATTAATGATTTTAAAATTTTTCAAATAATAAAATTCTAAAAATAACGATTTTTGAACACAAAATTCGAATCTAATTTTTGAAATAAATGTTTGAAAAATTGATTTTCCAGTTTTGCAGAAAACTTTTTTTCATTGTTCTTGGGCTGACTCCCGACAGTCTAATTTTGCTTTTGATGTGTTTGCACCTGCACATCATGCTGGTTCACGTGTATATAGTTTTTGGGCATGCAAATTTTGCCCACATATTTTTGTGTGTTATTTCTTACCCACCGTGGGCTATGTAAATTTTACGTGTGCCTTTTTCATGTATAAATAGTTGGGCCTTTGGCCAACTATTCATTCATCTCCTTTTGCCTTTCTTTTCATCCTTTCTTTACCGTTGTTGTATATACCAATAAATTATGCTAATCAGCCAGTGTAACGGATACAGGCTTTTTTTTAGTCATTTTAGGAGCCTGGGCTCCTAAAAGTTCGAAAATGGCTCCTAAAATTTTACTTCAAGGAGCCAATTTGGCTCCGAAAAATTTAGCTGAAGTTTAACTGAATTTTAGTTGTTTTTCTCTAGTGAACAGATTAAAGATGAAAACTCGGTCGCAACAACAGTAAGGTCTTACTCGATCAAGAAACCAAATGGCAAAATTAGATTTTTCCTCAATCATCAAATCAGGCTGAACATTTGGACGTGTTGATGCGTTAGCAGAAATGCCACAGCAATTGTAATAATTTTGATTTCGAAAGTGCTTACAAAATATGGGCTAAAGAAACGCGATATAAAACTGGTGATTTTGCTAATAAACGTAATGAATAAATGTGTCGTGTTTTGACTGAAAATATACTTTTTTGATGAGTTCCGTTTTAAAAGCGAATTCAAAAAATTTGCCCTATCTGTGATACAAGTAAATTTGGATTGAATACAATCAAACTATAAGAATTATATAATGCATTAATTTTTATCAAAAGTGTGCATTGATTATTTATGGCCCCTAAAAATGTCTGTTTGGCTCCTAAAAATTTAGGTCTAAGAGCCATTTGGCCTGTAAATTTTTTATGAAAAAAAAGCCTGAACGGATACCTCAGCAACTTTATTGTATGTGTGGGCCCCCGGTAGAGGATAAACCTACTGACCCACACAACAGCTTTCCAAGCCATCTTCGATAAATTTCGATATAATACTCATCACCAGTTCGTTCTGCATTTTTGCCCGGTTGTAAGCTTTCAAATATGATTCTTTTGCACTTTTTCGGAATATGAAAAATGATTGGATTGACTGCAAAATTAGACCACTTATTCAGGAAAGAAATCTTAGAAGGATTCATTTTCCAACTTGCACAAAAAGACATGCTTTTCTCCTGAAATTTGGTTTTTTTAGTTTGAGATTTTTTCAGGATTGGATGGATCTGAAGGGGGTTCTGGTTGAGGTTTTAATTTTGCTTTGGAGCTTTTGTTCAAGCAAAAGTGAGTGGTGCAAAAAGAATCCAATGCAGTGTTTTTTGTGCCAAAACAGTTTTTGGCACACAAAAAATTTCAGATGCCACAAAAAATGTTGGATCTTTGTGAGAAATTGCACAAATTGTTAGACTGGTCAAAGGCTTAATTTCCTTGATTATTAGGCATTTTAGTACAGTGGACAATACCGCAAAATCAGGAAAAAAAATTTTTTTTCACAACGAAAAAAATATTTTATGCTAGAAAATTTTTATTTGGCAGCAGAAAAAAATTTGGAAAAGAAAAAAATAATTTTCACTGAAAAAAATTTTTTTCCGGACAAAATTTTTTTTTTGTGATGAAAAATTGAAATTTTAATTTTGCCGGTCTCAGGCATCTGCATTGGCTGAGACCAGCAACAAGTTACAGTTATAGCACTTGCCACTCTCATCTCAGGCACCTGCGTCAGATGAGACCAGCAAACTCAAGAAAAAAAAATTTCAACAAGAAAAATTTTTTTTCGCTAAGAAAAAAATTTTTATCCCAGAAAATTTTTACTTGGCAGCAGAAAAAAATATTTTGGAATAGAAAAAAATTTCACCGAAAAAAATTTTTTTGTTTGAAGCAAAATGGAAATTTTCATTTTGCCGCTCTCAGGCACCTGCATCAGCTGAGATCGGCAACGGCCGATAGTGGCACTAATTGATGAGTATGTCCTGCTTGTTTTTATCTGCTTATAACAGTGCAAAAAATAAGAGAAGTACTGTGCAGCCAATTCACATTGATTATTGGTCTTCAGTTCAGTCTAGTTCATCCTGCTAAGCCTGAAAAGGCTGCAAATTGTAAGACAAAAACTGCCATAAAATCCACATATTTCTCAAAAAATTCCATAACAGGCCAATAATTGACCGATTTTCATCAATCTGCAGTGTTGTGTGTGTTGCTTTTATGAGCCTCACACCGATGACTGATGGATTGAATAGCTAAAGGTCGATTAGGATCCCTACTCTGAGACCTATCATAATGAGAGTGAAAGTCAGAATCATTATCAGAACGTGATTGATCCCAGCTGCATGAGGCTGAGAAATCACAGTGAACAGAGTTATCGCCACTTCTATTAGTCAGATATTGAGAGCGAGAATGGGGAGACTCAGAAGTGAAAACAGGTTGCCTACTATTATGAACTCCATCAGCGGTTTGCTGAAGAAGATAAGTAATTTTACCTACAGGAACAGTAGCTTCACTAAAGGAGACTCTAGGTTTATCAGAAGTGGAATTATCAGTTACAATAAGGAGATTGTGAGTGACGAGAACGTCTTCTATCATGATGTACTTGAGAAGGAGGAGTAGGAGGTTGAGGTTGAGAGTGAGGATCAGCTCGATTGACGAGAATGGGTCATTCTGCAGTACTAATCTCAGCTTTCGTAGCATCAAGAATCTTACGAGTTTCAGAGACAGCAGTGGCAAGTTGTTGAACAGTAGTAAATTCGTGCGCATCATCACAAATTGAAATTTGGTAGAAAATAGGCATTTTCATCAAAAACGTCTTGATGACTTTCTGATGGCGGAATTTCTGATCCTTATCTTGAAATAGAAGTTAAACATAAGTCATAACTCGGCTGAGAAAAGCAGCAGGGTCTTCCCATGGGCTCGGCATCATCGAGTCTTACTCATGTTCGAGGCTCATCTTATTACAGGTAGGAGCAAGAGAGAACATGGACATATGCATGGCTTCTTCATAATCATTGATGTCCTGAATAGTATCACTAGGAGCATCACAAGCTAATCAGCGAAGTGCACTGATCTTGACATAATTACATAAGTCAGGACCAAACTCACTTTCAAGATGAATGAAAAAGCGTAACAATGCTTCATTAATGCAGAGAGGTGTCATATTCTTAGCTATTCCTTCAATTCAGCTTTCTTCATCACGATGTGATGGGTAGCGAATATCAGTTTTGTGATAGCCATAGTTATGTGAAAAATTAACAGGAGGATAGTCAGAAAAACCAGGAGGAGGAACAGTATGTGAAGAATTGTGGGGTATTTATTGCAAACGAAATTACATAAGTAGTACAATATAATAACAACGAGGTTATAGGCAATGTTATTTCAAGAAATTAAAGATTAAAAATTTTACTAGTCGAATTTTCAAGATTTCAATCAATATTTGAAGTAGAGATGACAGGGTTGAGTAAACTATTCCGCGCGTCAGTGCACCAAATAGAAAAATCACATTTTATAAAATTTGAACTATTTACAGGTTTTTACAGTTTTAATGAATTATTAGCAAGAGAAAATGTCGTATCCAAATATTTTAAGCGAATAATGAGATGAGAAAACAGGTCTGTACAAAAACGTCGATTTTATCATATTCGAAGAATTCCAGGCTGATCTTTTGCGTCTAACTCGATAATCTAAAGTTTATAAGTCAATTTGCCTTTTAGTAAAACGCTTTTGGACTTTTTCTAACGAAGTTGTATCAATTTTTGAACGTAGATTCCAAACACATAAGCATACTATTTTAAGATGGGTTTAATGTGGAAATGTTGGTCCGTATGCCCTCGGCAACCTTCCTGCGGTTCTCGGGAGATTCCTGACTCAGTTCTCACCCTGAGGCTAACTGAACTAGTCTGAGATACTGTCTAGGGGATGTCACTCTAAGAAGTCGGAGAATCGACTGGTATGAATACAGAGTTATTTTATTAAACGAACCCAAGGAATACAAAATAAAATAAAGCTGTCCAACTCTGCAAATGGAACGTTACAAGCACAACGCCAAAAATACACTAACGTTCGTCTGCGGGAGCCCACTAAAAATACTAGGCAGCAATACGCAAACATGAATATTGGGAGAGACCTAGAAAACGGGCCCCGATGGACGAATTCACAATGTTACTCAGAATCGTGACGAGCCGTCAATGTCACCGAACAAAGACGTCACAAAACGAATGAACTAAAACAAACGAAAAAGTCGCCACACGATACTTTCTAGCACTGTGCAAAATTTTTTCATTCATTTATTTTTTGTACCAAAAATAGTATAACTCAAACCGTTTTGACAAATTTGTTTACCTAATGAAAAGTGAACTCACTTTGACAACAAAGATAATGATAGAGGACCAAAGGTCAAAAGAATTGACCCTCTGATATTAACACATGTTTTGAATTCCGTAGTTTTAAAATCATTCAAGTTTGAATAAATGTATTTTGAAACTAGATTGGCCGCTTTTGATGTTTCTAAAATGTATCGGCAATGCAATCCTGCTACAAATGAATATTTTTATCTCTTTTCTTTTGCCGGTTGCCATACATGTGCATATTACCAGTTTCAGATCGGGGATAAATCCAAAAATTGTGTAGCAAATTTTTTTCCCAATTTTATAAAAGAACAGTTTATTTAGGATACCAACATGATGTTCAGTTATTTCTACTGACTGGCACTTTTGATGTTCAGTGTGAATATGCATTTGTCAATAAAGGAGTTGTCTAATAAAGAGGTTGTTATTGACAAATAACAACCTGTTTATTAGACAACCACAAAAAACTTGCAACCCTACATACATGCACACGGGGTATGGACAGGGTATGGATTTAGCCTACCCAAAAAAGTTTGGCAGAAGTTCACTATGGGCCAAAAATTTGTCAAAGTAAAATGCAACAAACATTTCGAAAAATCAGATTACAAAAAAAGATCAATTTAAAAACAGTTTATGACTAATGTTAGACTATGACTAAACTTTATTGAGTAATTATTGATACAAAAGGCAATAAAATTTCATTTTAAAGTAAAAAAATTAGTATATACCTGAGTTCTGGAAAAAAAATTACTACAATTTTGGTCATTTTCTATGCTATCTATGCAACCGTTGATTGTACAGCTGAAGACTGGTTGGCCAAAATTGACCAGCAGTAAATCCCTGACCTAAGGCCCCGGTGTTCGTTTATTTTTTCCGACTTATTTTCATTTTTTTCATTTATTATTTTATTTAATTTTTTACTTTATTCATTAGAATTTATTTCCGACTACAGGTATTTATTCAAATTGCGATGCAATTTTAAAAATTGCGTTGCAAATATGGGAACAAATTTTATTCCCTTCCACAATTGTGGAAAAAGTTTGTATAAGAAGCCGCGCTTAGTAAGCAGTAGCAAGCATCTACAAGCTTAGTAAGCATGATTATTAACATCCGTATATCCCTCTTTCCTTATGGGGTAGTCTAATTAGGGTCATACCTGGTGCAAAGCGTCTGAAAATTTTGACACTTTGACATTCTAAAATACATCTCTATAACCTAAAAAATTCTTTGTTTTTTCCATAATTTTGTTCTCAAGAATAATGATGTCATTTTAACTCGGAAACGTAACGCATGTGCATCATTCTTTAATTTTTATCAGAATTCGCCTTCTCTAATTACCATCCGATCGAAAAAAAAAATATTTTTCAGTGATACCTTTTCAATTGGAATTTTTCATTCTTGTTCTGAACACAAGCTCACAGTTGCTTGCAACTTCGGTTTAATTTTCAGCTTCGACGGTATACATAGGGTTAGAAACATCCATTGTCGTTCAATAATACTTTATCAATGTATGGCATACTGCTCGGATGTAGTTTCCGGCGCAATATTCTAGCATTTCAAGTTCGAAGCTGTGCAATCTACGAGACTACTGCTGCCAATGTTCAAAAATTTTCTCTGCTTAAAGAGAAGGACGAATCGGTAAGACATTTGAGCATAAATGTTTACCGTGCCAATTTTACTTGAGGGATAAATCCTAAAAATGCTGGATAATGAGTATATAATTCTAAAGTATTCATTAACAGCTTGTGTAGCAATATATTTCTGATTTATTTGAACTGACGAACAAAATTTAGACAGTAATCTAGTTCTCGGATTTTTACTATACAATGATCATTATGAGTCAGGGTAAATGGCCAAGCTGTAAATCCCCGTGTTTTACTGATTAAATTATCTATTGTTGTGCCTATAAATGCAAATACAAAAAATTGTGTCCGACCTGTGACCACACTTGTACCACTGTGACTGTTTTTGTCTAAATGGCCTCAGTACTTTCGTATCTGTGCTGGTAACATTCGTTTGTGACTGACTGTTTATCCCAAATCGTCTAGCAGTAAATCGCTGGCCTGATGCTCAGCTCTATGACCATCTCCGGCTTGATTTCTGCCCACTGTGCCCAGGTGTGAATTCGAGATTTTTTCGAGGCGATTGCTTTTTGAGGTTTAACCTTATTCCTGACTACTGTTTTTCCTGTGTTTCTGTCAACAAATGTGAAAAAAATGTTCGCCAACTCTTTTCATGCCTGTAAGATCTATGAGAAATAGGTGATTGCCGACTTTAGGAGGAGGTTTGGCTGAAATATGCAAGAATACGCTTACAGACTTGAATTTTTATTTTGTAAGTGCCAAACATAGATCACTCTTCAATCGATTTTGGTTCTAGAAAAGTCATTTTAGCCGGAAAAATCAAAATCTTCCCTTGATTTTTAATCTATTGAAAGTATAAATGCAGTCAACTCGGTCAAGAGACGTGGATAGTTAAAAACCGCCTATAAGATTGAATCTTTTAGTCTGAGAGCCCCCAAATACAGGAATATTTTTATTTCTAGTTCGAAGCGTTACTTGAGTATGCAAGCATGTATATTATTCGCACAAGTAAACTTTTCTCATTGTAGTTCAGTACTGGGCAGTGGGCAATGACAGAAGTTATTTCTGGTTGAAGAATTCAAATTTTTGATTGATTGTCTGATTTTTGAAAGTTATGTGATTTTTGCTGTTTCACGCGAATCTATGAAAAATGGTTGATTTTTAGCTAATTTTGTTGATCTTCTAGCCGACTGAAAATTCTAGGACCCAAATGCTCTACTTCAACCGTAACTAAAGTCGCCTTAAAAGTCCAATTTTAAGGTACTTTCTGTTGCTCGACTCCCGCTTTAAAAGTCCATTTTTGAGTTAGGTGGCCTTAACGCAAACATTAACGGTCAAGGCCAACCTTGACAAAGGTAACTTCAAGGTAGCGTTAAAAATTAAAAACCTGTCGCCAGACTTGAACCACCTTAAGTTTCAAATCTTTCAAGGCTACGTTAATGCGGATTAAGGACTAGGACAAACTAAAGGCCTCGTTAAGGTTAACTCTTAAGGTATAAAGGTATCTACGGACATTCTTTAAGATGGCCTTAGCGCAACTATTAAAACTCTTAAGGTAAAAGTTGAGCTACAAAGAAACCTTAACGTTACCTTAGGCCTCCGAACGAAAGCAACCCTACATTTTTAACCATACATGTAATTGGACGTGGAAGTGCTATAGGACACCTCAGAAATCGTCGGCCATATAGCTAGCCATTGGGCCACCCATACATGTAATTGGGGGGAAGTGCTGTAGGAACTCCTACCCCATCAGAAATCGTCGACCATATGGCTACCCATTCGGCGACCCCACCTCCAGGATTTTCCAATCTTACGGCTAGCCATATGGTAGTCGTAGGGACCCCCATACTTTTGGTCGGAAAAATACTGAAAAGTTTCTAGTTTTTGTTGAAAAACGTCGGTTTAAAAAAAGGTCAAAAACGTTAATTTTCTCGGCTTTTCGCGCCATGAATACTTTTTTAACGGTCTTTTTAGACAAAAATTACTATTTTCTGAGTTATTTTTCGGACTTTTTTGTGAAAAAAATCGATTTTTTTTTCGAAGATCCCTCCCCCCGAAATTTTTGGGATCACTGCCCGCCGGCCCTAAAAAAATCACCCGACCCCCCCCCCCCCAGACCTCGGTGCCTTGTAACATGTGTGGGGTGATCCGATCGCAGGATTTTCCAATCCTATAGCTAGCCATATGGTAGTCATAGGGACCCGACCCCTATGGATTACATATTTTACGATTTTTTAGACAAAAATTAATATTTCTTTAACCGTTTTCCGGACTTTTTTTGGTTTTTTTTTTCTTGAGAGACCCCTCCCTCAAAATTTTGGGGAATTAGTGACCCTCGGCCCCAAAAGGGTCGTCCGACGTCCCCCTCCAGACCTCGGGGCCCCGTTACATGTATGTTTTTAACGTTTCGATGAGGTCGCCGCCCTTAGTGGTCACATGGCGTTTACTTTTAAGTCGAAAAACTAACCTTAAAAATGAACCTTGAATAAGCCTTAACAGTCTTTAAGGTGTAAAGTCGAGCGACAGGATTTTTTCAGGTTTCGTCAAAGTTGGAATTTTAAATTTAATTAATTAATAAAAGTTCGCACCAAGGGAAGCCTTAACGTTGATGCTATTTTTCTTAAGCTTCAGGTTGAGCAATCGGGTCCAGGTCTGATATAGTTTTTCAATCTTTACATCTTGTCTAAAATTATTTTTGATCAAAACTGGTTCAGTTTTTCATCGTTTTTATATTGCAAATCTGTTCGGATTTCAGGTTTTGCTGGTCAAAAAATCAACTTTTTCTAATTCAATTTTTTACGATTTCAGATATTCCGCAGTATTTTGATAGCTAATCGCGGCGAGATTGCTTGTCGTATAATCAAAACATGTCGAAATTTAGGTATCAAAACTGTTGCGATCTACAGCGACGTTGATGCGCGAGAAGTATATAATTATGATTTCTTTTCGTTCAGAAAACTATTCTCAGAAAATTTAAACAAAATTATACCAAATTATTGACAAAATAACTATTCCGTCGTTTACTATTATTCTGGATAGCTACGAGAATTTTATATGTACAGAACTGACAATCATTTATTTTGTTTTTTCGATTCCGACTATTCCTATCTACCTCACTTTCCGTTTTGGATAGAAAATATTCATCTATTTAAGCCCCATGTTTCCATGGCCGACGAAGCATTTCACGTAGGTCCTGCTATGTTACACGAAAGTTATTTAAACGTGCGTAATATTATGAAAGCCGTTAATGAAAGTCAAGCTGAAGCGGTTAGCGAAAGCATTAAACTTTTTGTGTCTCCACTTTTTACATTTAATGATTTAAGGTACATCCCGGTTACGGGTTTTTATCCGAAAACATGAACTTCGTCAAAGAATTAGAAAATTCAAACGTCACGTTTATTGGGCCAAATTCTAATGCTGTGAAACTGATGGGTGATAAATTGAGAAGCAAGCAACTTGCAATAGAAGCGGGAGTCAATATGATACCGGGAACTGACGAGGAAGTTCGGGTGAATTATGTATAATGCCTTAAAAACAATTAAGTTTGGAATTTCTAATCGAGCTTCTTTTAACCAAGCCCAAAAGTTTTTCTTTCCCGGGAATGAAGAGAATTGTTTCTTAGATGATATTTAATCCAAATTCGTAAACAATTCTGGAGTATTTCATACACTTTAGAATGCGGAAGTTCTCCACTATAAAATTATTCGCATCATCCAAATTTAAATATCGTTAATTAAATATATTTAATTAGATATACGTTTTGGAAAAACTTTATTCATAAAAGATATAAATGACTTCCTATTTTTTGAACATATTACATTGCTGAAATTAACGAAGAACAAATTTTCATTCAAATCGTCAGTTGATTATGAGTTTTGCTTTTTATTCAGTACGCTCAAACGATTTAGTATTGAAAATGCGTTTTAGTTACTGTCAAATAATCCAATACTGTCCCAATTTTTCGTTCAGAAATCGCCAAGATAAGATTTTGATTTAAGGGCATAGTTCAAAACTTTTAGAATGGGGTTCAGAGGTCACCAAGATCAGATTTTCAGATAGGTGTAAAGTTGAAATTTTGTTGCGGTAGTATAGCTAAATGTCTACTAAAAATGCAATTTTTTCCAAAAATTTAGACCCAGCGATCAATTTTTAAGGTTTCGGGTAGAACCTCCTCATACTTATCGATATGGGACAGTCTAGTGTGGTTCCTAAATACCCACTAAATATGACATTTTACCCCAAAATCGAGCACCCGGTAAGGACTTTTTCGGACCTTAGGTAGGGCTAATGTGATACCCCCTAAACCCATGCTTATTAGACAGTCTGAACATTATGATTTTCTCGAAAATGGCCACATCACCAATTCATGATCGTACACTCGAGGAATTTGAACACACCTTCATGTTCTAGTTTTAATTTGTTTCAGAATAGGTTTGATCTGAAATTTTGTCGATTCGCCCTGTATTTTTTTGTTACAAAGTAATTTGATTTAAGGATATCGAACATTGCTTGAAAGTTGCAAAATGCATTGGATACCCAGTAATGATCAAGGCATCCGCCGGTGGTGGTGGCAAAGGTATGAGGATCGCATTCGAAGAAAAAGATATACGGGATGGATTCCATCTGGCCAAAAAAGAAGCTTTCAGTTATTTCGGCGACGACCGTATTTTAATCGAGAAATACATTCCAGACGCCAGGCATATCGAAATTCAGGTTTTCCGTTTTTTCAACTTCACATTTGACGAACTCTTGCGTCGAAATTTTATATAGGTGTTGTGTGATAAGTTTGGAAACGCACTATATTTGAACGAAAGAGATTGTTCAATTCAGCGACGTAATCAAAAAATTATTGAGGAAGCTCCCAGGTAATGTAATAGCTAGCGTTCTTCAATCTTCGCGTGAGGGATTGTGCTAGATGTGTAACCTATGACAATAACTCATTCCAGCTTGAATCAGGCTTTCTTCATTCTCAACTCACATAGTTCATTTGATTCCTTGGAGGGAAATGTTCGCAAGCCAAAGTCGAGATGTTGAAAATTCAAAATTTGCAAACAAAAATACGTTTTAGATTGATTCGTTTAGTGTTTCCAGGGTCCCTAGAGTTTTTGTTTTTTGAAACTTTTAATCTCAAAGGAAGGGCAAATTTCAGATCGATACACATACTCGTAGCGGAGCTCCGAGGTCTGAGAAGGTTAAGCGGTTTTCTATGAGTAGGCTCGTCAGTTCCCAAATCCAAATGAGGTAATTAAAGGAAAGGAATTATCTCTATTTTTCGGGCAAAATTGTCCGAAGGATGGCTAAAAAACTTGTGTCTAGGTTCATTTTTTGTGAAAGTATGTATTTTTGGTGCGAAGCGCGGAAAAATCGACATTTTTGGCAATCCTTTTGTTCGAGAAGAACCAATTTTCTACCAAAAATTTGACCTTTTTCAGTCATCAGTTTTTAATGAAGAAAGACTCGTTTTCAGTCCCTTTGTTGATCGAAGCTTACGTTGCCAAATGGGTGAACAAGCATGCGCTTTGGCCAGGACGGCGGGCTATGATTCTGCTGGAACGGTCGAATTTCTGGTTGATTCTAATCGACATTTTTATTTTCTGGAGATGAATACACGATTACAAGTATATATATGATTCTTGAATTTTTCAAATCTAATGCTTGAGCTGATGCTTTTCGAAAACGTTCCGTGATCCTCCGAGCTTTTCTCTGATTTATTTATTTGCAGAAGTTTCCTTTCAGGTTGAACATCCGATTACGGAGGAAATTACTGGAATAGATCTAGTTCACCAGATGATTCGAATTGCTTATGGTAACTAAAGTAACACAATGATTTCAGTGGCCCCTTGTAAAATAGTGCATCGCATTTTCATAGAATTTTTCAATCTTGCAATTTTATTCATATGCCGCATGTATAGAGTAATGAGCGTTTTTTACATTTTTCAAGGTCACAAACTGGACATGAATCAGTGTGATGTGTCCGTCAATGGTTGTAGTGTTGAATGCCGAATTTATGCCGAAAACCCATATAGAAATTTCGGTTTACCTTGCTCGGGTCTTATATCCAAATATATCGAACCGCTTGATATACCTGGAATACGATGCGATTCCGGTGTTAGCGAAGGCAGTCAAGTTTCCATTTCGTATGATCCAATGATTTGCAAGGTAAATTCAAAACTAAGGCGCAGAAATTTTCATGCCAAGCTTTCCTCTTCGAAGTACGATTGGTAGAGATTTTTCACGGTGTTGCAGAAAATTTTGAACAAAATGAAAGTGACAGAGCAAATTAGATTAGATTCCACGTTGTTAATATAGGTGACTTCCGCCACATTTTCTTTTTGTTTGTGCATGTGAACTGTGTTTTGCTTTTGTTAGCTGATCGCAACTGGCGAAGATCGAATGCAAGCATTAGAAAGAATGTGTCGTGCTCTTGATATGTTCGTTATTAGAGGTAGGCACTTTCGCTATGAATTAACGTTCGCGATTTCTACTTAGGTTCGTATCATACATGTAATTGGGGAAAATGCTATAAGAACCTCATTTAGAAATCGTCGATCTATCCATATGATGATGGTGACCTCAAGCTTTTCCAATCATATCGTAGCCATAGGGACCCTCGTACGTTTGGCCGAAAAAAACTTCAAAATGTCGTTTATTTGTGAAAAATGTCCGTTTTTAACAAAAAAAGGCTTGAAATGTCATTTTTCATCGGAAACGACACCAAAAAGTTGAAAAAACCAATTTTTGTCGAAAATTTTGAAAATTTCCAAAAAAAAGCCAAAAAAGTGCTTTTCTGCCTGCTTTTTCAAGTTGGGTTAACTGGAGGTTGAGCGGGTACCTACATTTCGAGACTGGGTCCGACCGAGATAGAGAGTCCTCCCCAACTCTCCAGTTACAGATATGATAAATGATAAGAATGTTGCGATTTTTTACGGTATATCATCTTTCACTGGTTGACGATTTTGAATTTTTCATCATATGTCAACATTAAGAGAGTATTAAAATGCTAATTTTCCAACTTATTTGATAATAATTTGCCACAGTAGACACATATCAGCTTTTTGGAGATGGAAGCCCTTAGATACCATGTGCGATCTGTTGGCTACATTTGAATATGTATTAGGGGATTCGCGTCTGGATTAGGTTTCGTCGAAAAATTTCGAGGAAAACTTTTTCGATAAAGAGCAAACGTAATTACTGTATTTTATGCATTTATTGGTAGACTCTTTCTCCGATAACTGAATAGGATTTTATTTCCAAATATGCGCAATCAAAAGTCAGTTTCGAATTTTTTCGGGTTATGTGCTAGCCGTATGTATAAAATTCTTTTTTTTTTCTCAGGCTTAACCACAAACGTCCCTTTACTCCGAACCATTATTAGCGAAATGAACTTTCGTCGCGGTCATTTTTCGACAAATTACTTGTTTAAAACGTTCCCCGACGGTTTTTCTCCACCCGCATTGAATAAGCAGGATTATAAAATTTTGGCCACTGTTGCTGCTTACGTCTATAATCAGAATGAAAAACGTACCTTTGCCACGCAGGAAGCATGGTAAGTTTTTAATTTTTCTAAGTATAGATATCAACTAGCATCATAGTTTTTTAGCATTTTACAAGCCATGGCTTGTTGGACTGACAAAATGGCTTGTAGAATTTTAGTCCAACAAGCCAAAATGGCTTGTCAGAATTTTTTGAGTCATGTGTTTGATCATATCGGATACAGAAAAGATGCACTTTGGTGCATTTTAGAAGGTCACAATCTCAAAATTTTCCGGCGCTTCGCGCCGGTTATAACTTAAATAAGCAATATTATTCATTTCCTAGCTAAGGCGCTGCTTCTAGCGTGTCTACCTTCATTTATCATTTAATCTTTAATAGTTTTAATCATCTTAAACGTATTATCTCACGTTTTAATTCGTAATCTTCAATATTTCACCTTGATATTTAACGAAGATTCACATTTTTCCCTTGACACATTTTTTGAGAAAGATCAATACGTCAAATCTGTAAATTTTTTGAAGCGATTATTCCTTTCTTAACGTAAAATCAATCTAAAAGCTTCATGGAAGTAGTTTTCGGAAATTTCTACTCTTCTTACTCATATCTTTTCGGCCAAGTTCATAAGAGTGTGTGAATAAATTAATGGTTTCAAAATTTTTTAAACATAAAATTCCGGAAATTACGACCTTTGAACTGAAAATTCGAAACTAATTCTCCAAATAAGTGGTTGGAAAATTGATTTTCCAGCATCGCAGAATGTTAATACCCAAAAATTTTTTCCGGCGTTTCAGGCAGGAAAGATTAATTGCTTTTTTGGGCTCTCACTAGTCATCATAGAGGACTTAACCATCGATTTCTCATGTAATTCAAAGTCATTATGTTCTTGGATAGTTTGCTGGAAAATTTTTTCGACAATGCTTGTAGATTAGACTTCGATCAAACTCAAAAATTTCAAATGTTTCCTGAATTTTAATGAATTAACGGCTCTAAAATGTTATTGAATAAATGTTGAATGACATCTCTTTTTTGACCGATTGCCATGATGCTCAATATATACATTTCTTTAAAAAATAACCTAGCATTGGAATTTATTCACGTATAAAATTGGCTTGTAAAAATTTGGAATGGCTTGTAAAATTTTAGATCAACAAGCCACTTGGCTTGTGACTCGTCGGTCAAAAAAAAAACCCTGACTAGCATTCATGGGGAAATTTCAGCCGGGCTGTACATGATTAGCATTTGAAATTTTTTCAAAATTATTGAAATTTTTGAAACAATTTTCAAACGATTATGTGTTACCATTAAGGCTCAAGAAAAAAATGTGTTTTAATTTTTTGAATTATTATATATAACTTTAAAATTAATTGACACAAGGTTAGCTAAAGATCGGCAGTGTTAAAAGATTCCAGCACACGAAGTAATCAGTCTTGAACGTTACATCTCTTTCCTATTTACTGTAGTTTCATTGTAGAAATTTGAAATTAACAGTCAGCTTATTGCGCAAATCAATGAGCCGAACAGTTAGTTTATCCGACTCTTTATAAGTCGTTTGCCCTACTCTATAAGATGAGGTATACCTACTTTGAAATTTTCCAAATATTTGCTGCAGTCTAATGGCTCTAAGTTTATCAGAATTATAATCACAACAAAATCTTGATCAATAATAACACGTTTTTTGTTCATATTTAACATCATTTTATGGATCACATTACACATAAGTTGCAGAACTTCATTTCGCCGTATTTAGCCATTCTCGATCAATGGTCGATCTCAGTTTCGACATAAGCTGCAGCTCGAGGAATTCCGTTGAATCTCTGAACGTTACAATTGAAAGTTTTGAAAATAACTTCAAGGTGAACAACTTATATTTTTCGGATCTCACTCTAGCAATAAATTTTTGCAGGTGTCTCTCAACAATGAACAAGTTCGTTTGGGTGCTATTTCAAATAATTGGGGTTCACTAATTCATGTTGTATGTGATGAAATGCCGGCCACTGTTCAAGTATTTTGGTCATTTATTGTTCTGGCAGCCCCTTTCGTCGCATTTTCTTCATTTTTAGCTTGTATCGAGAAATCCCAGCGGATTACATACCTATCAATACAAAGGCTGTCAGTATAATATTCGAATTTTACCTCGAGTTGTGAAACAGGTCATGAAATACATGAAACCAAAAAATATGGTAATAAATTATGTTTCTGACTCACGCTCAGCCAACATATTAAGCAGAATTAATGCGAATTACACTCTCAATCTTGACTTGGCGTGAACTAAATTTTAGTTCCGTTATTCGAAACAAGGTTTTCATGACTTTCCTACCTGATATTTTGTCTGCCATTATGCTCTCGAATAGGAAGACATTTACAAAACGCAAAAGGTATTTTATGATCGCAACAATCCCCGGTCCCATTGTTATCTGTCAAAAAACCTTGAAGTATATGATAAAATTCGTTCTACGAATATGTTTCCTTTGTTTTAGTTGTAGTAATCGAATGAAGACATAAATGTGGATCGTATTTAATAGTCAGTGCCATTCAGAGCTCCATGGGGTCGAAAATCTAGCTTGGCATAAAATTGGAGAATTTCAGGCAGTAATCAGACCTTTATTGTTCGGAGGCGTTTGTAAAAAGGGTGTTCGCATAAATAGACCTGTGAGGCATAGATTCAGTGTCAGGGATTTTAAACCAATCAGGAGCCATAGCTCCTAAAAATTCAGCTGCGCAAGCCAAATTGGCTTGTAAAAATTAGAGCCTAACATACATGCACATAGGGGGATAGGAGGGTAAACCCCCATACCTGAGACCTGGCCACAACCCCCTCGTGGCCGAAAAAAATCGTCAAACACCCCCCTGAACTTTTTTCAAGATAGATTTTTTGATGATTTTTGTGTATATTTTGTGTGACAAACAAGCTTCCAGAACTGTTTTCTTTTTTTTTGCTCACCCACCCCCCTACGCCTCGGATAAAAAGTCCAAGGACCCTCTCCCCTGGAAAATTCTTGCCGTGCATATCTGGAGCCTAACCACACTTTTGATTAAGCTTGTGCGGAGATGCATTTTTATGCGTTTTGAAATGACAAATACCTAAAATTTCAGGCGCTTCGCGCCGGATTTCCAATCATTTATGATCCTTGGTATCATTTCTGTTGTGCGGTTAGAAAATAGCGGCCTAGCTTATGTTTATAGCTTTTAAAAACGAGCATGTTAGGGATGAATGTTTGGCCTCGTATTGTTTTTTCACGTATTTAACAACAAGATTTTTCTAGATTATTTTTACAAAATCGTTTTGCGGTGCTTTAGAATTTTCGCTTTCGTGAACATAACTTTTTGCATTTGGAAAATGATTAAAACACCATCAGCATGGGAAAAGGGCAGAGGTTCTTACTAATCTGAAGAAGCCATCCAGATTTTTTGCTGCTTGCTTATTTTACGAATCTTAGTTTGCCTGATTGGAAACACATTGAATTCACTGAAAAATTAAACATTTCATGCAGGAAATAGATATAAAAAATATTCATTTTCCAACACTATAGAATATCAAAATCCAAAATTTTCTTCCGGTGCTAAGTGATAGATAATAATGATTAGTAAATTACTGACTCTATATATATAAGATCGAAAATTAAGGAAATATGTTTGACCTCTTTCGCCAACCAAATGGTGAAAAGATCATGATCATCATCGAAAGTGGCAGAATAATGTGCTGAAGAAATTAATTTTCCGACGTTTTATGGACCTCGAAATTAAAATTTTTCGGCGCTGGGCGCCGAACAAGTTATTTTAGCCAGCCTTTTGATTTCTCGTCCAAAACACCGAGAAAATTAAGTTTTGGAAGTCTGGATTCGAAGTAAATGAAATGCATGGGAAGTAACTTTTAATCATTTTTCTGATGAAACTGAGCAAGTGTTTTTGAATAAATTTGTTGAAAAAAACATTGTTTTTTACTATCACATCCATTTACAAACATTTTAGGTTTGGCTTGTTGAAACTGGTATTGATCTGTAAAATTTTGACCCTATGAGCCAATTAGCCTGTCGTCAAAAAATAAAAAAAACCCTGTTCAGTGTACAGTAAATTTATAAAACCTCTCGTAGATACATTTTTGAAAAAATGGGCTTGACCTAGTCACTTTTCTCAAATTAACTTTTCTTAGTATGGCAATTCTCGAAATTTGACGCACCAGTAATTCATTTTTCTCCAAAGTCAGCTGACCACTAACTATTTTTTCGTGGGAGAGTAATGATTTTCCGCTATTCTCCCTTGATTTTCCCTTTATATTTAAACATTTTTCCAAACCTTAGATACTTACACCTCCGTTACCCCCTATGGGGCTGTCTGATGCCATTGAAGTATGAATCATGACCCGAAAAAGCATTTGGTTCTGATTTTTCTTGTATCTTCTAGGAAAATACTTCAAGCAAAGTTGTTTCTCCGATGCCAGGACTGATCAAATCAGTTGCGGCCAAAATTGGCAAATGCGTCGCCGAAAATGAACCAGTTTGTGTCATTGAAGCCATGAAAATGCAAAACATTTTGTGCGCAAGTAAATCTGGAACTGTGAGAAAATTTTATTCTATACTTTCATTTTCAACAGAAATTCTCAAAAAACAAATTTCTTCCGTAGATTCGCAAAGTTCATTGCAAGGTTGGCGATATCGTCGACGTTGATGCTGTTCTCGTCGAAATAGAATAATATTTTCGGGTTGATTTTATCTCATATTTTTTACAGTATCGTTTTGAATATCACTTGAGCTATGTGCTTGGATAATGTCGAGATTGTTGATAACACTATTCCTCTGAACAAACGCGATAAAACTCTACTTTATTCAATTTTTGATTTAAAAAATCTCATGGAAACCTCTGGTTAAGCATTTCAAAACCATATCTTCACGTCTGTCTAACTTATCGCTTTTGTTTTGTGTCATGTTTTTTAATTACATATGTTCATACGTGTTGATGAAGATAGGCTGTTATTCTCTGCGGAAATTTTTTGCTGCCTTGATTTAGCAACTTCAGTTCTTTATTTGGTTGTGATATTTATCTGATGATTGGTTGTTTCTGTTTTTATGCGCCTTTTTATTGAATTTTGTACGCATACGTACACATTAAATTCTCCATATATCATGCCGCAAAATTTAATAAATTTATCGTCATTACTGCATTTGTTTGCATTCATAATTTTTTAATTCACATGAGTGGAAAAGGAACATCTGTACGATCTGATCAAGTGCTACTTCTTTCGAATCGGCAGATACAGCGAACCGATGAGAGTAAATTGTCAATGGATAATGAATGAGAGAAAAGTTTAGCCATTCTCTAGTAACCCGATCAAATCGCCAAAACTGGTTGGGGTTTCGAAAAAAATATTTGATGGTGTAAATAAGGATACGGAAGTTTTTACGAACATGAAACGGAGTACAAATTGTACATACTCATTGCACATGTTTTCTTATACTCTTATATCTTCTTGAGTAGGAATAACCTTATACATACATTTATATTCTTCATTTATAACCTCTTATGGGCACAGTTATGGGACTGCTACGTCCCGATAGTTTTGATTTCTAACGTATGGTCTTCTTGATCTTGTTCATCCGGATCACAACTGACAATGCTAATAATCTGCGATGAACGATCGTTAATTGCTTAAACGTTATTTGCCTGTCTATCGTCCTGAATTCGGATTTGGGTGAGGCTGCATAACAGTTTCTGACTAGCAAATAATGAAACTCGTCTTATCTGGTTGGACACAGTATATATATTTTCCAGCATTTCAGACTGAGTTTACGAGGTACATTATGTACATGCTATGGTATTAGTGACATGAAGGGAGATTCAACACTGCAATTGATGTCGTGCGTGATCTATGTCACAAGATCAAGGTAAATATGTTACATATAGAACAAAATAACTGTTGCTCAAAGAAGCATGCATATCGATGGATCTGAAATACAACCTTATACTCAAACTCAGCCTCAATCCTGTGCATATTACGACATTGATCCAATATAATAGGGACTCTGCTGACTGTACAAGTCTTGAGGTTCACTACTCATCGTAAAGATATCATGATGTTACATCCCAGATTGTGGAAAATTAAATCCTATCCAGCTTTCAGCCATCTCAAATCTACTGTCACTCTACAGTTTTCTCAACATTTCGCTTTTGGGTGGGCGAACGAAAAAATTTGGTTAATCGATTTTTTTACCTTCCAGAAAAAGTGAGGCCCTATGTTTTCTAGAAGCTTAATCATCTTTACAAAAATATTATAGAGTGGTTTTTGGAGCTGTTACGCTCTGAGTTGTATACAGATCAGATTTTGAGGATACATTGCTCGATCACGCTCCCAGTATTCTTTAGGTGTAAACATCAGTGTAAAAACAAAGTTGACAGGCCTGAAGCAACTTGAAAAATCAGCCGAAAAAGTGAATAAAGGTCAAGTGTTGAAAACTGAAACTTTCCAGAAATTAAAAAACCGATTTTCAGATCAATTACTTCACGCTTTGCTGCTATTGAAGCTATGGAAATTATTCTCATGTGCTTCTCATTGACGTTGCACAACTGATTCAATGTATGTCCAATTTGTTGCTTGCGATTTTTTCACAAAAAAATTCAATAAACGGTTTGAAAAATAGAACGTTTTGTCCAAGAAAAACCGTAAAAAATGTATTCATGGCGCGAAGCGCCTAGAAAATTGACGTTTTTGACCTTTTCCTGTTCAAAAATTTTCATTTTTCATAAAATGACATTTTTCAGTATTTTTTTGTCCAACAGTATGGGGATCCCTATGACTACCATTTGGCTACCTACGTTGTCATGCTTATGACATCTTAATAAGCACTTACCAAATCTTATAAGATAACTGAGGATCTTATGAATTATCCGACAGATGCTTACTAATTGTAAGCATACAATAAGAATTATTTTATCTTGGAAGATTTTGAGCAAGCAGAGAAATATGCTTCCAAGTGCTTATAAGATATATTTTGATCTTACTGTTTATTTTTTCATCGTAAGCACGTGTTCAGCACGTACAGTTTCTTGTAAGATAAAGTTAGGGATCTAACAAGATCAGGTAAGGAATAAATTTCGCTCGCCAGCATGAATAAGATTTGATGCAAAATCTTGTAAGTTAGGATTGGTAAATCCCGGGAGGAGTCGCCCAATGGCTAGCCATATGGCCGGCGACTTCTGGGGGTGTTCCTATAGCACTTTCCCCAATTACATGTGTGAGTGTAAATTACTGTAAATCATTTTAAACTGAATGATGCTAAATCGCGAAAACAGCGTTTTGAATTTAAATATCGACATGATGTGTATAGTCTTTACTTCTGAATTGAGGTTGGGAAAGGTCTCATGTGGATTGATAAATTGGTCGAGCTACTGTAAGACAAACTTGGGAAAAATATCAATTTTTGATGCTACGGCTGCTTTACACTATGAACCTGGGTTATGTTTTGGCGTATTTACGAGAAGTGGAGGCAGAAATCTAGAAAAATATACAGCTCACACAGTTGTAGGACAAAAATTGACACGACTATTCATTTGTAAAGTTACTTAAATAATTGCGCACATCTACAGTAAGACGTGTCCTTTTTGACTCAAAAGTGATACAATCGATGGAACTCAACAGTTCTACGTACTGTGAATATTTTTTTAATTTTGAATTTGATCCTCTGATAGTATTGTGGAATACCTGTGACTTTGTTCTCATATAAGGCGATAAGCTTCTGGGATCTGAGGACCATGCATGGTCGTAAGGTTTGTGAGTACGTTTGAGTCTATAACAAATTCGTTTTTTTTCTACATGAGGACATAAAAATAACGTAAAATTTGAGGAAATACGGACGTATAAGGGATACTGGTGGAGAACATACATATATGAGGCTATAAGCTTGGACAAAAATACACTTTATGTTCTCATGGAAACTCTGTGAACTGCTTTACAGCCTCACATCCTGTGTACTGTACATACTCTTGTAATCTTCCGCAGCACTGACATACAGATTCATCTACGATTTCAAACGAAACAAAGTGCTTCAGTATGGTGACTTGATGTACCTTGTCTGAAAGATACTTCGTTTTCTACAAATGCATGTGAATTAAAAATGGCAACAATTAGCATTCACAAGAATTTTCTAAATACAGTTTTTCATTTAAATAATTGCTTAAGATTAGTTGGGAATGCTCAAAAACTATCGGTCCAATGTGACAATCGGAAAATATGACATTACTTTCCAATATTTATTCAGAAGCATTTGGGTTGTCTCTGCGTCTGTCATTTCAAAGTAAATGGGCTCTAGTTTCGATATAGAATGTATTTTAGCTCTCAAATTAGACCCCAGACGGTTAAACCGTAACAGCGGTTAACTGTAACCGTAACCGCTAACCGTAAAAATTTTGTGCCACGGTTTTAACCGTAACCGTGCCTGCTCTTTACGGTTATAACCGTAACCGTCCTTATTATTGGTGGTTATACTACGGTTACACATATTTTAAAGGAAGGTGCCCCAACATTGCCACCATCCCAACATTGCCACTGTCTCAACATTACCACCGTTTCAACATTGCCACCAAAAAATGCCAACATTGCCACCATCCCAACATTGCCACCATCCCAACATTGCCACCATCCCAACATTACCACCGTCCAAACATTGCCACTATTCCATATGGGGTAAAAATATACCATTTTCATACTACGTTTTTGAAGGTTTTGCATAACATGCTGACATAATTTTGTAAAGCAAACTGAGTGTGTCCATTTTGTAACTTATTTCCTGTTTTACAAATAACTTTTTTTCTCAATTTTACTGAATCAATTAAACACCCCAACCAAGCAGATACACTAAGTGCTCCAAATATCGACGGACTCTAGCACGAAAATCATCATCTTGTAAACCAACGATTTCATTCAGAAAAGCATTTTTTCACGCATAACATTTTCATCCACTTGTATATAGCGAAAAATACCTTGCCTCAGTAGGGCTCCCCCTCATCAGCTGGCGAATTCGCATGTAAAATGATAATACGTTCAAGTAATTTATTAACAGATCAAAACAATATTAAGGCTGTTTTGAATACTCTGTAACGTGTGTAGCACCGGGTGGGAGCGTGCGCCTCCACCAACTGCACAGCCCTGCATCGCCTGAGCGAGTGCAGCAGTGCCCGTCACAACCATCTGAGTGTGGGGCCCTGACTTGTGCGTGAAACATCAAGTCTACGGGTTCAGAGGGAAACGCACGATGGCAGCGTGTGCGCATCGTGACAACTCAAACTCGATTAAAACTTAACAATTTAGGCAACTCGGACTCAAAAACCTCAAAATATCAAACTTGAACTCGACATTTCTGAAATTCTTTGGTCAAAACAGCCCTAATATATATTATGATTTTTTAGATCAAATTCTTTAGTAGTTATGCACAAACTTGACTTAAATGATGGGTTTGCTAAAACCAATTTAGAAATGAATTCAAGGCAGGGCGTGGGTGGCTGAAATCATGGTTTATTTTATTGTGCCATCTTTCTGCATGGTTTGTTGTTCAGCGGCCTGGACGTCCAACCAATTGTTTGTTAACAATCCAAATGTTGTCAAAATAGTTCCAGTTGGGCACATCAAACTGCCCATGGAGGATATTTTTCTTGTTTGGGTTTGCCAAAAAAGACGTTTTCCTTGTGTGAACTACCAGATACCTCATAGTATGTCACAAAATTGGTCA
Source organism: Romanomermis culicivorax (assembly GCA_963922205.1). Lineage (NCBI taxonomy): Eukaryota > Metazoa > Nematoda > Enoplea > Mermithida > Mermithidae > Romanomermis > Romanomermis culicivorax. The sequence continues at coordinate 280,809 of CAWUHX010000344.1, forward strand.
ATTTTTGGCGAATGATCTGATCCTCATATGCCGGGATTGCAACCAGGCATTCCGTACTCAGTTTGGTGGCAACATGGAACACTCTTGATCAGATGAATCCTATGGCTTAATTGTCCATTTTCTTCCTCATAAGCTGCTTTCAGCCCATTTGACTGGAGCCAGTGCATCAGAGATTGACCAAATTGAAATAAACATCCCCTGATATTTATGTTGGCTGGAAGTAGATGACGGCCAGCCTGCATTGCTGCCGATTCGAAATCCATGAGAATTGTGTAAGAGTGCCAATACCATTGAAACGAATGGTTAAATTGTAGATCAAACAACAAAATAATTGTTCATAGGCTGTTGTTCAAAATTTGCATGAATGGCACACCTAACCATGATCCAGTATTCTGATTCATACCTGTAAGAGGTCCGATCAGTCGGGAGCGGTCCGAAAACGTCGAAATTTTTCCCAAAAAAGGCACTTTCGGCCAGTTTTTTCTAATTTTTTCAAGTCTGGGTGGGGGTTGGGGAATTGGGTATATGGTTGGCCAAGTTAGGGGCCCCCCAATTACAGGTATGTTCTGATTGATGAAGTGTTTCTAAATCCAAATCCGAGCTGAATACCAAAAAATCTTGTTCTTGATACAAGAGCAGACATACATCTGTGTCCATTATCCACTGAATGAGCTTCCCTGCCTTGTAAAGTTAAGTTATATTCGATGGGCAGATCATGATGATCTATTATGGGTATCAATGTTTTCTGAAGTTGTCGGTAAAGACTGGAACCATTCTTTTTGTATGGTTCTATTTCCATCTCTATTTCCTCTTGCATTTGCTGATCTGATGGAAATCTGTTTGGAATTTGAGCCACAGATTCTCGAAAGGCACGAAGTGGAGCAATACCCTATTCAGAACATTGCTGAGTCAATTTAAGCCCTTCGATTTCACACTTGATCTTCTGATTGCAGCCAGGGAAATGACCTGTGGTTGAATCTGTCACAAATCTTTCATTTTGAACCGTAACTCTAGCAGACCCCACATTTTCAAGAGGCGAGCAAAGTTTACAAACATAATTGGATAAATGCTTTGAAGATTTCTTTCGGAACAGGTAATATAATTGAGGATTTTGCAATTTGTTGAGGCAACCTGTTCCCCCTACTCGGGGCTTCAGTAAAAGTTAGGCTCGGTCTGGGACTTGAACCCAGGACCTTGTGGCTACCGTCCGCATGCTCTGATCAACTGAGCCAACTGAGCAGCGGAAAAGGCGCTCTCTTTTTGCAACAATTCGTAGTTGAGGTGGCTGCTTTGGCCACTCTCAACATCCCTCCACCATCGAGTTTGACGGACCGTCAAGGGCCACCAGTGTTGAGGCAACCTGTTCCTGCTACTCGGGGTTTCAGTAAAAGTTAGGTTCGGTCTGGGACTTGAACCCAGGACCTTGCGGCTACCGTCCGCACGCTCAAACCAACTGAGCCAACCGAGCAGCGGAAAAGGCGCTCGCTTTTTGCAACAATTCGTAGTTGAGATGGCTGCTTTGGCCACTCTCAACAAATTCGACAATTAGCAAAGTATTGTTCAATTCTTGACTAAGAAAATATTCAATAAGACCAAAGTCAACCATTTTTGTGAAAAGGAAAGAAATACTATATAGGAGTTCGTTGGGTTCATGTACCATTTCATCTTATTTGCATAAAAATAAAACTATTTTAAGCCCTGTTGGAAGGTCAACACCAGGGAAGACGTTATTGCCTACCTGAAGAAGCTGCATGCAGAACGCCTCTGGTTGTGCAAATGTGCATTGAAAAGAGCAAATCCAATTAACTATCACAAGTCAATCATTTCCAAAAAATGAAAATTAAAGATGGCATGATTAATTAACATGTTTCATGAATTTGGAGGCACCCCGTTTGCTTCACAAGGTTATATCTCATTATGTTATGCCAAATTTTTATCCAATATTCCACTTTTAAAAAATGGTGGCAATGTTGGGACAGTGGCAATGTTGGGATGGTGGCAATGTTGGGATGGTGGCAATGCTGGGATGGTATCAATGTTGGGATGGTGACAATGTTGGGATGGTGGCAATGTTGGGACTACACCTTGTAAAGCATGCTACTTTTATTTTATTGAAACATTTCATGCACTCAAATAAAAGCTCTTGCATCTTTTCTTCCAATTTTATAGGACAAGAAAAGAATTTTTCTTGAAATTTAAATTAGGCTGTGGGTAGAGATGCCATGCCTTATGTGTTAATGGGTTTCATAGAAAGTATTCAAAAAAATGAGATGATGTTAGGCTTTTTAAGGGAAATAGGCTAAAATTGTCGCTATAAGGTGCATCTTTTCAACCAAGAAAATTGAAAAAAACTGAACTATTATTTGGTGGTGTTCCTGTATAGTGTGGAAAATTTTGATTATCGACAAAAATTTGTGCTCGTAGCAACTCCTACTTATTTTTGTTGCTTAGATTTGAACGTAAACGACTTTATTTTGACAACAATTTTTTAAAATCTGCTATATATGAATCTTATGATGAAGATATAGTGGATGAGCCTTATGCAAATGAGGCTCTCCTGTCTCAATCTAAAGATATAAAATTGCTGGTAGTATCTTAACCTCTAAATGAGCTGGATTAAAGTCGAAGAATATGGAAATGTTAGTTTTTTTGCAAAAGAAACCTTGCATTTTTGTAGTCTTGTTTTTGAATAGATAATTTTGTAATGCACATATTTTCTCATGCGTAACCGCGGTTATAACCGTAACTGTGAGAAAAACTCATGGTTATAACCGTAAACGCAGATGAGTTCAGGGAAAATAACCATAACTGTAACCGTCAATGTGGCTCCTAACCATAACCGTACCAAAAAAACTCATGGTTCTGGGATCTATCTCAAATACGAAACAAATCAATGTGTTAGTCTGCCCATCTGGAACAAAACATTGCTCGACTAATGTAAGGTGAATTTTACAATCTTCTCTGCTTATTTAATAAATAATTCTTCATTGAAAAGTATGCCCAATTAGTTTTGGCCATTTTAAAATAGCACAATAAATTTTCTGCAAGGTTTTCTGGTAGTCAGTTGGTTAATGTTTGTGGTCGATTCACTTGGCTTTAGTCTATTCATCCTGAAATAAACTTCTCAGGTTCTTCAAAAAAATTACAAGGATGTGAGTGAGGACATAAAAACGAGTACCCATAAAAGTTATAAACTGCACCTACTTTTTATGTCCCCATACTTGTTACCTTATCATTCATTCAATAGCCCGATGCAGCTCACCTATGAACATGCTATGACCTCATTTAGTAAAAGAGCAACATAGTGATACTATGTTGCTTTCCACATACATGCACAGTATGAAAAATCTGCTGGAGGTCATCCAGGACAGGGTAGGGGATAATTTTTTCTTTTTTGATTACCGAAAGAAAGGTTTTTTAACATTCAACATGCAAATTTTAACATCTGTATTAGTCAAATATGTGCAGATACTCGTTTAGTCTGCTTTTCAAAGGGTTTAATGTTACTTCTTTGGAATCATATATGCTTTGTTCAGAAAAACCTTTTAACTACAGCATCATTTTCATTTTCATGACGTTTTTCTCTTGTTTTCTTTCTTATTTTCCTTTCATCTTCTGGATCAATGCTGGGGAGCAGAATCTGCTGGTGGTCAATCAGAGCTTGCTGGGGGTTCAGGGCCCGGTTGCACAACTGTTACCTTCGACGAAGGTTCGACCTTCGCAGGTAGGTTCGACCTTCGCTGCAACCTTCCGATTGCACAACAAAACTTGAAATGAAGGTACGACCTTCGTCGAAGGTTCAACCTTCATTTACTGCATAACGCGAAGGCTCGAGCTAGAGCTGCTCTTCGTGCAAAGGTCACAGCTTTTCGGCAATATTTAACTGTTAATTCGTGGTGAAAATAGCTTATTATTGGGCTTAATCAGCATTTTATGTGATTTTTTCCTTTCGTAACATTAAATTGATGTCACGCTGGCGTTTTCCCTTAGATTAGTGCCATGTGTTTGGTTTCTTAAGGCCCGTTTATACTCCATGTGAGCGAGAGAGCGCGCATGCGCGAATGAAATTAGGGACAAATGCGCGCGCAAAAGCGCATAGCAAATGCTTTTGCTGGAGCAGCGAGAACAAAAACGCGAGCATTCTATGTTGTTCCTTCTTCTAGACGAAAGATTAACTTGTTAATCTAAAGAACCATTCATACTGTACTGTGATATGTATTTTTATGTGTAGACGACAAAGTTAGTTGTATCCTAGCCAGAGTTTCCAAGCAATCTTTTTCAAAACTCATTTTCTGTGAACTTTTTGGACTCGTGTAGGAATTTTTTTTACTCATGCAACTCTGTGTGAAAAGTTTAGGGTTAATTTTTTATGGAGATTGTGTTCAAAAGCTAGAAACCGATTTTTTCGCCGAAATAGTTTTTAAGTGAATATTGTTTATTCGCGAGATGCTATTGTATAAAATGTACAAGCAATAAAATTTGAATAAAAATCCATCAAAGTATGTTATTCTATATACCAGCGTTGACACAAAAATCACAACTAGCATTTTTGCATGATAGTCCAGGCGCGATCATATGTTCAGTGCTGTAATTTGTATTTGAGTGTTTCTCACTTGTTCCAGTCGCTCCTTCCATTCCTAAAAATACAGTACTTCTGAACAACTTGATAAAGAACATACATGTAACGGGGCCCTGAGGTCTGGGAGGGGGTACAATGATCCCCAAAATTTCGGGCAGAGGGGTCTCAGGAAAAAAAATTCGATTTTTTCACGAAAAAAGTCCGAAAAATAGTTCAAAAATAATTATTTTTCTAGAAGGACTGAAAAAAGTGTATTCATGGCGCAAAGCCCCGAGAAACCTTTTGACCATTTTTTGTTCAAAAATTGACATTTTTCATTAAAAAAATTGACATTTTCTTGTATTTTTCCGACGAAAAGTAATGGGGCTCTCACGGCTACCATATGGCTAGCCATTGAATTGGAAAATCCTGGGGTGGGGTCACCCAATGGCTAGCCATATGGTCGACGATTTCTGGAGGGTAGGGGTTCCCATAGCACTTCCCCCAATTACATGTATAATAAAGAGGCAAAAGAAGATTAACTTTGGAAAATGAACATCTGCTTCGTTCTAAATTTTGAGCCAGCATACTTCTGTTATTCGAATAGTTAATGCAGAAAGGGTTTTGCAAACGGCGTCGAGGGTGTGAGGAGCTGGTCCACTGATCGACGATCGCGTTCCCGTACTGACTGCATTGTGATGATACTTTTCGTAGGATAAAAAATCCCGAAAATGTTTAATTTCCTAAAACAAAGTACGCTGAAAGGCATCGATTGCCATTTTATGTATGTCACCGAAAAATTACATTTGAAGAGTTTTTAAGTGAAAGCATGGTAAAGAAATTAAAAGATTAAAATTAAGATTAAAAATGCATTTTTCCTTAAATAAATTTTTTTCAATTTTTGTTTTTTTTATTTGGATTTTTTATTTTGTTTTCAATTTTTTTAATTTATTTTTTTCAATGTTTTCTGTTTTTTCATTTTTTAAATCATTTTTTTGGAAAAAAGTTCCAAAAATCTAGCAAACTTTCTCACCCGATCGTCATACAAGCTTCCCGTACGACTTGAGAACGTAAATCTTTGACCGTCGATTGAAATGATACTTCGATTCGAAATTTCTCAATTCGTTGAAAAAATCAACGCCTTCGTAATTGGCCACACCAGACAAAATTAAACTTCGCAATTTTCGTAGCTTAAAATTTTAAACAATGTTTAATTTTTGCTTCTTTTTTTTCAGGGAAAAATTACAATTTTTTGCTAGAAAAATTGATTACTTTTGAGCATTTTCTATAGAAAAAATTGAGATTCTGACAGTTTTTTTTCTAGAAATGACTTTTTACCTACAGAAAATGCGCTCTTATCATCGTTTTAATTTTTGCTTGAAAGTTGCGAAAAATGCCAATTTTCTACAATGAAAGTTCATTTTCGACTTTTTTAAAGCAAAAATAGCAATTTTTCGCTAGAAAAACTGAACATTCTTGAGCGTTGTGGGCCGAAAATGATCATTTTCTACTAAAAAAAGTCGACATTTTCAACCAATTTTCGATAAAAATATGAATTTTCTAGCGAAAAAATTTAAAAAATGTCTAATTTTTGCTTCAAAAGTTGGAAGCTCAACTTTTTTCCTGATTTTTGCAGGTTTCTGACTCCAAATACTGCAAAATGCTTGGGTATGCTCCTAAAATGCATAAAAAAGCTCCGTAGCCACATTATAAACGTTTTTAAAAATTTGGAAAATTAACAAAATTTTGGGTCCGGTTCTCATGTGGAAAAAAAACCTTGGAGGAAAAGAACGGTGGATCCAACCAGTTGGGAGAGGGTAAATCCTAAATTTGTGGGGTGAGGTTATCAACTAAGTTCCCCAAAATTTTGCTTGGGATCCTTAAAAAATCGAAAAAAGTCAAAAATTTGGAAAATTCATCCCAAAAACGGCCGAAAAAGCTACTTCTTCCGAAAGTTCGGGAGAGGGTCCCAAAATTTGGATTTAGGGTTCGACCAAGTTGGAGATGAGGATACCCTCAACTCAACCTCCCATCCTGCAATTACAGGTATGGGTATACTGCTGCTGTAGCTGCTTTTTTCCTAATTTTTTCCAATTTTTCGGAATTTGGGGGGTTGGGTATAGGGTTCGACGAAGTTGGGGTGGGAGTCCTCCCCCCAACCTCGCCACTAATTACAGGTATGTCTGTGCACAAAAAAAGCTGGTCGAGCAGTGTTGCCAGATGGTTTTAGTGAAAAACCACGAAATGACCCGAAAAAAACACAACAAGAAATGCGAAAACCGCCGCATTTGAAGTGTCAGAAAAGACTGCATCACAGTTACTAAAGTTGGCTCAACTCTCAATTTGATTCTTAAATCAGGAAGAAACGTGTATTCTTGAGAACAAAACGGAAAAAAAAATTTTAGTTAAAAAAACCCAAAAATGTCCGATTTTTTAAGCAAAAAAAAACCACTCAAGCCAAAAACCTAATGCCCACCAACCAGTGTTTTTTTGTGCCAAAACATGGCTTTTTGCACAAAAAAATTGGAATGGCACAAAAAATTTTGAGCCTTTGTGCCGATTGGCACAAAATTTTGGACTGGTCAAACATTAAATTTCCTTGATTTTTAAACATTCTGGGGGCTGAAAATACAAAAATTTTCGGCGCTCTGCGCCGAGCCAATGAATATAATATTTCCTATTTGTATATTTGACTTGAACGCGAACAATTTCTCTTCGAACAGTGTATTAGTATCATTGCAGCAACGTTTATAGGCTGTTAATGACTGATGAATGAAAAGAAATTCTGAATATTCTTTGTTTAATTCAGTCAGATTCGGATTTGAAACTGAAATTCTTACTTTTAGTGTTTGATTGAGTGGGGGTTGGGTATAGGGTTGACCAAGTCGAGGGTGGGGGTCCAAGCATTTGGGTATAGGGTTGACCAAGTTGGGGATGGGGGTTCCCTCCCCCAACCTCTCCCCAATTACAGGTATGTTTCTGACGAAAAAAACGAAAAATTTTAAAAAACTTCCCACTTAAACTTTTGGTCAGTTCGGCGTCCTAATTCTTGCGCTTCCAGTCATTCATAACCTTAAATTATACATTTATAACCATATAACTTGAACGTTTTTAACCGTAATTAGCGCCTCATTTTTGCAATAACCCTCTCTGACTGAATTGCGCAGGTTTTATTTTTCTTCGGCACGACAGAAATAAATTAGATACAGTATAACTCACTAATCCATACAGAATAGTAGAAACAGCTTTACTTGTGGATCGGAATGCAGCGAAGGTTTGACCTCCACCGCGAAGGTCTGACCTTCGAAGGTTCGACCTTCGCTCCGATTGTGCAACCGGAACGAAGGTCGTACCTTGGAAGGTTTTACCTTCGCTGGAAGGTACGACCTTCGGCGAAGGTTCTACCTTCATGAAGGTAACAGTTGTGCAGCTCAGCCCAGATCCCCAAACGTCCCAATGTGCACGTATGGCTTTCAATGCTGAAAGATTTCTCCCACCAGATGCTTTCCGCTGTTACTGCTACTGAGTCGCTACCACACACATCTGAAATAAATTTTTGTATGACATAGAGTCGAACCATTGATGGCGCAGGCGAATCGTTTCATGAGGCTGGCACGCTTTCAGTTGATAATAAAGATGTTAAATCACTGCGAAAAAGTATATGCGAGATGAATACGTTTAAACACTGCTTTTAGAATCTGACCTACAACAACATTTCTGTTCAAAATGTTTTCTCAAAAGGACCATTTGGTTTTCAATATGTACTATGATCTAAAATCAAAACATGTGAAAAATAATAAATGTAACTTCAAATCAAGAGACCAAATGAATCTCGAAAGAAAAGTAGAACATAAATTGTAAGAGGGTATAAGACATTATGACTTTGAGTAAGTGATAGCGTGACAAGTATATATGGTTTAAGAATTGAGGAACATTCTAGATTATAACAGAAAATGTATGTGGGAGACTATAAGAAGTAAAGCCTCTGGTTCATATAACTTTGTAAGCAGGAACATATGAACTGAGGATTTGGGCCTATGGAGATCATAATGATTATTGGCATTTTTCATCTTATGATCTTCTACGAGTCTTTTATTCCATGATATTACCTTTTACGTTCTACGTATATTTTTATGATAAATGTACATATATTTATGATTCTTGAAAGTCTTTGGGATCGCGAATACCAAAAAATCCAAAGAAATCCTCAAGTGATTGTTTGGAATCCATTTTCAGAAAAACAGCAAGAGTTATTAGGATATTCTGCTTTGTTGGAAAGGCACTGCAATCTACTGCCATTTTCTCTATTTTCATCACGCTAACGTCACAGAGTGTGGAACAGGGTGTCTTCAGCAGTAACCATAGGCCGGAGTCAGACAGTGGACATTTATTTTGTAACATTACACTCGCAGTTTCGATTTTTTCTGGTCAAATTACTGAATAGAGAAAATTTTTTTGTGCTCTTCTGAGGCATGCTGTTTGGCAAACATTGCACATTGATCAATGAAATTTTAGCAGTGATTCGACTCAAATCTTTTCTTTTTATTTGTTTATAATCTGAACGTTTTGAATTCTTCCTGCCCTTCGCTGATGGCATATTTAGTGGATTTAATCAGCATTTTTGTATCAACTTTCAGAATGTGCATTAATTTGATTGAAATTTTAACACAATATGTCAGACACCAGTGGCTACAGAAATCAAGAAAAAAATTCTTCTGCATCCTACGGGAAGGTGCCCAAAAAAGACCCCATTGGACTTTTTTGACACTTTAAAATTGAATAAAAAGTGTTAAGTAAAGGATTAGAAAATTTTTTTCATACGAGCATTATAAAGCGCGATCTTCTGCATGCAATGAACATTCGGTCTCAGTCACGTCTTCTCTTAGCTGTGATATTTCGATGCACATGTTCAGACCGTAAAATATAAAAATGTAAAAATTCCAAACTATGAAGTACTGTAGCTATGCGAATTTTGATTTTTATGCAGAATGAATGCTTTCACGATACTCAGCATGGAAAACTACTCAAAATGTCTCTTTTTCAGATATTATTAATTTCCAAGGTATCATAGGTCAATGGAGCAGAAGGTAGAATCTCTCAGAAAAATAAATTTCTTCATGGGAATGTGAAAAGCGAAAATCATTGAGAAAAACACATGCTTATCCGCAGTCGATTTGGACTGAACAGCCTCGAGAATATTACTCAAGAAATGTTAATCAATTAACCATATATTGAAAAAAGTTTTAGCTGTTCTGTTTGCTGCTCACTGACGAAAAAATTCGATCGTTGCTTATTAGCTTACTAGTTTTTTCCGTACTGAACTTGCTTTCATGGAATCACTGCATTTCTAAATGAATGGAGTACCGTTTTTTAACTATTTTCCTAGACTTTTGAGGTGAAAACTCGGATTTTTCCCTCCAATGATCTTCTCTCTTAATTTTGGGCAACCTATGACGCCTTCGGTTGACAACTCACAAATCCGAGCACCATCCTTTGGGCTTTGAACTGTTACACTTTGTTCAGGTATCCTATTGGCTACTGTAACGACCAGTTTTTAGTGATACTTTACTTGATCCTAACGACCGAATGGGGCGAATAATGGACGCAACACGATAGCACAATTATGGGATCGATGATCGCTTGATTCATCAACAATACACAATACAACGCTTGAGACTAACTAAACTTGGTTTAACTGCTTTTGAAAAGAAATCTCGCTTGCAAATAAAAGAATGGGGCCCTTACAAATAACACTAAAATCGCAAAATTCTCCAAGAACTAACTAAATCATGCTTTGCTTCTCTTTAAATAGGGCTTCTGTGGCCACTCGCTTGGCGTCCCGGCAGGTCTCATTTTCGTCAATCTTCTTCCACCAATCGCTGCTTCTTGCTTCATTATTCTCGCTTACTTGGTCATGCCTTCCAATGCTTCCCTAGTACTGTATGCTTTTCCTGTTTTCCTTATGCTTGCTTCCTACAGTGGGCTTAGCCACACTTCTGTGCTTCTGTGCATGCCTCTGTATCTATTTCTTCTGTGTACACATGTTTTGTGGGACCATCACTACCCTTGCACTTGAGACTACTGTCTGGTGGGGCTTTTACTTTTTACTCTGTGCAGGTGTTGTTAACGATTTTTATGAGAAATTAATGTAGCCCTGGAATGTATACTTTAGTGTAGGTTCTAGGGGACCAGCTGCCAGTGTGCAATTTAATTGGGGCGTCTTATTTGGGTCAATAGCGGCTACTGGGGTGTGGAAGGATCAAAATGAAGTACTTCACATAATTTTACAGGAATGTTTGGGTGTGAATCCCAGACACCCTTGAGATGATAGATTAATAATAAGAATTTAAACTTAATAATGAATATCACATACTGTACATTTTGTATTTACAGTACTGTGTTAGCATGTAGGTTACACTAGAATGGTACAATTGCATGTGGTGACTCCATCATGCTGGGCATTTACCATGTCACTTTACACTAGTTACATGTATGTTTATACAGATGATATATGCAAAATCAATGTCTATCAGACGGCATGGATTGTTGTTGGCATGTGGATCGGGGTATCTTTTTTAATTTTGTTAAGAAATATAATAGTGTTTTCGTTTGTATACAACCATAATGTTTTGTCGAACATGTTTTCGATTTTATATGAGGTAAAATTATAAAAAATTATATTTTTGGCCGATCTTTCATTTGCAAATAACACGGTAAATTTTGTTTCGTTTGACTGCATTGCTGAACTCAAAAGGAAAGATGAAGTTTGTTTCAATCAATTATCTTTTGTATTAAAAAAGAAATTAAACAAGAAGATTTTTCATTTTTTTCCCAAATTTGTTTAAGATAGGCAGTGGGCTGATGAGGTACGAGTAGTAAGGCCCGCCAGTATAGGGGGGGGTATGGTTCAGCATATCCCTATCTTTTGTGTATCCCCTGTAATTTGTGGTTTTTGGCCGATTTATAGGGCCGATATAAATTGAAAAGGAAAACTAAAATGAGCAAAAAGAATCGAAAAGAAATTAAAACAAAACAGAAAGCAAGTATGAAAAATGACTTCCTCCCTGGGCAGAGAAAGTCTTTCAAAAATTTGCACCTCCGGATCCCCTTTGACAAAAAGGCGCCACCTGCAGGCCTAAATATGCTTCAAGATATCATTCCTGAAAGATTTTTCCAGTCAGTAAATGTCAGATTGGTCAGATTGGTCAGGAATGGTCTGTTCTATGAGTAAAATCTGGAAAAAGTCTATATGCGATGAAACATTATTCCTAGGGGTGCATGCATATAAAGTTGATCACCTGTGAAAAAATGACCAAAAAGCTCTTTTATAAAAAATGACCAGAATGAGCCTGGCATAAAAGCATGTAGAAAATTTGGAGAGTTCAAAAATCTTTACGTAACAAAAGAAAAACTTTTGAATCAATGTATCATTTTTAGGAAGAAATTTAAGAAAAATTTTAGGAAAAATAGGGAAAATAGAAGAAGAAAAATCTTTTTTTTGATTCTTGAGTGACAACAATGATGATGACAAAAATGGAAGCAATATTTATAGCATTTATTGCTGTGTTAAGGGCTGCTTAGGTAGGGTATGGTAGGTTGATAATATGAATATAATTTGTTTCAATTTTCAGAATTAATACGAATACAATTTAAATATAAAAAATATTATTATTAATTTAGAGCCATTTTTAATGATGATCAACGATAACACTTGGGCATCAGTATTTTGGGAGGAGGCATCGGTCGAGTTCAAAAACTGGTGGAAAACCCAGCATAGGGAGCAATATCCAGCTAGGACTGAACCCTTTTGGGGTTTCATAAAACCCCTACACAGGATTTTCAAAAACGGCATACTAGACGACAAACAATTAGCTTTGCACCTGTGGAATATCCTCCCATCCTGTGCCAGGGCTCAATGGATTGGGGTCAACCAGCAATACGTCAACCACCACTTACCATTAGTGCTGCCTCATTTCTAGTAAGTTTGGGTGTTATACTTAAAGACATGTCTTAGTTCTATAGAGTTATAAAAATTGTTATGACCTTTCACTGTAATATTTTGAGGTAAGCATGAACAGGTTAAATTGTACTAAAAACAAACTATAGTACAGATTTTTACAATTTAGTTAAAAGGCAGGTGTTAACGTATAGTAGAAGAAACAGTAGTAGAATTGTATGGTAAATAATTGGTATAACAAAGAGATAGTTAACTTCCCTAAAACTCACCAAAGAACAGGTGTTAATTACTGTATAATAAATTTTGTACTGTATGTATGCATGCATGCATGTAAGTGTGTAGGCAAATCCTTGAAACATTGTTTCTAGAATATTCTAGGTTTCAACTATTTACAAAATTTTTGTACAATAAGAAAAGCTACAAAGTTTATGTACGTAAATATAGATTTGACAATGCAAGGAAAATATATAGTAAGAAACAACCAAGAAATAAAAAAGAGTGTTAATAGACTTTGACCTACTAGTAAGCATTTAAAAAGTATATATATATATATATATAGTATATATTGGAACAAAAATTTTTGTTTTAATCAAAATAAGTTTTAAAATTTTAGTGCTTACGAGTAGACGCAGCAGGCACGGTGGTCATCGTTGTATATAATTATATATTAATTTATGTAAGTAAAAATTTCTGCAAAAACTTTTAGAAACTTAATGTTTTTTTTCAGGTATTATTATTTGTATATATTTTTTTATTATTGTATGATGTTTAATAAAATAAAATTAAATTAAAATCACTAAAATTTTCTTTATTGCAATTTATATTAGTGTTTGTTACTTCAGAGTTCTGGTGTGTCATCTGATGGACAATGAAAAGGGGTGACTGTAGTAAAATAATTAGAGGTGCATGAATGGATGGATGAAACAGCAAGTGAGATGTAGAGACACCATGTGCAAAAATCATTGCATGAAAAGTAGAGTGTTGTCTATATCAAGATTTATATAGAGTTTTTATGTAGTTCTTAGGGTAAAAAAGAATGAAAAGGTGTGAGATAATTACCGAGAGTACTGTAGAAAGGAAGGAAAACCATCTATAATGAGGGATAGATTGAATGACTAGTTCAAAATAATAACACATAATGAGGAGGATCGTATTGATTCAATAGAAAGTGTTCTTGCATAAATAGATCAGCCTGTATAGGGGCCGTTAATTCAACAACTGTACTGTTTTTGAACATTCAAGATCTTTCCAAAGCACCCTTGTTTTTCTTTATATCAAGATCATCACCATTTTCAAAAGTATAACCACCAGCTGTAACATGTGTCGATTAAGCATCACAACCATAGTTCAATTCCATTTCCAAATAAGATTTGAAAATGTATCTATCCCCACTGAAATGTTGAAATGTTAAGATAAAAAAAACATGTGAACATACATTTAATTATTAAATTTACCTCTCAGATATTGATTTTCCATTTAGATAAATTTTGATCTGTTTAAAAAATGTCTTGCTGATCAAATTAATTGGTGGTACAATGTTACCATTGATATTGTTGTTGGCAACCAATGTCAAAGTGCAAACAGCATCATTAGCTTTCATAATTCGTATAGTAAAATATATAAAATTTTTTGATAAATCCAATATATATGTGTTGTGCGTGAGAAAATAAATAGAGGACCAATTAAGCTGTGTAGCTTGATGATTTATCCTGCATTTTTAGCAGAGACGTATGGAACGTACAAGAGCGTGCGGAATGCTAGAAATGGAACACTCGGAGTGTATGACGAAATTAACGCAATGATAATCATACGCAAGAGATGACAGGCTCATAGAGAGCTCTATGTCAAATTAACCAGGGATCTTCGCTCAAGTCGTCAAAGGTTTTCAGATGCTGAAACTCGGGCTGTACTATCTTAACTGATTCAGAGTTTCACCTGCTTATTCAAACTATTTTCCAAATAGTCTGACTCAACCTATACCACACACTCAAAACACAATTTACTAATGTACAAATTGCCGCCTCAAAACTCTAACTCTCCACACAAACAGAAAACACAACTGTCTGGCTACAGTACAAATGATCTCAATTGAAAACATTTTCACAATTTCTTCACATTGTAGCCACGCCTCTTCGGGGGTCTCCTCACGATCTTTCTTTCCCTAACTTGCCGATCTTTTACTCGAAAGCGACACGAACTTTGCAATGACGTCAATTTGCCCCACAACACTCCCCCCCCATTCTGATGTAAATCGCCTTAAGCGATTTCGATGTGTCGTGTGAGTTGACGTTTGATCGCATGAGAGCATTTAGCTCGTTTTTTGGCAATTTTTCTCTTTTTTAAGGCTTAAAGGCTTAAAGGCTCTCTTTTGCACTCCTACCCTGGGGTCAACTACACAAAGAAATAAACAAAGAAAATGTTAATGATATTATCACAAATGTTACCACACAAAGCGATGAGCAAATCAAAACTAGTATTTTATACCGAGAACTTTTAAAATTTTAGAGATTTGAAAAAAAATATTCTAGTGGAAAACAATAGACTAGTGAAAGAAAAGAAATGCGTTTAGCATCGTGATACTCATTCCTCTTTCGAATCATTTCGGCGGGAATCCGTGACCTTTCGGCAAAACTTTCGTTGGAGTTTTGCTCATTTTCAGAATGCCAGGTGGAGGCATCTGCATTCCTTGGCTTGTAGTCGGCACTCGTGGGGCTAGGGCTCATTGTGCAGCTCCCAACGACGTCCGTATTCCGATAACCGGTGGTTGAGTTGTCGCCGTTGTAGTCATGGCAATGATCCAAGCCGGTGTCATTTGATATTTTGGAGGCACAGCCGGTTTTGTCAGGGTCATCGCCTCTTTGCGTTTCTTTTCCTCGGCTCTCTTATCCATCTCCATTTGGTATTGGCGATGGATATCTCGAATGATGGCTTTTCTTTCTTTGGTAGCCGGATAATTGGGAGCTTTGGTATCGGTCAAACATTGCGAAATGTATCGTAGAGCCATGGAGTACGAATTATCGGTTGTTTTATAGTCGTATGCTTGACGCGCATGGAACAGGAACAACATAAGCTGTGTTATAATGATAGCATTTTCCGCGCCATAGTATTTGTAATAATCGCACATCCAGCTTAGGAGAACTGTGGTGAGTTCTTCCGTACAATGTGGATCTCGATGCAAATATCGTGCTTGAAAATAGTCAGGGAAGTCCTCAGCTATTTGTTGCGAAGCCCCGGTGGCTTGTCGTAAAATCGTGGGATCGAAATTTAAATGAGCACCATTGAAGTAATTAATAATAATTACTTCATCGGTAGTTCGTGGTTGAATTTGGGCCGTTATAGGCCCAGTAGGTACGCTGGGGTACCATTCTTCGGATGGCGTGCATTGTTTGCCAAATCGTCGATGCGGTATTTTGTACTCTCACACGATTCCTTGTAGTTTTTGTTGGATGGTAGCCACTTTGGCTTGTTGCAACATCGTCGGTTCATCAATCATTTTTTCAGAGTCAGCCATTGGAGGCTGTTGACCCTCTAATTCTTCTTTTCCCAACTGATCTGGTTTCAAAGCGCTGGCCCATTCGATTCTCTCTTGACGATCTTTCGAATCGCTGGGATGTTCTCACTGATAGTCGCGATCATGATGGTATTTTCTCAGGCATTCGTTCGATGCGTATTCACCATGATGATATTTAAGGCTACATAATCATCACTTTCCTTTCGTGCAGTAGACTGTGAAGGTCATTCTCGCGTTCTCGAGTCAGTTCCTTTTCGTTCTCTACTTCACATGTCTTCTCGCGAATTGCGACATTTTTTGATGGTGGCACATAATTGGAATCTTCTGGATGAGATTCCAGGTAGTCCTGAATTGTGCCCAATTGCCGATCGCATTTTGTCTTCGGAACAACGAAAATTGATAAGCTCTAATGTGGGGAATAGGTTCACCATGTTCCTCGCATAGTTGATCTTTTTTAATCTCCAAGACAGGAGTTGTGCTGTCTGTGCTGACAGGCGTAGAGGTGTCTACCTCATATTTTTTCAGTATTTTATATCACATAGGAATTATTCGCGGTGGTATCATTTTCGAATCATTGTCATCTTGGCCTTCCATTTGAGAGTTGTCTCTCAGCGATGAAGTTTTTACCAACGCGGCTTTTTCTTGATACTCCTCACCTTTATCCCAATCTATCTCGTACTGACTATACCATAGATTCTTAGATGATGGTGTTAGTGAAGATGTGGTTTTGGCCATTGTCATCGGCGCGGTAGTATCAGTTCGGATATGTCATCTTCTTCGCTATCGATCTGTATGATATCGGTTTCGGTAGGGATTTCGGTTTTTACCATGAATGATTCTTCGGTAATATCTTTTATCAAAGATTTGATGGCCATTGCCGTTTCCTTATTGAATTCAGTTTAAGTGGTAGCTTGAGTAGGAGCCTGAGTAGGCGTTTTCGTCAGGCATTCTCCCGTCAACATTGTGTCTGGGAATATGGGTAGGTTGGAGCTCATTGTCAAAATGTTGTTAGGTGGAAAACAAATGAGCTGTTCGCATTTTTGAGATGTCAAGATTGGTGAATTATACGAAAAATAGTAATAAGGGTTTTCCTTATACTTCTTTTTTGTTACTAATTCGGTTTCGTTAGACAGGAAAACTGTCATTTCAGAATATGATAGGTCGCATGAAATATCGGTTTGTGTACACCAGTTGTTTGTTGTCATTACGATTCTTTTCGACGATGGGTATACGACTAGCCCATTCCACCAATTCTAATTCAAACGTACCATCACGTTTTATCCAGTTTTGTTCCCATATGAGATCAATATCGAGACTATCGCTTTTCGACAATAGTTTCGGAATTTCATTTTTGATAATCGCTCGCAATTCCGTTTTGGAATGTGGGGAGCAGATGTGTAAGACTAACAGCATGGTTCCTCAGATGGCATTCATCTATTCGTTATGGTTAGGAACTGAGTATAGCAGCGTTAAAGCCGGCGCTTCTGCGATTTGATGATCGAATTTCATTTCGTATATCAGCCAAGTTTCGGGAGGGCTGTACCTTGAAAACGGATTATTTATGACCAAATTAAAGTTCGTTTGCTTCATTTCGTCACTCATAACCATATTTTGGTATGTTTCAGACAGAAATAGGAGCGACATGGGCGCACGGACAGCATGATGAATGCTGGTTATGTTGTTAGAGCGTAGAGCTCTGTCTATAACTTGAGCGCATATATGGGCGTCATCGTACGGTTCGAGTTTTCCGTTGTCGGTCGAAGATGACGTGTTTTGCTTGCTACCCTTTATAGACGGTAATTTCGAAGAGTCCATTTTTTGGCCTAACGATTTAGTGGTGTGTTCCACATTGGCGTGATTATACGAACAGTAGTGCAAATTTGGAACCTTATAATCATAAAATATGATTTGGTTCAACGCCCATATTTTGTCGCGCATGATTGTGTGCAACATGCTTTTCGAAAGCGTCAGCTCTATGATGCCGAATGTGCCCTTTTCGTCGCCATCGCAGTCCATGTTCCCATTATCATATAGGTTTTGCACCGCGATATGTATAAATTTGGGTTGTAGAAAATCATGAGGAAAGATTTGTATGTTATTGTATATGCTGTCGACGAAACTGTAGCACCCCTAGGCTAAGAACATCAAAATGGGGTAATAAGCGTCTAATATCGAGTAAGTTATGACCTGCTCATCAGGTTTGCCAGCTTGGGCGATTGGGTCATTTGCTTGAGGGAAGTACAGTGTAAAACGCTCTACGTCCAACGGGAATGCATCGGCGACTATTCCTTTTAGTTTTTTGTTTTCCGGGCACAGGCCTATGAGGCGTGCCCTTTCCTATTTTTCGGGCGAAGGTTCAATGTTTTCCAGTATGATTTGGATATCAACCAAAATACTGGGAGCGAGCACATTAGAGTGCGTTTTGCGAGCGTCGGGCGAATAAAATTTGCATAGGTACATGTCCTTCAAACATTTCCAGTCGTCCGCCTGATCGAAACTGATAACGATGGTCTTAGGAGCCGATATGAATTCGTAGAATGCTGTCCAATCATCAGGAGTAGCCACTAGGGCTTCAAACATAATAGTATGTCCAGTTGGGAATGCCAACTGAATGAACCTAGCGACATGAGCCGCGTTTTGGTTTTGTACATTCATTTTGGTCTTCTTATGAATATACAACTGATACATCGAAATTTTCTCGACATCAAAACTGACCAATACGTGGCCTCGAAAATTTGGTTTCGAATGCGCCATTAATGCACTTTTCAATTCGATGCTTTCGAGGTATGTCGGGTCGCGCAGGACATTGAGGGGCCTGGCCTAAACCATTTCAAACCATCACTCGAACTCTGTGATTCTTATCATCCGTTTTATATTGTATTCTATAAAATATCACAAAATTTCGATTAATTTCTGTTAGATTTAGTTTCGCATGGAAATGTCAATCTTTCCAATCACCGTGTGCAAATCTTCTGGTGAAGTTACTGCGACTCAAATTTTATATATCAACGGATTGATATATTTATTTTTCCCAGGGGAAGAGAAACCCGGAGTTTCTATTTTTAAAAGACTTTAGTCTAATCGGCAGTGCAGAACTTACCGTCCGCAAAGAAGAATCAATCATCCTGACGATGGTGTTTCTTTTGATATGAAACGTATGATATGAATCTTGAACCTTAAAATATTTTCGAAAAATCGGCGGTGGGTTGATCAGTGATGACGTGATTCCCGAACTCTGCAATGTTGTTGCCTCGGACCCGCTGGTCATCTTTCTTTATTTCAAATTCGATTTGTTTGTATCGAGCAATTGATACGATCCAACCATTCACTGAGCGTTTCGATTTAGCAAATGAGAAATTAAGAGCCAAAAATCTTGCTAAAAAGATGAAGGTGTAAAGTGGAAAGTTGTTAACCACAAATTCAAATTTTCTTGCACATGGCAAAAAATGTAAAGTTCAGATTGGGTGGGACCGGAGGAAGATATTGCTACGGCGCGCTTTAGCTTTATTTTCTTATTTTTCGCTACTTCTTAGGGAAGGTCAATTTCTTCAAAATGGTCGTGAATATACACAAAACTGGGCGACAATATCACACACATTTCTTTCACTCATTCCACACAGAATCCGAATTAGCGCATTGAGCGCGTTTTTAGATATCTAAAACTTTTTACTAATTGCTTTCGCTTTTAATTATAAAATAATTACGATTTTTATTAGCAAAATTAAAAATTAATGTTAGTCGAAATGTAACAAAATATTTACAAATTTTAATTTTTTTCCGAGTCTCGAAGGTCCACTGTCTTCTAATTCTAGAATTGCCGATGCTGTGCGAGGCATGTATGGCTTTACGCGAGAAAGCGAGACTTTCTGAAATTATCCGGGACAATCTAAACTATTGAAATTATGACGTTTTTCGAGATTTCCGAGTTTTCGACCACTATGAAGGGTCCGATATAGTCTTTGTCGATTTTAGTTGCTTTTTTTGTTGTTAATCAACAGTATTAGATCGTTTAGATCATATTTCTGCTCTTTCGCTTTTTTATCGAAGTATCGTTTATGCGATTCAGACGCATTTTTCAGATTTTCCGAAACTTTGTTATATAACGTTAGTTGCGCTCGCATGAAGATATACTGATAAGCGTCATAGTTTAGCGGTAATGCAAGACTTTTAGCGCAGTCGAAATCAATAGCGATTCTGGGTTCATACCCTCGCAAAAGTCGAAACGGAGAAAAGTGAGTAGCTGTGTGAGGAACAGCATTATAGGCCAATGTCGCAAAAGGTAAATATCGTTCCCAATTGTCGGGATCTTCAGCCGTGAATTTTTTGAGTTGCGAAATCAACTTTGATTGAATCTTTCGACCATTCCGTTACATTGCGGGTGATATGCAGTTGTGTTGATTTTCTGAACCTTTAGTAGTTTCGCAATGTCCTTCATCAAGTTGGAAGTGAATCCTGAACCCTGATCTGATAATAAATGTTTCGGGCTTCCATGAACAAAACTACGTTATTTACAAAACTTTTGACTATAGTGGCTGGTTTTTGATCCGGAATCAAATGAGCGCTTACCCATTTAGTGAAATAGTGTTGAAATACAATGACGTATGATCTCTTCTCACCGAGAGGGGAAATGTTTACTATGTCGGTCATGACGATTTCAAATGGATATTTCGATTGTATCGGCATAAACAGAGGTGGTTTCGGCAACTGTGAAGTTGTTTGTTGACTTGTTTTGCACGTTTTGATCCATTTTATGATCGATTCTCCCATTTTTGGCCACCAAAAATGCTGTTGGATCATTGCTGTAGTGCATCTATGGCCTTGATGGCTTAAAATCTTTGCGCCATGGAATTGATACAAAATGCTTTCAATCAAAGTAGTCGGAACTGCTATTGTGGAAGCTGTATTAGCTTGTTTTGAAGTTCGGTATACTATTTCGTTTTCGGTATGAAAAGCAGATAGAATCGTAGAAATTTGTTTTTGTTCCAAGATTTTTACCAACTTCAGGATGTACAGATCTTTTCTCTGAGCTTCTTTGATTTTGTCTGGTGATTCTATGGTTACTAGCCGTTTCTCAGGCTGTTGAAAGTCTTCTTCAAACGTTGGCACTTTATTCTGAGATAGGAGTTTACTTCTTTCTTCTTTCTGTGTCATTGACCTTGTTATGGCTGCTGCAATTGTCTTTTTGTGTTCATGAAATGTCAGTCTAAATATTTTGTTCGTTACTTCTTCGCTAGTTATTGACTTCACTCTAGCACGAGGCTCCTTTTGTGACAAAAAATCAGCGCAAGCGTTTTCTTTGCCTTTCACCTATTCAACTCGATAGTCGTAGTCTTGAAGCTTTATTGCGAAGTTCTGAAGTCGCAAATTTCGATGTTTTTCTTCTTTGATCCATTGCAAGGGCTTATGGTCAGTTCTGACCATTAATTTTTGACCATATACATAGTGTCTGTACCATTGGAAAGCTTCTACTATTGCAAGACATTCGTGCTCAGTTGTACTGTAGCAGGTTTCTAGGTCAGAAAGAACTAAACTATTGTATGCGATGACCCATTGATCATTTTCGTTTTCTTCATACAAAATCGCATCAGTTGTGCTAGCATCAGTTTGTATGATGATTCGTCATCATAGGCAGGATATCGCAAAAAAGGATTCGAGGTTAGAGATGTTTTATCTCGTTAAACGCTGTACGATGTTCTTTGCTTATTTCATATTTCACGTTTTTTTGTAGTAGTTGATAGAGTAGTTGCGAAAGAGTGGCAAGATTTGGTATGAATCGTCTACACCATTGGACAAGGCCCAAAAAACTTTGAAGATCTTTCACAGTTTTTGGCATTTCATAGTTTACGATTGCGGAGACCTTTTCAAGATCAGGCGAGATTCCGTTTTCGCTTAGCAGGTGACCAAGAAATTTTACCTGTTTCAGTATGAAATCGCATTTATCAGGTCTCAACGTTAGATTCATGTCACGAATAGCTTCAAAGATCAGTTGGATATGATTTAGATGATCATTATACCTTTGTGAATAAACTATGATATCATCGATATAGACCAAACAGATTTTCCAGATATATGGATGCAGGATCCGTTCCATTAGTCTTTGAATTTCAGCGGGAGCATTTTTCAAACCAAACGGTAAAACTTTGAAACGAAACAAGCCTTCTTGACTAACGAAAGTAGTTTTATCACATGAAGCAATGTCTAAAGGGATCTGCCAGTACCCTGCTTTCAAGTCTAGAGTTGAGAAAAATTGTGCATTACCTAAAGCATCTAGATAGTCATCAATTCTTGGAATCAGAAATTTATCACTGGGAGTAACTTCATTTATACCTCTATAGTCGACTACGGGTCACCAACTTCCATCTTTTTTGGTTACCAGAGACATAGGCACAGCCCACGATGATTGCCAAGGTTCTATGAGGCCTTTTTCTAGCATTTCTTGGATTTTCTGACGAACCATTGGTCTTTGTTCAATCGGCGCACGGTAGTAGTGTTTTGTGACTGGTTTTGCATCACCAGTGTCTTTAGAGACCCTTAACTGGTGAGTGAGAGTAGGCTGATCTCTACGGAGACTGCTTGAAGACTTCCATAGCGATTTTTCTATCTTCATCGTCGATATTCGACTTTTCGGTCATTTTTTTGAGAGCAAGTCGAAGTTTTTCTTCTTCCGACATAGTCGACTGGTCTTTAACCGAAGTGGCTGGCTCATAGTCTTCTTCATGATCGCTTAGTGACGTGACGGTCATTTTTGATTGTTCGAGTCTGAATTTAACCTCAGCGATGAGCTGGTTAGGTTGCAGATGGATACCATTCAGGCTATTATTGACGAATAATAGTGGACATTTGCCTTACATTATGTTGATTATTGCCAATTGGATTGGATATTCGCAGTTTTCTTTTCGGAAGTTCAGGAGTTGAACTATAACCCTTTTGAAGCTTTCATTTGTGAAAGGGAAGATTTTCCCATTAACCCACATTTGAGAATTCCGTTCTACGAAGCATGATGAGATATTCAAAATTGGTAGCGATCTGTTGATTTTCAGGATTTGTGTTTGACTTTGTCCTGTAGAAGTATTTGAAAATACTTCATCATAGGGCGCTTTTTCAATCAGTTTCAAAACTAAATTTAGTTCTTGTTGAATGTCTATGATTCTGATGAAATTTCGCGAAAGTTTATTATGGCTCAAACGCTCGGATGCACTAGGAAATCGGTTCCTAGGAGGCATTGCTCTCCTGCGGTAGGTAGAATCCAGCATTGTACTAGACGCGTTCCGAAAGATGAGTTGATTTTGAAGATTATCGGACCTGGGGCATCGACAATAGCACCCTCAGCTACTTTTATCTGCGCAGATGTTTCTAACGTATCATAGTCAATCCGCAAAGAGCGTTTAGCTAAGCATGAGGAAATGACTGAACATTGGGCACTGGTATCTGTCAATGCTTTCGTTTTGATTTTTCCAATTTCAGCATTGATATGAAAAGCTTGTGTAGGAGCGTATAAGCTCAGAAGTTTGATGTCTTTTTGGGAACATTCTTTGATTCGACACAGGCTAGATCTCACGATCCACAGTTCGGTAGGTTTTTCGATTGTGAAATCAGTGATTCCGGGAGGGACGAAGAAATTTGTAGCTTTTGATGTTTCCATCAGTTCAAGCATATTAGCCGTACTAGTTGTCGGCTTCATTGGAACAAAAGATTTAGGTGGGTTAAACACCGTTTTATTTTCTGATGACTAAACTTGTTGCAAAAATTTCTGAGAAGTTAGCTGAGTCTTTATAGACTGTGAATTATTCATCAGATAGTAGTAATGCTTCTCAATTATCTTTTCTTGTGGGGATTCAGAATCACAGAGAGAAATGTTTGCCACATCTATCTGATAGCTTCAATTATCGTGATTGAAAAATCAGTTATTTTGGTCAAAATTTTGATTCTGATTGAGCATGTAGTTATGCATATTTTGTTGAAAACGAGGACGCCAATTATGGCTTTGCCATTAATGATTCAGTTGCTGTTGCCGAGGCTCGGTAGCCTGTGGTTTTAACTGATAGCATTCGGAGCTGTCATGCTTACACTGACCATGATAGCTGCAATATTTTGCCTGTTGTTCATGTGACTGATTTCATTGGAAATTTCGATTTTGAGAGAAATCCCGTATAGGAATGTTTTCTCTATTCCGGAAATTCGGACTGGTTCCGCGATCGAATCGCGACCTTCGATTTTCGAAATTATTGGCGTTTTGTGAATTTTCTCCGATTCTTAACTTTTCTAAGACTCGTTTTATGCTTTCCTCTAATTCTTTAGTCTTCATTAGAGTCGAATTTTCTTGAAATCTAACACTATTTCGCTGTCTAGAGTTATCTCTATTTCGGGATTGAGAGTTATCTCTGAAGCGAGGTTTCAAATCATTTCTGAAACGCGACTGTGATGGTTGTTCTTCCGACGGATTTTCGAGTTTGTTAACCAGTATAGAGTTTTCTACTCTCACAGTTGTCTGTTTATTCGCTCACTGGATTTTCTGAACTTTTATGATGGCTATAGCTAAGTCAGTGATCATTTCTAGAGTACTCGGGTCAATCGAGACTGTAAATTTCCGGCATTTTCCAAAGAAAAGTTGTGATAACTTTTCTATGGCGATACTGAGTCCTTCTGTCATAGTACAGTAGATGTACCTAGGTACTGATTCGATTCAAGAAAGCTGATGGATCTTCAGTTTCGAAAGGAGTGATGGACTGGAGCTCACATTGGAGTGTAT
Organism: Romanomermis culicivorax; assembly: GCA_963922205.1. NCBI lineage: Eukaryota > Metazoa > Nematoda > Enoplea > Mermithida > Mermithidae > Romanomermis > Romanomermis culicivorax. The sequence goes on from CAWUHX010000344.1 coordinate 305,584, forward strand.
CTTGATCGCGATTTGGTGCATTCATACACATCAGAATCTGTTTCACTTCATCGTAGGATTGGACATCTCGTATGGTGTTCATGGCACCCTCGCAAGTCAAGCGACGCGATGTGTGAAGTTTCACATACTCAGATGCATCAAGGCCAAACTCGTTTTCGAGGGGGATGAAGAATTTCAGAACTTGTTGATTTCGGGTCGAATTATCTAATTTTTGTGGCGCTATCTTTTTACATAAAGTCTTAATTCTCATTTCATCATGGGCCAAAGATCTATGCACCTGAGAAGATGGGATAGACGGAAAATTTATCTGAGAGTTTAGTGCGTTTAGCACGTTAGAGCGGTCAAAGGTTTGTGTTGGGATGATCAGATCATCATCGTTGTCGATTATACCTCGAAAACTAAGTTGACTTTTTCCATCGCTAGTGGCGCTTTTCGGTTTATTCGATTTCAGAGACTGAGTGTAAGAGCTCGTAGGTCTTGTGATATTTTCGATTTCAGGAATGTTCGGTTTCAATAGGTCTTCTTTCTGAGCTTTCATCGCTTTTTAATCTTCGAGGATTTTTCGATGCTGAGTCGCTATCGTAACCATTCCACTTAACGCGTTAGTGGCATTGCCACGAAAATTTATCATTTTGGCATCACATTTTTGCATTACGTCGATATACGCGTCATTATCGAAGATTTTTCGAGTATCAGTCTCTTTCGGTTTCGGTTTTAAAAAGTTGAATTTTCAATTTTCGAAGATTTTTGGAGATAGAGATCGTGAAGTTTTTCGCATTTTTTGTGGAGCGGACGTTTGCGGTAAATCAAAATTATGCTTATCTGCTTCATAGAGAAGCGGTAGATTCACATTTTCATGGTCGAAATTTTCGATATCTCAATCATCGGGATTTGCTAGTTTCTTGTAGAAACCTTTTTCATAACCTAGCGCTGTAGAGCGACGTGTGCAGTTTTCCTCCATTTTTCAGGTCGATTCTGGTAGTTTTTCAGATTTTCGACTTTTCGCAAATTTCAGCGTTTCCTCAACCTTTAAATGAGCTGGTATGGTCACCAAATTATGTTGTGCATGAGAAAATAAATAGATGACGAATTAAGCTGTGTAGCTTGATGATTTATCGGGCGTTTTTAGCAGAGACGTACTGAACATAGAAGAGCATGCGGAACACTAGAAACCGAACACTCGGAGTGTTTGACGAAATTAATGCAATGATAATTGTACGCAGGAGATTGATGGGCTCGTAGAGAGCGCTATGTCAAATTATCCAGGGATCTTTGCTCAGGTCGTCAAAGGTTTTCGGATGCTGAAACTGGGGCCGTACTATCTTAACCGATTCAGAGTTTCACCCACTTACTCAAACTATTTTCCAAATAGTCTGACTCAACCTATACCACACACTCAAAACACAATTTACTAATGTACAAATTGCCGCCTCAAGACTCTAACTCTCCACACAAACAGAAAACACAACCGTCTGGCTACAGTACAAACGATCTCAATTGAAAACATTTTCACAATTCCTTCACATTGTAGCCACGCCTCTTCGCGGGTCTCGTCATGATCTTCCTTTTCCTAACTTGCGGATCTTTTACTCTGAAGCGACACAAACTTTACAATGACGTCAATTTGCCCCACAACATATGAATCAGATGAAATATCAAATTCATAGGGTCCTCCATTAGTACAAGGATTTTGGAGCTGAATTTCCAACCAAAAACTTCTACACATAGCGATATAAGTTGGAGGTACAGTAAATCAATCTAGTTCAGTTTTATTATAAGGAGATGATGCAGCATCAATAAATTCACTCATTTTGAATAGATATCCATCAAACTGAGTACTCTACGTGGAGTCTTTTTTAAGGATGAGGAACATCGTTTTAGGTGTTTACGATTATGTCATTTTTGATGCTGATAATGAAGATGATCATTATTCAACTTTTTATTGCTCTCTATATGTACCCTAGAATTTATATGTTTATGCTTCCCTAGACCTTTTCCTTTCTGAATGTGGTCACACATCTCCTGTAATAAGGTGCCTGCTGCATTTCGTCCATGCTCAGCAACACTTTTTTTAAAAGAATAACCTTCTACCACATCACATGGAGTTTTGGAACCTGCAACAAGTGAATGTTTTCCTGTAGACTTTAACAATGGCATAGCTAGGTGCCACAAACTCTTGAAAAAATTACCTACTCCTGCTCCCTGATGTCTATAATAAAATGGATATGCTGCTCTCAAGCCTCTTAAGGCGCCACCTAGTTGGAAGTGATTATCTTTAATGCTATGTTGATAAATATTGACCCAGTAATCAACAGTTTCAGGGATAAATACTGCATGCATATTTTTCTTTGTAAATCAAAATGAACAAGTAAATAAATAAATTAATTAATTGAGAGTGTTTGCCAAAATTCAACCTGATGACAACATGTCCAAATGCAAATGAATGAATAAAGGCTAGTGAAAATTTGATACCATTATTATTATAGGAATAAAGGAGTATGTCACCAGAAATGTAATTTAACATTCCCAAATTGGAGAACAAATTTAACATTCCCAAATTGGAAATTTAATATAAAAGCAGTATGAATGTTAAAAAACATTCATACTGTTTTTTATATTAAATTCGAGTACCATAGTTTCTTTTAACTGAATGTTTATATGATGAAGTGTTCCATATAATTGACTCACAATGTCTTGATATTTTCCCTGCACATTTACTATACCTAAAAATGGTGCTAAAGTATTTCGGACAATTTTATTTTCCATAATATTATAGTAAACATAAAAATTCTGTGAATCTTTTAAATTTGGTGGTTGAATTCCTAACATATTTAAATGTTTATTTCCAAGATCAGCAAGAAAAACAGATTTGGATGGGGGAATATGCCCACTTAATTTTTGTGGTTTTTCTCCAACAGTAAATAGGTTAATATCCACACCTCTATTTAGAAAATCATCAGCAGTTGCATTGGCCACAGTATTGGTAGCGCTAAAGCCTAAAAGTTCCATTAAACAGTTGCTCATATCCATTTTACACAAACTTGTACCACTTTTTATTTTCAAATTAACCAAACCTCGACCATGTTCATTATATGAAAACATGATTTCAATGTCAGTTCCTGCAATCTCTGCTCCAATTTTTGCATTCAGCTCGTCAATTAATTCAGATACTGTAAAGTAATGTTTTTCAAAAACTATAATTTTAATTTCTTTAATAGGTTCAACTTTATTACTGATACCATCCATAATTAACCTTATTACATTATCTCCAGCCTGATATAAAATTTTAGCCTAACTATAGGGATATATTATTTCACTTAACCCTACCTCCCAGTTGCCATCTAGCTTTAGACAGTAGGGTAGATGGGCTGTAAAATCTGTGGGTGTGTTCTCATATTTGCTATTACTAGGTAAGGTGACATAAAATTGATCTTCAAAGGTTGTCATTACTTATAATGTTAGCTGTTGTAGAGGTATTGTCTTCAGCGAGTTAGGTGACAGTTATAGTCCTGGTATGGGGCTAGGTAATAAATACACTATACAAGCACACAATAAACCAACCCACAACTGTGTATTATTATTGTAGAGAGATAAATTTATAATAGCTGTAATGACTACGAAGGATATCAGTATGACCTGACTAAATAACACCACTTCGTTCTGAGTTTTTTGAAAAAATCCCGAACATGCAAGCAAGATGATTCCGAAGGAGTGCTATTATTACTATCAATTTGAAAATAAAAAATCTTTATTCAACAATTAGATAATTAATTATAAATTCAATAAAAAGGCGAAGCTAGTTAAGTAACCAATAAAATTAGACAAAAATGCATAAAGAAGGCAGAGTTATTTTTTACAAACATGTTCAAAATTTATTTTGCAATCAATTTTTTGCAGAAAATTTACAATGAAAAAACTTACAAACTAGTTTATCTTTGTAAGCAAAATTTGTATTACTGAAACTTTCAAACATTTTATACATAGGAACATGTCTCACTTTATAATACAAAAAATACAAAGTATACACGCTGCAAACTCTGCTATAAAAATTTTGTAGGTGTTTCTTATTTGTATGTCTTACTGTAGCATTCTTGTTTATATAGTTTATGAAAGCAGGAATAACTGGTGATAAACCAAATCAATCAAAAAAAATATACAGAGTTATTACCATCAAAATACATAGCTATCCAATGATTTCCTTTTTGAAAAGATGTATCAGTGTTCGCCATTAAAGCTGCAGGTCTTTTAACCATCTCGGGCATATTGTTGAACATAGTATGCCAGTTAAAAGTTCTTCATCATAATCGTTGTCATTGTTTTGTACATTGTTTTCTAAAATCCAACTGTTGAGTTTTTCAGGATAACCATACCACTTTGCAAGTCCTCTATTCTGACCATCTGGTAAGTGCTTAGTTTTCAAAATCTCTTCAATTTTTATATTCTTTGATATTTGAATTTCCTGCAGCTCTTTTTCATAAAAATGCCCTTCTATATCCTCGCCTTCCAAATCTTGAATTCTATAAAGTATATGATTTCTAGTCTTCACAATATGTTTTACTCTAAAAACTTCTTCACTCTATTGAGGTAAATAACTTTTGTGGAACAGGCCTCTATGTTTACTAATTCACACGTAATCTCCTATGTCGATCTTAGATTTTCTAGTGTATAAGCTTCCAGATAGAGTCTTTGCCATACATTTTTTTCATTAGAATAATTGACATTAACAGGTTTTTCATCAATTGATCTATGAATAGAATGATTATAGTTGGAAACAATTGCGGGTAAAATATCAATCCATCTATAAGTGGTAAACTCTGTAAAATATTTAAATAATTTAGTTTTTAAGGTTCTATTAAACCGTTCCACTATTGAACATTTAATGTCTTCATTCTGGGAAGTAAAAAAATGTATATCATTAGTTTTTAATAATTTCTAGAAATCTTTGTTGACAAATTCTTTTCCTTTATTGTTGCACACTCTCCAAGGGATTCAATGTCTTTTTAAAATATTTTGAAAAGCATCCCATACATTCTTTGCAGGTTTTGATTTTAATGGTTCAACGCATTCTTATTTACTCAACACATCTATACATTTAAACATAAATTTATATCCATTGTTCAAATCTGCTAAAGATGACATGTCAGCCAAATTAATGTCCCATTGTTGATCCATAGCTGTGACATAAATACAGTTACATGAATAACTTTTTGTTGACTTGTTTATGTAGGGTGTAACTATCTTGTTTCCAGATTGAATCTTTAACATTTTTACGTGTAATTGTTTTATAGTGTATTCTAGCCTCAACATATAATTTTTCAATACTAGAAAAGGTTGTAGGATTTCCATGTAAATTTTTGAACAATTTCATTAGTAAGGTTCTACTATAAAGGAGTATACTGTGTACGTGATATAATGTTTCTTCATATTTTCTATTCTGTCAAGTTTCCATTACTCAAGAATGAATCCTCTTGGATATCTACTTCGCCACTTGAAAGTAAGTCAATACCTTTTAGGAGTTATTTATTCAACCACTTGAGAGTACTGCATCTGATTCTTCAGGTGGTATATGGTAGGAGAGTTTTGGAGGTACAGTGAATAACGTTTTACATCCAGGATACCGGATTTCCTATAGCCTCCAAGGGTACATTATGTTTTGTCAAAGCATTAGCAAATTCAGCTACTCCAAAAGGTTGCATAATTTTTGAACATTTATGCAACAAATCATGTAATATATCAATAATATGTGATCCTTTAATTAATTTTCCATCAATTAATAATTCACCTTGCTTATTAACATTTCTACTAGGGTTACGTCACACATGTTCCAAAAATAATGATGCTGAATGTTTAAATTGTTCAAGAATAATGTTGAGTAACTTTTCATCATTCAACCAATTTTTTTCTTTTTGTTTTAAATTAGCACCATCATTTTCATTTTCATTATCATCAATAACCATTTGTTTCAAAATTACCATAGCAGGTTGAGCATTTTCATCTTCAAAGGTTGAATATTGTGAAAATAATTGCGAGTAGATTTTGCATTGTTCTTTGGATGTTGATGTATTATGCTTCAAAATGTGCTCTAATTCGTTATGATACATGTCAACTATTTTAGCTATACCTGCCTTTTCATTTGAAGTCGAAGAAGAACAAGAAAATGAAGAAGCATGAGAGTTATTCAGCTTATTCAGAACCTCATGAGGACTAAGAGCAAGTTTATTAGCAAATTTCATTCTATAATAATTTCTCTGTAACAAAAGTTGCTAGTGATACTAAAAGGTAAAAATACCCCGCCACTTTGAACACTTCTCTTATACCTTTATTACCTAAGTCTTTTTTCTTGTTTTTTTGTGTCTTGTGGCTAAAGGTCTAAGCAATAATTTGTTTCCCCAATTTCTTTTTTAACTTAGAATTAATAGGAATATTGCCGTTTAACTTATTTAAAAAAATTTTGTATATACAACAGACCAAATTGGGAGAAGAATGTTGAAGAAAAACAGGTCTTTGAATACAATTTGAATTTTTCAGCACATTGAGCTCATGAATACATTTCTTTAATCTAGAAGCCTTAGTAAACAGAGTGTACAGTACAAAAAAATATTACAATAATGACCAAACGCTAAATAAACATTAAAACAGTTGATGTATTACATTAAGCTTCATTTTGTATAATAACACTCAACTCTTTGTGTCTAGAAAAAGCACACAAATTATTCATATTCATAAAAAACAATTTATGAGTTGTATCTAGTTTTAAAAAAAGATCTTCTACAAAAATAGAGTAAGGTACGATCATGTTCTATTCCATTAGTGATAATTTAGCAAAACACCAAAACTGTGTAACTTTTTTACATCCCATAGGTAAACCAACTTCAGGACCTAGATGATCACATGCCTTAGCTATGTCTTTAAAATAAGTCTTGGCTTCAGGTGAGAAATCAGTCAAAGACAAATCAGCCATCTCTTGTTTCTGTTTGTTGGTTAGTATTTTACCTCAAGTAAAAATAATATTATAATTTAATTAGTAGATAGGTGGAATTGATATAAAATTTTTACCTTTTACTTTATTTTGCACCATTCTGACAAAAACTCCAAATGAGACAGATATTGTAATTGACACAAAACAAGCAAGCAAATTATAGAAAAACAAACCAACCTCTTCGGAAATATCGACTAAACTGATGCACTGTAAAATATTACTGACTAACTATGTAATAAATCTACAGTATCAATATATTGTAATCTAGTTCCATTGATGTACAAGTTTTGAAATTTACTGGTACGACTACAACAAGAAACTACAAGAGGATTGAAAATATATATTTTGAAACACGCTCGTAATTGCGTAACATTTTTTGTATTTGCTATTTTAAAATCTGTAACATTTACAGTTTCTCCATTTTCATAAAACTGAAAAGGGTATTGTACCCATACAATGAAAACAGCTATAAAAAAAATCACTGTGAGACTATTAAAGAAATGTGTTTACTGTATATCATATCACTAAAATAATAGGATCTGACTAACTTGCATAAAGTTTTTTTGTAAAAAAGACGAATCATTTATGTGTATATAAAATCATATGATCATTGTCGGGAAAATTATTAGATCTAAGTCGATATTTTTCAGGACATGTCTGTGTAAGATCTATTAATAATTAACCATATGGTTTACTAGTAGCATCCTCATACGCCTCTATGAAATAATTTGAAGTAGTTGGAAAAATCTGTTGAGCCAGTGTGTGGACTTGTAATCTATCACTAGGGTTTTTTAAAAGAATTAAATATTGAGTCTTTATCCTACTCCTACGCATTCCATCAAAAAATTGCATTCTGAACTATATGTATAATTGATAAATTCCAGTGATGCAATCCTTTAGTAAAAAGTTGAGTTAAACATTGATCATTCTTCATTTCTTGCATCATATCATCCATAATTAATACTTTAGGTGTGTCTTTACTTTTTTAAAGTTCGTCCAAGTAAGGTGAACCTTGAAGAAATTCTACATAAAAAACATTTTTGAACTAATTCATTGTAAGCTTCTTGCCATTTCAAATAACACTGTTAAATTTTTATAGGAGCAGGGTGAATCATTTCTTCAGCAAAAATTACAAGTTTTTTAACAAATTGTGTTTTTCCTGATTTTATTGGAGCCAAAATTATACAGTTAAAAGGATGATTCCATATATAAAACTCTTCAACATCTGACATCTCTCTCTCTTTGAAAACAACAAAAACCAGCCACTTTTTACCTGAACAATTTTTAAAATGATTTTATTTCAAATGAATTGCTACCTATAATTATCAAAAATCACAATAGAATAAAACAAAATACACACGTAAAGCATAAACTAGATGATTGTATAAAATAGAATAGTATTACTGTATGCAAAAATAAGATATGCGAGAAGGATATATGAGGTTATAAGTAAGCAAACATTAATTAATTAATTAATTAATTAGACCTACAAAATTATAATGAATGTAAGCAAAACTTTACAATTTACAGTTAATGAACTCACGTAATGTTTGGACAACAATATCATCATCAAAATCATAATGATAACCTTCATCAATAAAATGAGCTACAGTATCCTTCTAATCTTACAACCAGTACTTGTAAGTAGGATACATCGAAATATGTCAATCATCTGTTTAAAGGTGCGAAGACAGAAATAACATTGAACCTCACCTATTACATGCTCAAAACAGTCAATGATAACCCCCATCTTTTCATATAAACGATCGACTGCTGGTGTAATTGCCTTATTATATATGGAATGAGGACCAAGACAGTGGTGATCCTCAATAATTCCTACCTCATTTGTGCAATAACAATTAAAAATACATCCCATAAAGATGTTTTGTATAGCTAGCTCAGCACATATAATTATAAACAATTTTTCATCTTTCACTACTTGCTCGTCAAAAAACCAAGGAATATCTAAACCCAGAACATGTAATTTGCAAATACATTTGGTTTTGGTGTCCAGCAAACTCGTATTGTAGTCTGGACCATTGAAGTAGTAGATGAAGAGCTCGTTAACAAACATCATTTGAGGACTAACTGTCTTTTGATCTTAAGTACCATGGCCCACTTCTCCAACAATTTTTGTAGCACCAGTGCCTTCTTCAATGATTTTCATATCATCATTGCCTTCTCCTCCAATGATTTTTGTGCCATTATCACCTTTTCCAGTGATTTTTGTTGCTGAAACATCAGCGTCACCATTATCGCTTGTTTTGTGTTTCATAGTTGTTTGGTGTTTTACTGCAAGAGCATTGTACTCGTTTGAAATAGCTGGTGCTATTTCATGTATCCTGTTGGTCTAGTGCCGAAAATTGCTAAAGAAAAAACATTATAAGCTTTGAAAGAAAAAATATTTCAATCTT